>VHKM01001007.1:0-445000 GCA_007210695.1 Neogobius melanostomus | reverse complement strand
GAATAAGTATTGTAAATGATTGTGATTCTGATTGTGATTGTGATTCTAAATGTGGATGAAGGCTGACAGACTCTTCTGAGCTTGTGACTGACACAAAAGCAGAAGTGACTTTTTCCTCGTCCTCTGATCATCGCTTCCAGATTTTTTATTAACAGCGCCATCTGCACATTCGTTCATCAACATGCTTTCTGCGTTCATATGGTACAAGATTTAATTGGGGAAAAACTGTCCTGATAAAATCAATCAATCAAATCAATCAATCAATCTTTATTTATAAAGCGCTTTTCATACCAAAGGGCTTTACAGATAACATTTAAAACAATACGCCCCGCATCATATATATATATATATATATATATATATATATATATATATTATATATATACATATATATATGTATGTACATAAGATGGGTCTTGAGCCTGCTCTTAAATACATGAACGTTCTCTGCGGTCCTGAGCTCCTCCGGCAGGTTGTTCAGAGGCGAGGGCCATAATATTGGAACGACGCCTCGCCGTGAGTCTTTCTGTTGACTTTAGGAATAACTAGGAGACCCCTGCCGGAGGAGCTAAGGGGCCGTGAAGGTTCATAAGGTAAAAGCAGTTCTGAAAGATAAGAAGGACCAAAATCATTAAGACATTTAAAACCATTAAAAGAACTTTAAAATCTATTCTGAAACACGCGGGGAGTAATGCAGTGACTCTAAAACCGGTGTAATGTGGTCCCGCCTCCTGGTCTTCGTCAGGACACGAGCTGCTGAATTTTGTAAAAGTTCTAAACCTGAGATACTCTTTTTGGGAAGATCAGAAAGCAGGGCATTACAGTAGTCGATACGACTGGTGATAAAGCATGCATTAGCGTCTCCGTGTTGGTCCGAGAGAGAATGGGGCGGACTCTGGCTATGTTCTTTAGATGGTAAAAACCTATCTTAGTGATATTATTATTGTGTGGAATAAATGTCAGCTCAGAGTCAAAAATCACACCCAGGTTCTTCACCTGTGAGGAAGGATTAAAAGACAATGACTGTAGTTTGGGTAAAAGTTTCTCTCTCTGGGCCTCAGGACCGATGACTAAAACTTTTGTCCTGGTTAAGCTGGAGAAAGTTTTCTGCCATCCAGGATTTGATATCTAAAATGCAGTTAAAAAGTGCATCCATTTGCCTAGTGTCATCAGGAGACATGGAGATGTACAACTGTGTATCATCAGCGTAACTATGAAAGTTGACTCCATGTCTCCTGATGACATCACCAAGAGGGAGCATATACAGGTTAAAAAGCACTGGCCCTAAAATCGAACCCTGGGGCACGCCACATGTAATTTTATGGACCTTAGAGGAGCAGGTATCCACACTTACCATGAATGTCCTGTCTGTGAGGTAGGATGTAAACCATTTGTGGACAGCACCAGAGAGGCCGATGTGTTTTAAACGAGTTAAAAGAATAGTGTGGTCGACTGTATCAAAGATACAGTCGACCACACTACAAGATACAGATAAAGGGCCGGATCTTGTGTTTCTAAACGCAGACTATAGCGTAACATTTTGTGCTTATTAAAGTTTGTGCACAAGTGGGAAGTACGTGGGGTGGAGAAACACTCATGGCCAATGGAGATGTTATGTACAACAGCCTTTTTCCTCCAACCAGACTCCACGGCCGGGACAGGGTGAGGGGAAGGAGAGGAGGGGGTGAACATGTGCTTTTGTTTCGTCGCGTTACGGTCGCGTGAGTCAACCCGCGCCATAGCGGGACCTGCTGTAGGCTATCTCTTTCTCTCAAGACACGAACATTGTTTAGCTCCCGATGGGGTTAAACTAAAGTTTTTAGTTTGACCTGTGAAAACCTATAATGCTTCAGGAAGAACACAAGGCAGCGCCATGTAAACGAGGAAATGCCAGAGTGTTAAACCACGCCTCAGTCGACCTCTTCTCTTTTTATAAGCCCCGCCCCGTCGTCAGTGGTGCAGGCACATAATGCAACAGCTGTGTTTATGGAAGCTGACCATCGCGTTCGGAGCAGCGCTGTCATTGCGCCAGGCACAAGATCTGGCTCCAAGTCCCAGTTTGATCACTGCCAGTCACTCTAGCTATACATGCTTCTCAGTCATGTGACTTTTGTTCTTATGGCAGCCATTTTGAATACCGAAGTAGAATTATGCAGTACTATAACATGTAACAAAATCTCTACTCAGGATGAAAATGAAAGACAACGGACTGACAGTGGCATTTTTATGTACTCGTAATCATTTCTCATGAAGATAACAGATAAAACACGGCCCCAGAGACGCACGTTTATGTGAAGAAACCAGTGAGTCAGTGTTTAAGCTGCTCAAGATGTAAGCATGCTACCAGTTAGCATTTAGCTTTAACACCTCAGCTCTGACCTCTCCAAGAGAAAGCCCTGAACCACAAACATCTAGCCTTGGATACAACATGTGACAGAGGTCAGAGCTGAGCTGTTACTGTAGTATTTCCTCAGTGTTCATAGATGTGAGACACACATGTGTTTATCGTGTTGAAGCCATTGACAGTTGGTTGACAGTTGCTAACTGGTAGCATGCTAACATCTTAAGCAGCTTAAACACTGACTCAGACTGAGACTCTATTGATATGACAAACTGTAAAAATCCCAGAGAAAGGTTTTCTGTTTCTGATGAGTTAATTTAGTCTGAGGAGTGAAGCAGATCTTTAGTAAATCCTGCTGTAATTCGACAGACAGGCTGCTTCGTCTAGCACTGTCAATCAGTTGTCTTTCATTTTCATCCTGAGTAAAGATATTGTTACATGTTGTAGTACTGCATAATTCTACTTTGGTGCTCAAAATGTCCGCCGGAACTATGCGTGATGTCATTGGAATTGCATGTATAGGCTCAGTATGTGTCTGTAACAGGAAGCACGTTATCATTTCAGTATAAAGACTTGACTATAAAGACTTGTAGCTCTGAGTTCGGTCCTTTTTTTCTTGACCTTCCCAATATGGTGGCCCACCCTCTCCATAAATATGTCTGTCTTTGAATAACAAAGTCTCCGGACGATTGTGAGAAAGCGTCTCATTTCCAGCAGGAGCTGGTCCGCGTTAATGCCGCCCATCCATCACTCGGCCCGGCCTGGCTGTGTGTTTGCAGATATTCGGAGAATGCTCGCAGTAAAAACCTCCGTAATGAACACGTCAAACTGTCGTCCGCCGTCATCGCGTCCCGTCAGAAATCACGCAGGAATAATATTATGGAAGGAGAGATATTTTGGTGAGTGGTAAAAGTCTGCGTTTTGAATCCCCGCGTGAGTCGTCCGATCGCACATTTACACAAATATTTGTGCAGAGAGCGGCTCCGCGGCAGAGTGCCGGTCTCTGAAGTCTCTCAGTGGGAACAGTCTCTGATCGCCGTCCGAGCCGCGGGAGCACTGTTTTCTATGGGAGGCTCTGCTATTACAAACATATTAAAGACGTGTTCTGTGGAGCTGGAATGGAAAACGGCTTTGGCTTCACTCCACACAGTCACTGACCAGAGCGGAGGGTGGACTGCAGTGGCTCAGTGGTTAGAGCGAGTTCACCCACAGATCCAAAGGGCAGGTTCCATCCAGCTTAGTGCAAACATTAGTTGTGTCCTCGGTAGGGCTGCATGATTAACCTTTATTGAATTGAAATTGAGGTTTTACCTACTGCGATTACCTAACCTCAGGTCTTTTTTCCCCCTGCCAGACCTGTTCGCCAATCAGAATGGCTTCCCTTGGCTGCTGCCGATCAGAAGTGTCTGATCTGCAGTCACGGAAAACAAACTCCATGTGTGTCTCTCACTCAGTCCGAACGGCAAACTATTCTCACACTCGTAACAAAGGTTTGTGCAAGTCGAGTTGTGTCCCAGAATCATCATTTGTTCATGGAGCAGGTGGTGGGTCAAAATCCGCCTTCCCGTACGCACGTAGCATTGTATTAAACTGCGTCTAAATGTAACATCTTTACAGCAGGTTTTTGACGGAAATATGAGGCGGATTTTCATAAACAAGCAGCGTTTTGCAACTTGTGATTCAGAGAATGTATTCATGCAGTGAACAGAGAGAAAGAGTGAGAGAGCGCCAGGTTGATTAAAGATAACGACAAAAACGTTACAACAAAAACGTTACAACAACGTGGGGAAAAATCTTGGATCAGTTTTGTAGGTCTTAGCTTTGAAATGAGGCGTCACACCGGCTGTAAGCTCCAGTCCAGAAGCTTTTACATTTGGGTAAACCGAACTGGAGAAAATGCGCTCTGTTAAGACGGGGGTTAAGAGGTTAAAAATATCGTGTTCAGGCATTTGTGAACCCCTGATATAAATCCATCCACTTTATTTGGACCGATTTCCCTTTTTGCCTGATTTTACAAACGGAATGAGAAGCTGCTCGTCTCTTGTGTAGTGGGCAGTGTTTTGACCCGGTGGGCCACCGTACGCTCTGGTCCTGGTGTTGTGTGAGAAAGCATTGTGTCCTCGGCTCTGGCTCTGTAAATATTATGTCTGTGATTAAAGTCCTGATTTACGGCTCGGTCTGGACTGGTCTGGGTGAGATGGTGGTCCAGTGGAGGTCCGAGCTGTTGGTTTTGGGTCGGACTCCGGGACGTGATGATAGCGGAGGTTTACGAGGCTCTGACGAGAGAGAGCGACGCCAAGAGACCAAGTGCTCAGCTGAAGCTTTAGGCCACATTAGTCGGTTTAACTAGAGATGCACCAGCTTTTTGCTTCTGATACCGATACTGAGGGTTTGAGTATCTGTCGATATCCCATACCAAGAGACTTCCTTAAAAGTCTCTCTCTCTGAGTAAAAAAGTGAACGCTGAAAGTATTATCTTCTCTTGCAAACCACATATGTTACATATCAATTATATCTATTCCTAAATGAATGTAAAAACATGAAACAAGGATCACTGGACTTTTCTACGCAATAGGCTTTTAGATTGCATTAATATAAACAATGACAGTGTGTATCTTCAGGAGCTGGGTTTGAACCACCGAGCTTCCGATAGGGCTGAACGATTTAGCCAAAAATCTATATTGCGATTTAAGTTTTATATCGATCCCCCCCACCCCATTTACTGTTACTAACTTTTTGTTGCATATATATAAACTGAGACAATGTTATTATTTCTCATGAAATATTTACAACTGACTTATTAATGCATTACTTAATAATCATTTTAAGCATAATTCAAAATAGCCCACATTAATATAATTGTAAACTGTAATATTTGTTGTAAATAGTCTAAATAATTCCTTGCTATTTGCATCTTAATTGTGTTTTAGTCAGTATGAGATAGGTTCTTTATCCCAAGCCTCCTTTTAGGTTCTAAAAGGTCTCTTTACTCACGGCTCTTCTTCATCTCTGTGGAGCAGAGACATGTGAATCCAGTGGGTGTTGAGGGAGTTTCTGTGATCATCAGAGCGTGTAGCAGCGACGGACCAGCGCTGTGGCTAACGCTATGCTAACGGAGAAGAAAGCATTAGTCCTTTGCGGTGGCTGCATTATAAACGCTGTTAATTTCACTGTACATCCACGATCTACCGCCGATACATTCACTCCTACGAGCCTCGACCATCAGCTGCATGGGCCAAAATCATGGGCCTCTGCGAATTGGAAATTGCGTTGTTTAATATCGCGATAAAATTACAAATGCAATTAATCGATCATGAGACGACCCGCTCCACCAACTGTGCCACTGTCAATGTCGATTCAGTATCGATAGGGGTGACAAGGGTAGAAAGAGGGACAAATCTTTCTCTTTCTACTTGTTTTTTTGGTTCAAAGCTCAATAAATCTGTCAGGAAATAGATATTTAAAAAAATCCCGTAAAAAAAAATCAAGCTTCCAAATGTTGTTGAGTCCAAGCCTGTAAACCAGTGATGTGACATTCATGACTGAGCGGCTTTTTAAGGTGAACAGTACGAATTGTGAAAAGAGCTGGTTTTAAAATGTATTTGCTGTTTGTATAAACCCCGCACCTGTTTCTGTGGATTCTTTTTACTGGTTATTTTAAATTCCACATTCACCTCTGTGTCTCTAAAAGCTCTTGTCCTCTGAGATAAAGTAATCTGGATTCAGCTCGACGCGTGACCTGCGCTTTGACCCCGCCCTCCGTTTGAGACTCCCTGATTTAGACGAGCTCTGACGGCGCCTTAAACGGGTTTTGCCGCTTTCTCGTCGCAGTTAACGTTGATTTTAAATGGATTCGCCGCATTAGAGCTGCGTTTTTGTCCCGGCTGACCACGTCCTAAACGACCCCGAGCGCTTTCCCCATCATTTTGAGCAGTTTTCCGATGCTCTCGCCTGGTTTTCTCTACGCCCCCGGAGCAGGTGGTGTCGTGGCGGGATCACGGCGAGTCCGATCAGATACGGACTCGCGCGCTCCGGAGATAAACCGCCGTGACGCGCCGCTGATGAAGACCGCGGAGATAACACGGGAATTAGTGCCGTTGTATTGATTTCGTGTGAGACAGAGGCGCGCGGCCATCGATCCCCTCTCACAACCACTTTTACGCCCAAAATACGAGACAGGCGCGAGACACGGGGCGCGGGAGAAGAGAGGGCGATGGGCGCGCGGAGGGAAAGCGGAGCGGACAGTCGGGAGCAGCCGCCCATCGATCGCGGCGCAGGTTCAGAGGGGGACTTTAATGCCGAGCGCTCGTCCAGAAAATGAACAGGCGAGAGCTGCGGTATGCGCCTTTTGTCCCACTGAATAAAGGACTGGAAAATGGTCTAAATCTGCACTGGAACACGGATAAAACCCAAGAAACAAGACTCTTCCCAAGGATTGCCACGATTTCATCCTGAGATGCACATATTATGACAATTTTTATTTGATTTACTTAATTTGTCTAATTTGCAAATAAATATGGTTCTCCTGGAACCGCCACCTTAACGTGGTGGAGGGGTTTGAGCGCCTGAATGATCCTGGAGCTCTGTTGTCGGGGGCTTCGTGCCCTTGGTAGGGTCTCCCATGGCAAACAGGTCCTAGGTAGGGATGGGAATTGATAAGATTTTATTGATATCAATACCATCAATAATTTTACCTATCGATTCGATTCTTTATCGATTCTCTTATCGATACCTGGCTTGTCTGTGTGTTGGGGAAAAGCAAGGAATGAATGTGCTTTTGATAAACTCTATCAAAAAGACACATTGTTAGTTTTTCCAAGAAAAAATATTAATGAAATTAAGCAAGTTTCCAAATATACTGTGGCTCCTGCTGGCACTCAGCCTGCCTGGCATCCTCTAAAATATAATGGTAACATTTGTGTCTGTAACTTGTAACAGACTGATGCTGTTTTGTAACACCTAAACAACAGGACTCGGTCTCAGCCCAAACCCTACACATTTCCATCTATTTCTGCTTCATCCAGCGCTACATTCTCCTTCCGCCTGTCCGTGTGAACTACTTCTGTTGCAGCAGAGACCAGCCGATCATAGCGCACTCATAGCGGAGACGGGTAGAGGTATTCCCGCTCACAGTGCGCTCAGGGCGGGGACAGGCACGCAGCCTCCGCTCTGAGCCCCGGGCCTGAGCGGAGGCTGCCGAGGTGCGCTGCACTCAGACCGGGGACATGCAGCCTCGGACCCGGGCTCAGAGCACAGCAGCACGGGGAGACAGCACGCGCAGCAGCGAGGCACTGAACCCCGTGCGTCATGTCAATACAGCGCAAAAAACGGAGCGTTCTTCTGTGGAAGGACGGCCTCTGTGGAAGGACGGGTTTGGAATCACCACGCGCTGATGTTTGGGGGGGGGGGGGAGCGCTGATGGGGGAGCGCGCGGAGAAACACGTGCACAGACTATGGGTTATGATTTTACAGCATGCAGCGCAGCCCTTTGATCGCAGCGCTGCAGCGGGAGGCGGACACAGGAGAGAATGTGCCTTTCTGTGTCCGCCTCCCGCTGCATCAGTGGGATAAATACGGCTCTCCGTCCTGTGAAAGCATTAAGGTTGTGACGAAAACTTGTGAGGCTGCAACGCCATGAGCTTTTGGAAGAATGAGCGCGAGCTGAGGGGAAAGGGAGAGAGAGACGCTCAGCGGCGCTTGTGACAGAAAGAGGTTGGAGCTGCGCGTAACACATTCAGCTGCACTGACTCTGTAATAAAACCAGATGAACTCGAGTCCAAAGGATTTGTAGGGAGACTTTCTATCAGTCAAAATGACCGCTGCGGTGCTATACGATGCGTGTTTTAAATAGCGTTTAAAAAAAAAAACAACGACAAAAAACGAAACTGAATATGTGGCGCGCGGTGTTGAGTCTATGTGTGGGAAGCACTGTGTGAAAAAAAGTCTTGTGTCCAAAGTTTATAAAAGTGTGTTAAGATTGAAAAGTGCATTCACCCAAAATGTAACAGAGTGCTGTTAGTGTAAAACAAAGGTGTGCAAGATAGAAATGCCTCCAAACACAAGTATTGAAAGTATTGCGATACTTGATAAAGTATCAATACTTAGTATTGCCATTCGACCCAATATTATGTACCAGTCCAAGTTGTTCACCTCTTAACCCCCGCCTTAACTGACTGCATTTTCTCCAGTTCAGCTAAACCCAAATCTAAAAGCTTAGAGCCTATAGGCCAGAGTAATGCCTCATTTGAAAGCTAAGACCTACGAAACTCATCTAAATTGAGATTTTTGTTTGTGTTGTTGCTGCGTTGTCGACACTTTTTTTTGGACATTTTTTGACATTGCTTTTTTGTTGGATTTTCGTCACATTTTTGCAACATTTTCATCGCTCTTTGTCATGTTTTGGTTGCACTTTTGTGGATTTTTGGTCACTTTTTGGTCACTTTTTGGTCACTTTTTTGTTGCTCTTTTTTGGCCTTTTTGTTGCGTTTTCCTCACAAATTTTTGTCACCTTTTCATCACTTTTTTATCACTTTTTCATCACTTTTATGTCACTTTTTCATCACTTTTATGTCACTTTTTCATCACTTTTATGTCACTTTTTCTGTTGCTCTTTTTTTTTTTTAACCAAGAAGCTTTTAGATTTGGGTAAAGCCATAGAGAAAATGTGGGGGTGGGGGTTAGAGTGTAACTTTTCCATGCTTATGTCGCCTCCATTATCGGTAATCAGTGCGACAGAGAAGTGGGCAAACCCCGAGAGGCCCAGTCTGAGTGTGTGTGTGATAACCGCCGCGTTGGAGCTGATAATCCTTTAAACAACAGGCGCTCCCTGTCCATTAGAACAGCTCGGTGTCAGGCGCGAGCCAAAGGCCACAGAGACCAGGTTCAAACCGTGTAATCCCCTTCTAATCTGTCTGCGTTTCAATCAATGACACGCTCCTGTCGGGTCGGCCACAGTCCTCATGCCATTAGGTCTGTACGTGGAGTTTCCTCGATGTTCAGTGTCTGGTGTTTTTGTATTCTTTCGTGAATACGCTATTTATCTCGATAACAATAACATGAAAGATGGAGCTTTTTCAGATCTCCTCGACATGAGACCACATTATTTCACCAAACTCCATTACTGCGCCGTGGTCAGTGTGTGGTCCGTGTGAGTGTGACAAACAGAATAATGCCGCGATAAAGCGTGTTTGTGTTTGAGAAATGTGCCCCCAAACTCAGGGCATAAACACTCAGACGCAGCTGCAGAGTTGAGCTGTGCTTTATGACAGGTTTACACGTCACACTGACAAGCCACCAATGACCCATGAGCACAAATGGTAATGGAATTGGATGATTTGGGGTTATGTACCGTTTCCACATGTTAGGTACGCTTAAAGAGTACCTAAACGGGCGTGCCAAAGCCTTTCCCCACCCACAAACAAAAGTCAAAAATTGCCACGAAAGAGGCGGTCTCTGAAGTTTGGGGGTGACATGCGGGGGGTGAGTGTGTGGACCTTTGCATTGGCACAATCACAGCAGACTGATTACGTGGGAGGGACTTGGTTATAAACCACAGGTACAGGGGCAGGACAATGGGCAGCACCTGATGACGATGTGTGGAGCTGGTGCGGCTTATGACGTTCTGTGGAGGCCGTGAACACGTCTCCAGCCAATCAGGAAATTCTAATTTAGTAGCAGAGTTTACCCTGAAGGGGGCGCAACCCATTAGTTTTCAGGCCAAAGTTAGGATTTGACACATGTTTGTGTCTATAATGTCAGAATAATGTCAGGGACCAGTGGACAACACTATGAGACACCCATTGAGACAGTTTATCAGTAAAAATAAACTTGTTGCTCTTTAAGGGCATGAATCATGGCTTGGGCCAGGTACCCTTAAACCATACTGTCTGGTATCTAGTAGTCTGGTTCCAGATTTATTACTTACATTTTCCCGATTTCTTCCCCAGTTTTTATTCCCCCCCCCCAATTTCCCCCCTATTTTTTTTGCCACAATTTCTCCCAATTTTCTCCCATTATTTTCGAAAATTATTCCCAATTTTTCTCACATTTCTTGACATTGGAGATGAACCTGATATTGTAAATGTCCAGATCCTCCACATATTACCGACAAATATTTGAGTATAGGTATCAGGAAAAGTATTGTTGAGGTATCGGCATCGAACCAAGTATCGTTAAAGTACTGGTACAGGACTCCTGATCGTCCCGTCTCTCAGTCGTGGTTTGACTCCTGATCGTCGTCCCGTCTCTCAGTCGTGGGTTTGACTCCTGATCGTCGTCCCGTCTCTCAGTCGTGGTTTGACTCCTGATCGTCGTCCTGTCTCTCAGTCGTGGGTTTGACTCCTGATCGTGGTCCCGTCTCTCAGTCGTGGGTTTGACTCCTGATCGTGTCCGTCTCTCTCGGGTTTGACTCCTGATCGTGTCCGTCTCTCAGTCGTGGGTTTGACTCCTGATCGTTCCGTCCCGTCTTTTTGTCGTTCCGTCTCTCAGTCGTGGGTTTGACTCCTGATCGTCGTCCCGTCTCTCAGTCGTGGGTTTGACTCCTGATCGTCGTCCCGTCTCTCAGTCGTGGGTTTGACTCCTGATCGTCGTCCCGTCTCTCAGTCGTGGGTTTGACTCCTGATCGTCGTCCCGTCTCTCAGTCGTGGGTTTGACTCCTGATCGTCGTCCCGTCTCTCAGTCGTGGGTTTGACTCCTGATCGTCGTCCCGTCTCTCAGTCGTGGGTTTGACTCCTGATCGTTGTCCCGTCTCTCAGTCGTAGGTTTGACTCCTGATCGTCGTCCCGTCTCTCAGTCGTGGGTTTGACTCCTGATCGTCGTCCCGTCTCTCAGTCGTGGGTTTGACTCCTGATCGTCGTCCCGTCTCTCAGTCGTGGGTTTGACTCCTGATCGTCGTCCCGTCTCTCAGTCGTGGGTTTGACTCCTGATCGTCGTCCCGTCTCTCAGTCGTGGGTTTGACTCCTGATCGTCGTCCCGTCTCTCAGTCGTGGGTTTGACTCCTGATCGTCGTCCCGTCTCTCAGTCGTGGGTTTGACTCCTGATCGTCGTCCCGTCTCTCAGTCGTGGGTTTGCTCCTGATCGTCCCGCTCTCAGTCGTGGTGCTCCTGATCGTCGTCCCGTCTCTCAGTCGTGGGTTTGACTCCTGATCGTCGTCCCGTCTCTCAGTCGTGGGTTTGGCCCTCCTGATCGTCGTCCCGTCTCTCAGTCGTGGGTTTGACTCCTGATCGTCGTCCCGTCTCTCAGTCGTGGGTTTGACTCCTGATCGTCGTCCCGTCTCTCAGTCGTGGGTTTGACTCCTGATCGTCGTCCCGTCTCTCAGTCGTGGGTTTGACTCCTGATCGTCGTCCCGTCTCTCAGTCGTGGGTTTGACTCCTGATCGTCGTCCCGTCTCTCAGTCGTGGGTTTGACTCCTGATCGTCGTCCCGTCTCTCAGTCGTGGTTTGCCTCCTGATCGTCGTCCCGTCTCTCGTGTTTGCTCCTGATCGT
Organism: Neogobius melanostomus; assembly: GCA_007210695.1. Classification (NCBI taxonomy): domain Eukaryota; kingdom Metazoa; phylum Chordata; class Actinopteri; order Gobiiformes; family Gobiidae; genus Neogobius; species Neogobius melanostomus. Next base: position 433,176 of record VHKM01001007.1, on the reverse strand, counting down.
CGTCCGTCTCTCCGTGGGACTCCTTCGTCGTCTCTCTCTCAGTCGTGGGTTTGGCCTCCTGATCGTCGTCCGTCTCTCAGTCGTGGGTTTGACTCCTGATCGTCGTCCCGTCTCTCAGTCGTGGGTTTGACTCCTGATGTCGTCCCGTTTCAGTCGTGGTTTGACTCCTGATGGTCGTCCCGTCTCTCAGTGTGGTTTGACTCCTGATGTCGTCCCGTCTCTCAGTCGTGAGTTTGACTCCTGATCGTCGTCCCGTCTTGTGCCTCTCGGTCGTAGTTATTGGTGGCTTGTAAAAATGCTTACATGAGTGAATCTGTCCCAGTGCGCCGCATCGATTGTTTGTGCAGAGTATGGACAGTGTATTGGCCGGGGTCATGAACACACTCCATTCTCCTCAATACACTGTCACCACATCAACGCAGAGCCACAGATTATTAATGAAGGCGAGCAGAGACAGAAGCGACGGGGAAAACCACACGTTAAGCTTTGAGGTCTGTTAGAAAAGGACGTAATACACATTCGCTGTGTTTGCAAATGGAAAAAATATTGTTTTTTATTAGTGATGCGCAAGTCAGGGTTGTTTTCAGCCCGTGGGCTCTGCATTTGGAGACAGTTCTACCCACCCCGACCTGCCTCAGAACCATTAAAAATGAAGTTTTACAAATATGATCTGTCTGAATGGACCACGGCTTTAATTCTGTACAAAAATGTGCCTCCCTCCTGCACAGAGCGCTGGGATTAGGAGAGGGGCAGAGGGAACGCGAACTTGTGCACAGACAAACATACCCTGGAAAATAGGAGACATTGAGCTCCATAAAAGCATTCTCTGGATCACAGATGCTGGATGCTTATTTTATGAAAATCCGGTGCATATTTACGTCAAAAACCTGCTGTAAAGATGATAGAATGAATTGTGGCTGAATAATGTGCGTACGGTGGCAATGAGGGCAGTGACCAGGATTTTATGACCAGCCCCAAACCGACCCGCGACCAATGGATTTTGTGAGCCGACCCGACCTGCGGGCAACCCGTGGAGACTGCGTCGGAACCAGCAACCTTATTTATATTATTTATTACTTTTCCAGCTTCAGAAGTCACAGGAACCTTAAACATCAACAATAACAACAGGCATTATATCTCAATTTATTTTATTATTTGTCAATTTTATTTTATTATTTGCTCTAGAAGTTCTTAGATAACTTCTGAAATGTGCTCCCAGCAAAATTAACTGAAATGTTTTTCTCATTTTGCACATTTTTTGCTTTGTGTCCATTTTTTTTTTAAATACTGACCTTTCCCTTCACTCCTCTATTTAGTAGACTGTTTGCGAACCTGAGAATAATAATCGTATCTGGGAATTAACCATGAGCTGGGCCACACCAGCAGCATTCAGTTGAGTCCATTCTGACAAACTGTGTGACTGTGTGGTTTGCTAGCCTCACAGCGGCTGAGAAGAGAGACCTGCAGTGGTGAAAGCAGCCAGCCGGACAGTGGGACTGGAGCTGTCCCCAATCAGCTCTGTATATGCCACACGGATGAAGAGGAGGGCAACAAACATTTACAAGGACAGAACACACCCCGGACACTCACTGTTTGAGCCCCTGCCCTCAGGCAAACGCTTTACAGTGACAGACTCACACCAGCAGATTGAAGAACAGTTTTTACCACCGAACTGTTAGCTCCATCACACCTTAAAGCATCTTAGCACCACATTGCAGTTGCTACTACTGTTTTTGCTGTTTCTGTTGTTTTTGTCTGCGAGCGTTTATATTTTTATATTTTTTACTATTTATTATTGAGACCTGAGAGCCAAACAAGTTTCATTATGCTTGTGTGTAATGACAAATAAAGCATTCTATTCTATTCTAAATGATAAAACGTAGTTAACGTGAGCCAAAGCGCAGTATGATCCACGCCTTCATGCGCTCACACTCGCTTTTATCAGTGTTTAAGTGCAACACCAGCTGAGTTTACGTCTCCTCCGTCACGCTCAGAACAAACTGCTTCTCCTCAGTCGCTGTTTTAACCCGCCTGTCTATAATGTTTCACACTGTCACCCGTCAAAGGAACAGAACAAGCTCTAAAACATCCACAATGGATGCGGCGGACTTCTCCCTGTCGTAAATCCTCCCATATTTCGCTTTGTTTTACAGTTGGAGTGTGATTTATTCGGAGCACTTTCCTCTGGTGTTGTTTGAATGGGCCTCTCGCTGATATTTGTCACACGGGACTTTACCGCTGTCCACCGAGCGTAAAGGATTCCTGTTCATTCATTTCTCTTTTATGATAAATAGAAGTCATTTCAGCTCGCCGTGTTTAAATTAGAAGAGACATTTCGGGGAAGTGAAGTTTACCATCGTCCCTGGTTCTTTCGTCAGCCTCAAACACAGGCTCTCTAACTTTTTAAGGCGAGACGCTGCAGGCGAAATTTTTATTTTGTATTTTATTTAATCTTTATTTTATAGGAATGTCCCATTGAGATTAAAAAAAAAATCTTTTTCAAGGGAGTCCTGGCCAAGAAGCAGCACAAAACACACAGTTACAATTTCAATTACAAATCTCAAAATAAAATGCCATATAAATTATGACAAAGATTTACAATTCAAAGAGGTCGTCTCAAGTGTCTCAAGCTGGACTTAAAAGCGTTCAATGGAATAAGTTCATGTTATGTTCCATGTAGAAGGAGCAGAGTAAAAGAAGCCCTTTTTCCCAGTTCTGTGCAGCAAATGGAACAAGCAACAAATGATCATCTGAACACTAACAGTAAGAGTCAACACTCCTTCGTGTGATTGAAGTTACAGATGTAGGAAGGCAGTAGGCCGAGCATGACCTTATAAATAAAATTATACCAATGACCCATCCTCCTGGAGGACAAAGAAGGCCGTCCCACTGGAGAATACAGTTCACACTGATGGGTCAAGGCCCTATAGTTAGTCATGAACCTCAGAGATAAAAAGTGTCAGTCCTATGGAGACATTGAGCAGAGGCATTCATGTGCAACAGGTCTCCATCGTCTAAAATAGATACACATGATGAGGTGACCAAGCGCCTTTTTGCGTTTAAGTAAGTTCCTTCACAAGATTTAAGTCTATATGGGGCTTGAAAGTCTCGGGGTCATATCTTGTGCCTGTTGCAAGGACAGCGCTGCTCTAAATGTTTCCCAGTATGGACCTCGGACTATGGTTTCCCTAAAGGAGGGTCATTCATTAATAAAATTCTTAAAGAAGAACCATGAAATACGAACATAAGACAAGATTGCCTTGCCACAGAGATATCTGTGCATGTAAAGAAAAGTGCCTTGCTTGTGGAAATCGTAGCCTAAAGATGTTAAAACTCCATTCAGTGGTGAGGGGATACCTGTGCATGATTGCTTTGTAAACACAGTGTTTGTATTATTTATTTTAAAAGCTCTTTGTTGAGAAGGAGAGATAGAAAGAAAACTTTGAAACAAACAGTAGTACTTATCTGCATTCTTGCCTTTTGCCTTTTACTGTAATTGATACATTGTTATGTTGATTTATCTTTCTTGTAATTTTATGCAACTGTGAAGCACTTTGAATTGCCTTGTGTATGAATTAGGGCTGCACGATTTTGAGAAAACCTAATTGCGTTTTTTCTGACAAATATTGCGATTGCGATGCGATTTTCGATTCTCAATACTTTTAAGTGCGTAAAACTAAAATTATGAATAAAATATTTTGTTACTTTTATGAAACAAAGGGTTAAATAAACTACATACATAGTGATTAAGGTCATTAGATTGTTCGATGCTTCGTGATTATTAAATGTTCCTCTTAATATCCAAAATTACTGAAACTACTGGGATTTTACACATGAAACAAAAACTATACATTACAAAACTAATCTGTGGATTTTACATTTTGAGATTTCCATCAAAAACTCAACATGAATGTTGAGACGAGTGGTGCTGCTTATCACACATCGGTTTCTGAATGTCTGGCTCTAAAGAGGAGAATTTCAGTCTCACACTGGAAAACCTAACTTAAAGGATCTGTATGCTATTTTAGCCATTCCAAAGTAAAGTATAGGCATATATGATATATTGTACCTCTATCACTATGGAGTACTCATTTTTGAGAGAAATATAAGTATTTTTGGGGGGGTATTTTCCCTACCCGGAAGATAAGACGCTTCGATTCAGTTAACTCCGCCCCCTCTCTCTGCTCATTCCACATTTGCAGTATTATAAATATAAATATCGCTGCAAAAAGTGAAGTTACTTCACATAATGCAGTTATAAGGGTTGACATGTGCAAAGCAGTTTCATAAATGGCTAACACACATGCTAACACACACGCTAACACAAACGCTAACACACACGCTAACATGCGTTTTGATTGACTCACCGCTCAGTCTGGACTCCCATGAGATCGCGTTGGTTATAAAAGTTATAAAAGTTAATCCACTTTGATTCTGGCCAAGGTTCACCAAGCATCCATCAGGTTGGTTGATATAGTAGCTAGCTTAATCCCGGAAAGAAATTCCAACTTCTGGCGAGTGCACTCTTCTTTAGGAAGGTTGAATTGTCCTGTTCCTCTCGTAGCCAAACGCGCATCCGTGACATTATCGGTAAGAAAAAAGAGCAGGCGTGTCCAGAGTAGGTTAGAAAGAGCTCAGTCTTCAAAAACAACACTTATGCTCGGATCCATGGCTGCTCCAGCCGTGGGTGCGCTTGATTAGCGTCGTGGGACAGCACAGACGCTTCGGAGGGTTGCTGTTTTTTTTTTTTTTTTTTTTTTTTTTTAATTAAAAAAAAAAAAAAAAAAATGCTGTTTTATAAATAAAAATCAGGCCGTAAGGCATTACATTACAGACGTAGAGCACTTCCGTTCCGCTGTGACGACACAACTGAACAGCTCAGTCGTTTACCAGGAGAGGGTGGAGCAGCTGCTCAGAGAGCAGGATTCAGGAGGATTACTTAGAACTGCGTGAATGAAGCCAAAAACCGCTCTGGGGGTGTTTTTGATAAGGAAATAGCATAACAACATGGCTAAAAGCTCCAAAAAGTCAATTTTGCATGATATAGGACCTTTAACATGTATTGGGAAGGGCATGAGTACTTTGAGGGCAGACTCTGTAAGCTTTGGATGTTATGTAACGCAAACTCGTGCACAGACGCACATGCAAATACGAGACATTTGGTTCCACAAAAGCGTTCTCTGGATCACAAGCAACAAAACGCTGCTTATTCTATGAAAATCCGCCGCATATTGACGTCAAACACCTGCTGTAAAGATGGTAGAATGAGTCGTGGCTGAATACAGTGGACGCGCGTACGGCGGCGGTGAGCGGCGGCGCGCAGCGGCAGGCCGAGATTGTTCGACCCGCCACAACCAGACCCGCCATCAAAGGAGAATTTATGACCCTTGATCCGTGAGCATGGCTGCAGAGACCGCGGGGGAACCCGCAACCCGCGGGTTCCCCCAGCCATGTGTGAAATCCTGCACGTTTTACAATAGCTACATATAAACGGGATGAAGAAAGATTACGCATGGTGCTGAGAAGTGCCCTCCGTGCGCAGCCATGTCATGTGTGTTAGCTGCTTTGCTGCTGACAGAGAAAGCCGGTGCACTGCATACAAGCTTGTTTCCATTGCCATTTCTGATTGGCCACCAAGCCAAGAACGCGAGATTCGACCATGTTGATTGGCTAATAGGTTTGTCAATCAAATGTGAGGGGCGGGAAAAAAAACCTCAGCCTCCTGAGGTTAGGTTATCGCAGGAGTTAAAACCTCAATATCGATGCGATAAAGGTTAATCGTGCAGCCCTAGTATGAATTGTGCTCTCCAAATAAACTTACCTTGCCTTGCCTAATAAGATGGTCAGCTTCCATTAGCACAGCTGTTGCGCTATGTGAATGCGCCACTAGAGGGCGTTGCTCATAAAAAGAGAAGAGGTAGACTGAGGCGTGGTATTATGGCAGCCTCACACATTCATTCGCTGGTTTACATCGCACTGCCTTGTGTTCTTTCTTCCTCCAAACAAAAAACTTTATTAACCCCATCATGAGCTAAACAATGCTTGTTTCCCGACAGAAAGAGATGCACCTACAGCCGGTACCGCTGTGGCGCGGGTCGGCACTCGCTCGGCCGAAATTGCGTGCAGTCATTAGGAATGTGATAAAGGCAATTTAAAGCACTCCGAAAATGCTGTATGAATACTTATGCACGCCCCACTTTTCACTTTTCTATTTTTTGAAAAATAACAGAATCATGTATCATTTTGCTTTCACTTCACAGTTGTCTGTTACTTGTGTGTGAACTTTCAGTAAACAATTCAAAATAAAATCTTTACGTTTAGGGTTGTAAACATGACAAAATGTGCAAATGTGTATTTTGTGTACTTTCGCAAGGCACTGTATATTCTTCATCTATTCACAGATATTTGTACCTGTTTCCTTCAGATCTACGACGCGGAGGGGACACTACAACACTTTATCGACGGGAACGACCCCAGTAAGTCGAGCTGGATGAGGTACATCCGCTGCGCCAGACACTGTGGGGAGCAGAACATGATGGTGGTACAGTACAGGTAAGAGTACTTTTCATCAATCAAACTGTGTTGTAATGTTAAATCACACAACTAGGGCTGGGGACCGTTACCAGTACTTAAAACAAAACAACAGTTTTGGTTCCTGTTTTCGATACTTTGATACTTACGGTACCCAGCCCTACACACAGCACGACATTATCGCCTTATACTTCACACTGTTTTCCAGCAATCTTTTGTAATAATACCATCAAACCGTGTGCAGATGTTTTTCCTAAGCTCAACATGGGGGATGCCAGGTGTCAGCAGCCCTCCTAAAGTATCTGAAACAACACCCAATGCTTGCAGACATAAAGCATGCTTCCAGTCTTCACACGGGAAGACTGGAACTTCCCATGTGTTTTAGAGCCTTCTCTTTCTCACTGAAAAAGCAGCTCACATGGCTTTGGATTTGAGGACTTGTTGCTCAAAACATAGGTTTTACTCGACTCTCTCTTTACAATGTTTATTCTCTGACGTTTTGTCGCTTTGAGCCGGAGATTTATCCAGGAAGTAACTCCAACATGGCTGTGGGGCTCACTGGTCTTTCCCACACTAATTCATTCTAAACTTTAGGGCCGTTTTCATTCAACATCTCCACTCGCTCCATAAGACTCCACACTTTAGAGCAAACCTGGGCAAACCCGGCGGTATGTTGGCACCGTGACCAGCACCTACCTGACAGAGCTAGCTCAACATGGCTCTGCCTCTGTCAAACGGAGTACGAGGCTAAACTAAGAAAACAGGAGGCGTACGTTGCACAGAATGACGGATGTCACAAAACAAAAGTCTGCACAGAGGATTCGCTCTCCGCTTGCGCTGAGGCAAGACTTCTCACACTGCCAGTTTAAATGCAGCGACTTCAAGGTAAGAAACGTATTTGCAAAGTGGAAGTAATGATGTCTTGCTAATGAAGTGCATCGCTTTCCTTGCCCTGTTTCGCATGCAAAGGGAAGCGCAGAGGTAGCCTGGTTTGACCATACCCTCGTACCCATTTCATTTCGTACAGAGGGTCTGGATCTTCACAATTGAGCTCCGTTATCAGGTGGGAGGGGTGAACTCCTTTGAAATGATTGGATCTGATTTTTGCTAGCGTTTGGTCATGACGTATGTAATGGGCCCGAGTGAGTGAAGCAGCTATCATAACTCTATCATAACTCTATCATAACTCTAGGGAGCATTCCTTGTACATTCTAAGGCTGCAATTATAATTTCTGGATATTTGGGAGCCGAGCCAGAATGGATTGAAGAGCTTCCTTTACTTTTGTATCCGCTGCCATTACCAAACTACAACCAGCAAATGCGGCGCAAATGCTTGACGTCACCTACCCCGCCTCCCCGCTCGCTGAATGGTAGATTGAAATTCAACCAATGTAACGCGGCCACTGAGATCAGACCCAGACGTACTTGTAGGGAAATTGTAATTAACCGGAGTTTACGGATGGCTAAGGCCAGGCTAACGCAGAGGGGCTTTCTGTGCAATGGTAGAAGTTAACATAGGTGAGAGGCTGGAGTTGAATGAATAACAATAACGCATCCCCGCGGAGTGTCACTGTCATTTACCGCCAAGGTTTTTGGCTGTAGGAGCGAGAGTCGTGTTTGAGGATCACTGGGGTCTTGGTGAACCCCTTATTCCTCCCCTGTAGCTTTTGTCTTGTTTATTTCTGCAGTGGACCTTACATGGCCTTAGTCCTGACTCCTAGTTTACATGTTGTTTAGTCCTTGGCTTGCTATGGCTAAATATTTACAGAAAATTATAGTTCAACTAAATACCAGAATACATAATTTAGTGCAATGTACAGTAGGATAAAGTTGAGCAGAATAAGTTTGAGTTGATCTGCCCACACCTACTGTACATTTGGAAGGTTTATTCACAGGGATTTTTCAATATCTACATTTTATTTATGTGTAAAATCTTTGTTACAAACTGTGCTCAGTGACTTTTTTTTTTACAGTGCTTTGCTCTTTTGGGGTTTGTTGATGCACTAAAACAATGAATACAGTATATTTAAAATATATACAGTCAGCAGTTATTTAGTTTTTAATGGATAGAAAAAAAACAAATCGTAAATCGAGTTTTGACGTGATGAGCCGGAACTACAGGTGATAGAAAAGCAGAGCCCCATTGACGGCAAAAAGACTCCACTTTGAAGCTTGCTAGTTTTTACATTAAACTCTTTAAACAACTAAAAATAGAAAGGATAAATGGTGTACTTCCTGCAGGAACAGTTTGCGAGCAGCTACTCAGAGCAGCTACTCTGGGAAACTTTGGGAATTCTGTATTTTATCATTTTTATCATTTTAACATCGCAAATTATGAACAATGCAGATGTTTTCAGCTGTTGTCAACCCATCGACCTCATTTGGATGATGTCACAGCCTGGTTAGAAATCATCCTTGAAATAGTTCATAATAAAAATGTACGTATAAGAGTGTCTTCTGATCCAAATGTTAAACGTATTCAGTTTTTTCTGCGTATTGTGGGTCGGGTACACTTCTAACGGCCACTACTACTATCATTTAATAATCTGTTTATTATGGAGAAACTTTAGAAATTATATAGATGCCATGAATCGGACATTCTTACATGACATTTGGCGTTTGTTGCATAGAGACCGTTAAGAACTGCTCGAACAGCTTCACTGACGCTAATATGGCGGACGCTGTAACTAAGGGGCTACGTCATAAATACCTGGATTGCCCCTTCATCAATGGTTGCGCATCAATGGAATGTCCTGTCTATCATTCACATCCTCGTTGGAAATAATGAAAAAATAAAAAAGGGAACTTACTATAATCTATAAATGCCCTTGTCCCTTCCTTCCACTCTTCGTCATAACAGTGCATCACATATTCAGTGATGCATGTTACTGACCACAACAGGAAGATCGTCCCATGAAGGTGAGACTTTCACTTTATGGTTGTTGGTGCACAGCTTTGTTTGACTGTCCCAAGGCAGCTGTGGCTCAGGGGTTAGAGCCAGCTCTTGACATTAATACGAGGCTTGTAACACTTTGGCCAGTTGCATTTTATAATATAACCAATGATGTTTTTATCTGAATTCATATAACAGTATAAGAAAGGTAAACATGCTACACAAACGCTACTCCGCACCATGTTTGTTCCATTGTTAGATTAATTAAACCATCAGTATGGGCTTTTACTTTACTAAAAATAAACATGTCATTTCAGATGAAAATGAGACTAATAACTGCTCCTTAGTGGTCGTCCCAGGGGCGTCGAAGGATGGGTCAAATGCAGAGGACAAATTTCATTGTACAGTTGTTGTATAATGGCAAAGATAGAAGAACAGAAGAACCTGAACCTTAACCTTACCCTTAATAATATTGACAAAGACTTACCTGAATGTTGGCAGTTTGTCACAGCTACTGTTGAGTCCACCTCTTCCTCTTTGGTGTATGGACGCAGTTATTGATGTTCAGCGAGAAAACATCTTCAAGTTATGGTCATAGTTTCGATTTTTATCCTTGATCTAAATTTAGGGAACGTTTTCAGGACAAGAATGAATTCTAAAACTGTGGTAAGTTGAATTATTTAATTACTCTATTCTGTACTATAGTTTGAACTTGTTCAATCATCAAATCTACTTGTCTTCATAAGCTACCGACAGTAGGTGGCATCTTTGCTTAACTACGCAGCTTATTTTCCTTATTAGAGTTTATCAATATATAACCATCACTGCCTTTAAGACATACTTTATTTACTTTTTTTTTACATATTTGAGAAGACTTTAGTTCACAGTTTCACATAATGAGTTTCACAGTGTCTTTAAAGATTTTGTTTTTACCACATTAAAATGACAGTAGTCCATGGACATGGATACAGACAAAACAAAAGCAGCAAACCAAACAATACATTCAAAGTGCTTCATTGTACTAATGTAAGATTTTCTTCCTTCAACATCTGTTTTAAAGTGACAATTATCAAAAATGTAATAAAATAATAAGAGAAGATTTGCTTACATTACACTATCCACATTATATAATGTACAAGAAAAATGACATTTTGAGACGTCAAATTGTTACACCTTCAATGTCTGGTTTGGGTCAGGAAAAGGGGAAAAGGGTTTGGGCTTTTAGAGTCATATTGTCACATGTCTGTCACTCTGTTGTGCTCGTAAATGACTTAAGTGGACATACAGTGACAGTACTAATAAACCTTGAACCTTTGCACATTTTGTCATGTTTACAACCCTAAAGTTCAAGGTGTACTAGTGTACTTTCGCAAGGCGCTGTTCTCTGTAGGGCTGTGTACTGTTCATTTCTTTTATACCAGTACTTTAATACTTGGTTTTCGATACAGATACCTGAACGATACCTTTCCGATACCTATACTAAAATATTTGTCGTCTAGAACCAGAAAACATTTACAATATTTATCTCCAATGTCAAGAAATGTGTGATAAATGGGGAATAATTTGGGGGAAAATGGGAGAAAATGTTGGCAAAAATAACGCAAACAATCTCCAAAAAGAAAAAAAATAGTGAATAAATTTGGGAACAAATGGTAAGAAAATGGAGCGAAATAGGATTAAAAAACAAGGATAAATTGGGTAATTGGGTAAAAATGGTGTAAAAAACAAAAAAAAATTATTTGAGCAGAAACAACCAAGTCACATCCTTTTAATTCTGTCCCTGGGCCAACAGCATCAAAACTTGGATCAAGAGATAGAGGTTTTTTTTTTTTGGTTCCTGCTTTTGATACCTCGATTTTTTTGATACCGGTAGAACCTATCTTTTTTTTTCCGATACCAAACTGGCATTATTTAACGGTACCCAGCCCCATAGAGGATGAATGATGAATGTGCAAATGCTTCACAAACTCTTCACTGTCATAAAATGGCACATGCGCTATCCGCAGTGGCCTTGACTCTCTCCTCAATCCACTCGTGAATCTCTTGGTCGTGTTGTCTCTTCATATCTGCGATCTCTCTCGACAGGAACTCGGCATCTGCGCCTCTCTGCAGCTGCTCCAGCTTCTCAATTTCCTTCTTCTGCCTCAGCTTTATCGCCTGAAGGTCTCTCCTGTCCGCTTTGTTCTTGCTTATGAACTTGAGCATGTATTCGTCGTTGGCTTTCCTGTTCTCTCTCAGCGTTTGCAGCTCGCTCCTCTCTATGGCGTAGGTCCTGTGAAAGTCGTTGAGCGTCTCCGCCTGCCTCCGCGCCTCCTCTTCACTCCGTCGGCTCATTTCCTCCATCTGCCTTTGGTATTTCTCCTGCATGGACCTCATCTCCCGCTCCTCCTCGCGCCTCCTCTGCTCGTCCTCGCGCTTTTTCTGCTCAAACACACTCTTGGCTTCGTGGAATTCTCTCTCCAGCATTTCCAGTCTCCGGTTCTCGTTGTCGCGTTGTCTCTTCTCCTCCTCGAGTCGTTTGGCCCACAACTCCTGCCTCTGCTGTTCCCACGCTTCTTGCTCGCGCTTCATATCGTCTTTCAGCGTCATCAGAATGCTTCTCTTGGACACAGTACAGGAGTCAGATTTGTCATTGATTTGCTTCACTAGGCTTGAGTATCGGTTGTTCCACTCTTGTATCTGTGACTTGTCTTGTTCTTTAAGCATCCTGTGCTCCTCCTCTCTGTGCTTTTCATATTTGCGCTTGTTTTCTTTTTCTTTTTCTAACCTGCCCTGCTTTTCACGTAACAAATTGGCTTTTTGCGTGATGTCTTGCTCGATTTTACTTTTCATTTCCAAAATTTTGCTTTGAGTTACTTTGACTATCTCTTTGTGCTTTTCCTCAATCTCCTTCCTCTGCTTATGTAAAACAGGCTCTTTTTCTTTAAGTATTTTGACGGTTTCTTTTTCAATCGCCTTTTCCGCCTCTTCGAAAATCGGAGAGGTGTAGAATCCACCGCCGTTTTTCTGCACCAGGGCTTCGATTTTCCTCACCAGCTCGTGCACTTGTTTTCGATCGTGCTGCGCTTTGTTGTTCAAAACGTGCATCCGGTTTCCGCAAGTCTCGAGCAACGCCTTGACATCGGCGTGGCCGTCTTCGAGAAACGATTCCAAACTCTGACCCTCGAGTTCGTCACCTCGTGAGAAAACGACAATCATGTGGTTTTCTGCCGCATTGCCGAAAAACTCTTTGATGAGTTGCACCGTATCTCGCTCCTCTTTGGTAAAGCGTCCGATCTTCAGGACCAGTAGAAAGACGTGAGGCCCAGGCGATAACAGGGTCACGCATTTTACCAGCTCCGTTTGGACCTGAGCGTTTGATAAAGTGGTGTCGAACAGACCTGGCGTGTCCACGATTACCACTGAGCGGCCGTCGATCACTCCCTCCGCTTTTCTACAGAACTTTGTCACCGACGTTTGGCACAGTTTAGACTCAAACTCGCTTCGATTTAAAACGGTGTTGGCCGTGGCGCTCTTCCCAGATCCGGTTTTACCAATCAGAACGATTCGTAATGCTTCTTTGGTAACACTTTTCTTTACTTGAACTGTTGGCTTTTTGTCTTTGTTCACAACGGTAACTGCCAGTTTGAGCCGCGGTTTGATTGACATTCGCTTTGTGAAGCTTTTGGATCCATTCTGGCTGATATGTACCACCATTTTCATCACGTCTCGCACTTGCTCTTTGTTGTTGATGTTGAAAATGACGTAATGGTTGTCGCAGCTCTCGCACAGCTCTTTTACGTCTCTGCTGGTTTTAACGAAATGGGCAACTGCTAAAGCCGCAGACTCTGAATCCACCGTGAACAGAATCATTTTGAAGCTGTTCATTCTTGAGGTTAACGCGCTCTTAATGGCTTCCAGCTCCTGTTTGTCCTCGGGGTTCAGCGGACCTACGGGTTGGACCACCACAAAGGCGTGGATGCCCTCTGGCTCACACAGGGAGATACACTGCATAGACTCCTGCCTCGCTGCATCTGGTTTCAGAAGGGACAAAGCAGGCAGCTCTATTATGGACACCGTTCGCCCGTGCACTTGTCCACGGCGCTCTACGCTCTTGCTTGGATGTGGTGCGGTCAATTTGCGTCTAAAAATGCTGCTTGCTGCTGTAGTTTTCCAGTTTACATAGCGGCCGCAGAGAGCGATATTTAAAGGCGGTTCGCAGTTTAGCTTGTGGTTTTCATACACAATCCTTTCCACCTTCTCCATTAAATCTTTGAGAACTGCCTCAGAAAGCTCACTCAAGTTGAGCACTAAGTATCTCTGCCCGCAGTCTTGTTTCAGTTTATGAAGCCCCGGACCCCAACTGAATTCACTTTTGGTCACAATCACCATGGAGTATTTGATAGCGTCGTCACCAAAGCACTTCAGGATAGACCTGACTTTGTCTTGATCATTTTTAGAGAAGTTCGAGGGGTCGACTAACAGCAGGAGAGCGTTAGGTCCAGGGGGACACTGAGAAAGGACACGTGTGATTTCGTCTTTCGCGTGAGTCTCGTCGGAGCTGAACAGGTTTGAGGTGTTGATGACTTTGACCGCGACGTTGTTCCATTCTCCACTGAAGACGCTACTCTGTTTGGAGAGTTTCCCGTAGGGCACGACTGTTTTCGCGGTGAGGAAGGTGCCTAGTTTAGCCTTGTCATCCTGGTTCTTTCCGATCATCACGATTCTGAAGCTGGCGGCTGCAAAACAGAATTGCACAAGAGTTATATAACAATAAGTTTACTATACACAGTTTGGATGCATCGTCCAGCCAGGCTGATCTTTTGTGTGCTGTGGCTTGTCACGCTTCTTGAAAAAAGTGTCAAAATAGTGACAAAAATGAGATGAAAACGAGGATGAAAATGCAACAAAAGAGCAGCAAAAATGTGACAAAAATGTGTGACTGAAACATGATAAAAAAAGTAGAAAAGAGCAAATGAAAAGTGACGAAAAATGTGACAAAAATGTGTGACGAAAAAGCAACAAAAAAGTGACAAAAAAGTCATGAAAAAGTGACGGATGTATGGGTGTTGTCGCGGTCGGGAGGCCTTTAGTGAATTTCACCAGCCGTCTTCTCTGCACCAAATAGACACAGCTTCCACGCTTCCAGCGATGATCACTAGTGCTGGCCCTTCTGAGGCCCTAAGCAAAAATCCACTCAGGGGCCCTACAGTACGCATCCCAAGGCCATTTGACGAGAGCGAACCCATTTACGGTCAAAAACAGTTACACGCAGTAGTGTAGGGCAGAAGGAGAACATAATGACCTCAAGTTGTGCCCTGCCCCTCTGTGTAAGAAACACTAACCATTTGTCAGACTGACCACTGTCAGACTGACCACTGTCAGACTGGGATTTAGGACTACACTAGACTATTTCCCCCACTTTTTAAAATGGTAAATTATCATGTTGTTTCACCTCTGGTCCCTGACCCACAGTTTGGGAATCCCTGATTTAAAACTAACTTACACCTGCTCCTGACAGTTTTTTTCTGTCTTACCACTGAGAATAAGCCTGACAGTAATTCGTTTTACACCAAGCACATTCAGAGAACCGGAGTTACTAAAAGTAAATGCACCCATGAGAACCGTGTGGATTCAACTCTCCTTTGAAACAAATACAGTAGCTACGCATAACGTTTTTCTCTCTCTTCAACTCACCAAACGACTGTCCTGATAGTCTGCTAGAGACTAGAAGATAGTTTAAATGAGTGTGTGGGAAACACTGAATATATTGGTCAGGCCCTAATGCAATCTTGCTATTTGAAGGAACTCACTTTAAATGTGTTTAAAGTGTGGAATGGCCACTGCTGAGAGCTCCTAAAACTGTTTTCACTGTAATTCACTGTGATAATAAGCAGACAGTACAGAGCAGCACATTCATTTGTCAGTCTTGTTTTCTTTAAATGGACGACTGACAAAGACAAACAGACTCCGTCACTGCACTTTGTAACACTTTTCAAACTGGTCTCACGAGTCATCTAAGAATCTATAAGTGACTGCAGTAACTTAGCAGATACTTACTACTTAGTTTTTTGTTTTTGTTTTTTTCAAATCCTTTTCAAAGGAAGTTACTTAGTTGTAGTGTTGTAGAGTATAATCCTTACCAGCTGTTGCTTTGTCCATGGCTCGGGCCTCAATATTCTCCGAAACACTGGGCTCAAGCTGTGGGAAAAAGAACATTTGGTAAAGTTATATTTTGAAATGTAAGCGGCACAGTACTTCTAATTCTTAATCTCTTAACCCCCATCTGAACCCATCATATTTTCTCCAGTTTGGCTTTACCCAAATCTAAAAGCTTCTTGAACAAAAAGCTTCAAAATAAAGACAAAAACGAGGATGAAAACGCAACCATAAAGTGACAAAAATGGGCTAGAAAAGCAACAATCCCACAATAAACAAGGGCCAAAAACGTGCTGGAAAAGTGTTGAAAAAGCCACAAAAAATAGCAACAAAAGAGCAACAAAAAACGTGCTGGAAAAGCAATAAACAAGCGACAAAGACATGACATTTTTTCAAATGACAAAAAGGTGACGAAAATGCGTAAAAAAGCAATGAAAAAAAGAAGATAAAAACGCTTCAAAAATGTAACACAGCGACAACGCTACAAAATAGTTACAATCAGTTTTTGTTTACCTTTATTTAAGATTAAAAATATCTAGGGGTAGGGGTTAAGAGGTTAAAACTAAACTAAAATCTAGAACTTAGAACAGCTTTCTAGAAATAAGTAAACGCGTCCTTGAGATACTAATTTCAAGGTAAACATTTAATAATGACAGAGTTTTTTTTTTTAGAGTGAAATTAGGAAGGAAACAACAATCAACAACAATCTCAATCTTGAAGTAAATTTTATGAACACATTTTTATTGTGATGAGATCTTTTTTTTTATTCAAGGGTAAATAAAACTTGTCTCTATAGGCAGATTTCTTGAAATGAATTACTCAAATCACTCAAATCTTTTGCAGTGTAGAAAGAGGGAGAATCCATTGGACTAGCTCATGGCCCTTATGTACAGTGTGGTCGGCAGAGCGATGGTTATTGAATGTTTACACACACCAAACCAGGGGAAAGGAGGTCAAAGTTTTCTGCTAAATCTCAATCAAAATTTAATCTGTATTTTCAACTATTTTATTATATAACTTTCATCTTATTTTATTACAGAGACTTAACAGTTCAATCTGACCATAATACGATACTTCAGTGTCAGAGTCTGAGATTAAGAAGAAGAAGTAGAACTTTTATTTATATAGCAGCTACGGATTATATAGCAATTGTACATTCACCTGGGGGAGACTGACAGAAGCGCTGTTGCGACTGCACACACACATCTGCGCCAACGGTCCCTCTGACCACCATCATACATTCACGCACACACATCATTCATCCTGGCCTATTGTACATGTTTTTAGTGGTAGGGGAAAGAGGAAACCTTTGGCTTTACCTAAATCTAAAAGCTTCTCGCTAAACATGGTGAATATAGCAATGAAAAAGCGACAAAAATGTGATGGAAAAGCAACAAAAAGGCCAAAAAAGTGCAACAGAAAAGTGCTGAAAAAGTGACAAAAGAGCAACAAAAAATGTGGCAAAAATGTGACGAAAATCCAACATAAAAGCGGTGGGGAAAAAATGTCAAAATAATGACGACAACAAGGCAACAACACAAGGACAAACCTCAGTTTCGATGAGTTTTGTAGGTCTTTGCTTTCAAATGAAGCGTTACTCTGGCCTATAGGCTGTAAACTTTTCATTTGGATAAAGCTGAACCGGAGAAAATGTGCTCAGTTTAAGGCGGGGGTTAACACAATTTGCTGTGAGTAAATGTCACAATGGAAGTGTATGTGAAAAATGACACATTTTTTATCACATGCTTGCATTATGTAAGACTGCTAAAGACTTATAGGAATATATTATCTTTTTTGAGTCAGTAATTTAGAAGAAATGCCAAGTGAAATTAGTATTATTGCAGTTAGATTAAGAAAATACATCTTATTGCACTTCATTTTGAATTATGAATCTCAAAGTTCTTCAAACTCAACTCAAACTAAGGCAGATAATCTCGATTCCAGTCATTTTATCTTAACATACAAACAGTCTACTCAAAGACACACAAACTATCACAGACAATAGCTGTTAGCTTTTTTCCCTCACCACTTTCTTGTCTGGCGTCGACGTCTCTCAGTGCCTCTCCATCCGGTTAAACTCCCAAATGCCACGATTGACTGCGTTGTCCGTCTGACCCGGTTCCATAAAGGGGCCAGGCTAAGTTAATCTAAATACAGTCATAAAACTATCTACCTCTGGCACAAGCGCGCTGGCACCTGAATACCTTTCACATTCTTCCTGTAAGTCTCTGCAGTGGAAAGAAGAGTGCAGAAACTCCCGCCGGCTTTTTCCAGGTTGGCGCAGAAACCCGTCCGACTCGTTATTTAAGAATGGCACGTATGGAGCGTGGCATGAACTGTTCCTTCTGTACCTCTCACATGGTGTCTGCGCACAAGAAAAAAACAAACAGATCCGAGAATAACTGATAATGATCGAGTCACGTGTCGTCACATTTACGCCATAAAGAAACCGGCCGAGTTGCATTCCAAAACAGTCAGTGTAATGTTTCCAGTCAGCAACAGGAGTGTCATGTTTCCGCACTGCATTTGCGACACGAAATGCAATGTTTTTTAAAATTCGAACAAGAGAGCACAATCTTTCATTTAAAGCATGTTTGTGCGGAGGTCCACTTAGTCAAGTATGTGGAATATGCCCCCCCCCCCCCCCTCCGCCCCCCAGCCAGCTTTAACCGAGCACATTTTCTCTAGTTTGGCTTTACCCAAATCTTAAAAGCTTCTTGAAAAAAGTGTCAAAATAGTGACAAAAATAAGCCGAGAAAAGATGATGGAAACACAACAAAAAAGCATCCAGACAATAGCAGAAAAGTTAAAATGTGTGACGACAAAGCAACAAAAATGGAGCAAAATGATGTGTCTTGGCATTGTTGTAACTGTAAACTCTAAGTGTAAACTCTTGTTTTCTGTTATTTGCTCTTTACTGTTAGCACTTTGGTAAGCTTTGGCTGTTTTAAATGTGCTTTATAAATAAAGTTTATTATTATTATTATTATTATTATTATTAAAAAGCAACAAAAATTGACAAAATGTATGACAAAAAAAGTCACGTTTCTATTGCTTTTTTGTGGCTTTCCCGCCAATTCTCTTTCATCCTCATTTGGTTTCAGTTTTGTTGCTATTTTGACGCTTTTTTCAAGAAGCTTTTAGATTTGGGGAAAGCCAAACGCAAGAAAATAGTGGCGGTTAAACGAATTATGCCAAAATGAAGACATTAAAAAGCATTAAAGTGAGACCACTCTTTTCAGTAAGCATAGAGAACGGTACTGTAATTGTGATTCCAGGTGAAAAATAAATGTAATTGCGCTAATTAAGAAGATAGACATTTTTGTGAGAAAAATCTACTTCTGCATTCTAAAATCCGCCACAGGGTGGAGACGTAGCTATTGGGCTCGGAATCGGCTCAGTCAGAGACAGAGAACAAGGGATGAAGAAACTGCACCTCAGGCTCGGACATGGAAGTAAGTACAGACTCAAAACTTAAACAACTATTAACTGGACAATTTTCAACTAATGGCTTAGCATATCTTAGAATGTAAAAAGGCCGTTTGGTAAAGACTTGATGAGCCTAGAAGGTGTATCTGTTTGGATAGCACTGTCAAAGTAGCAAACAAGCTAAGGCTAAAAGGGCAAATAAAACTTCGATCTTTACATTTGACTGACTGCAAGCAAATCCCCTTCATATATTTTTTTACTTTTAGGAGGCAAGGAGCACATGTTTTTGGAGTCTAAACATGATGCAGCTGCTTGGAGGTAAGCTACATGCATTTACACATTTAAGGGCACAGTTAAAAAGTAAATAATACTTTTAAATATTACTGTTAATGCAGACTGCACATTAACCTTTTCTAGATGTATAACGTGCAATGACTGACTAGTCACAAATCAGTGCTAACAATATCTGAAAACATACTGACTGAAAATATAATATGAATTTCTCTGTCTCTTCTGCAGAATAAAAGCTAAGGACAGACAACACAGCAGTATCACCTGATGTTGCTGATAGACCTCCAGCCGACTTCTACAAAGACACACTTTGGATGCAAATGAGGTATGGAACAGTTAGCATTCCCTATTGAGAAACCTTTGGACTAATTTGTCAGATTGATCACCTCCATAATATACTCACCTTGAAAATTTTAAAGATTATTTTTATTGTAATACTTGGAATACTTATTTCTCCCACCGTGAATTGGTGATCTGCTTCAAATAACCTTTGAATGCTTATAAATGTAAGAGTAAACACAATGTTGTGCAAAGCAATACATACAATGAGTCATGATTAAAGCAAATATGTGCTGGCTTTATTGTTATTAACATAATGGTTCATGACAATACTGTGTTTGATATTAATCACTCCCTGTCTCCTTTGCAGCTCGTTGATGGACAGCTAATGGGTGAACTGATGGTGATGATCTGCACTGGCGTTGACCTGTCTCCAATGATACTGCTACAGAAACAAAACAAAAATGTTTCTTCCGTTCTCCGCAGTGACACACTTACAAGAGTACGGTGCAAAGAGAGCCTGCCTGGTGTTCTGTTGTGCACCCTTTTCCAGATATGCATATCCTCACTCAAAACAACGGCTTTGAGACGTGTGAGAGAGAAATGCACTCCTTTTGTCATGATCATATGTTTTACTTTATTTAATGTTAAAACTTGAAGAGTTTCTATAATTTGTTAGAGAAACGCGTGCTCCAGCTGTAAATGTAAGTCACATGAAGCTTATGATTTCTGTTGTTCACGTTTACCCTATATTGCATTTAGCCGATGAATCAAAATAGCTTTATGATATTACCAATACAACATCATGTTATGGGCTCTTTTTGCCGCAGACATTTAGATCTAGAGCATGCGTTACTCTTTCATAAATATTCAAAAATATTCTAGTTTTAACTTAAGTAAATAAGCAGGAAAATATAACAATGAAGCTGCTGAAATAAATAACAGTTTGAGGGTTTTGTGAAAGACAAGGGAGCATTTTGCTCGTACATGTCCCAAAGCAGTTGTTTTTGTGTGAGGAGATGCAAACCTTGATAACAGTGCACGATTCGGCAGAACAACGGAATTTCCATTGGCATCCTGTTGAAATTCCAGGCCATCTCACCTTCTTACTCACGCTGGAGGTAATTGTTTGTGACTCACAATGAAGAGCTTTTGTATTTTACATTCCAGGTCATTGCTGCCTGTGCTGTCCTCCACAACAAAAGACCTGCAGACCTGCACACTGGGCCAATGCTGTTGTCACCGTCATATACTCAAAGTCTCAAACAGTTTCCAATGGGATAAACCGGGCACAAGAATGTCTTAATAAAGTGAATGCCCTTCAGTCATTTATTGCTGGTGTAAATACAAAACAAGTTTAGTTTATAGCTGTGCCAAATATAAAAACTTCTACTCTGACTTTACACTTCCTTAGCACTGAGGAAGAGCATTTAAAACAATGTCCCAGAGAACAATGGTCAAGAGGAATATACATTTGACCATATATATTGTATAATATAACTTTTCCCTTTGTGAGACTAAAATAAACCCTTATGGTATATACCAAGAGGCTACATAGTCAACAATAGCCGTATGTAGCAACGTTAGCTTTAGCTGAGGGAGCAGCTGACAGTCAGGCAATTGCCTTTCTGCTCCCACTTTAGACAAATCATGAATACATTAAATATCCAGAAGAACAATTTGTACAGCCCTCCAAACACACATATCACATAATAATCATAAGGCAAACTTAAAAATATATATCTAAAAAGCGTAGAGATTAAGGAAAACACAATCTAAACAAACCACTGGGCACTCACCTCATGTCACGTGATTTTATCAAATCCGGAAGTGCTCTTGATTTTATCGCTTATTTCTTTATAAACACAGCAATGTGTTGTTTTAAAACTCATATATTGTTACTCGGGCAATGAGAAAACAGATTAAATACGAATTTCAAAAAAATATTAACCTGACATAATGCCCTTTAAATCAAATTCAAACTGGCATTAAATTTAATCTTAATGTTTCCTTAGAGCAGCCATTCCCAAAGTACGGGACGTCGTGGCCTCCTTATCGATCCAAAAATCTCTTGGGGGCCCCCATTAATAATATATTTACTCTATTCTGATGAGTTTGTTATTATTTTACTGGTAGAATAACATAAAAAGAAAAAAATGTCATGACTGTAGGCTAAATACTGGTTTAAATAGTATAATATAGCAAAGAAATGTAGCTTTCCTTTAAAAAAAAAATTGTTTTTCAATGTACTTGTTTGTAGACAAGCTTTGGGGGCCCCCCTGCAGTGCCTCTGAGGACCCCCAGGGGGCCCCAGACCCCACTTTGGGAACCACTGCCTTAGAGACAAACATTTTATCACATACATTTGTCAAAAACAAATGTAAAAAACAAATGTATGTGTGTCAAAAACAAATGTATAGGACAAAAAAGTGACAAAAAATCTAAAATGCCACGCTTTACATGACTCAAGATATTAATCTGTACGTTCACTCTCACGTTTCTGAAAAGTTTCCAGCAAATTCCAAACATAGCTGACAGTCTTTTATCTTCACGCTTTATGATAATGTGACCTACCTTTGAAAAAACAGGTAATATTATTGACTTATTAACCTTTTAACAAGGAATTCAGTGTAATCACAATTCAGGTACTTTCTATTTGTTTTTTTACATGAACAACTTCTATATTACTTTTTTTGTTTATATGAAAAGTAATAGGCCTACAAATTAACTTCTTATAACTCCTGAACCGTGCAATTGTCTCCAGTTTGGCTCGACCCAAATCTAAAACCTTAAAAAAGCATCAAAATCACAGCAAAAACAAAAGGAAAACAAGGCTGAAAACGCAAAAAAGTAATACAAAATTTAAAACGTGGGAAAATGTGATGGGAAAAAAATAAAAAAATAAATGTGACAAAAATGAAATAAAAAGTGACCAAAAAACTTTGAAAAATGTGACAAAAATACAATAAAAAGCAGTCAAAAGTGACAAAAATGAAAACGTAATAAAAAGAGCCCCCAAAAAACAACAAAATAGTAACAAAAATAGGATGAAAAAGTGGCAAAAATCCGATGACAATGCGGCACCAACGCAAAGAAAAAGATCCATTTAGATGAGTTTTGTTGGTCTTAGCTTTTAATCAGACGTTACTCTGGCCAAGAAGCTTTTAGATTTGGGTAAAAGCGAACTGGAGAAAATGCAGTTGGTTAAAGTGGGGGTAGAGGTTAAAAAGCATTAAATCAGATTCAAACTGGCATTAAAGGAACAGGCCACCGTTTTTCCATACTGAGATATGTTCTTACCTGAGCTTAGACGAGTTGATGCGTAACTGTCTGATCTTTGTGTGTGCTCGTGGAAGAGCTTGGTCGCTTCTAAAGTCACCCTGTTTGGAGCCATACTGGGAGAGGCCAAATGCTAACAACATCTTTTATCTTTTTGAGTAAGGTAAGAACATATCTCTGTATGGAAAATGGTGGCCTGTTCCTTTAAATTTAATCTTAATGTTTCTCAGACGCTAACATTTTATTACATACATTTGTCAAAAACAAAAATTGTTGTTATGACTAAAATTTGACACAATATATTGCTCAAAAGTTTCTAATTTAGTTTTGGATATGAAAATGTCACTCTATCTTCTGTTTGATTAAATGCTTACAGATCTTACGAAATTAAATTTGCTGAGATTTTTTGCATTTTTGGCACAAAAAAGCATTAACTTTGACTTTCTGCCAGATGTAGAAACCCTGTTATTGTAGAGCAGTAATAATTAGCCAAGCCTCATCCTGGTCCCGAGCCATTTCAAATAATAGTTTACAGTTAATGCATCACCTGATTTTCCAGAACAAGGAGTGACACTTTAATGACTAAGATCAGTACAAAGTAAACATACCAGCCGCTGTCATTTAAGTTTTATTACAACTTATGCAACGCTCATTGAGGAATTTAACAAACTGGAACCAAACATGTGACACAAAAAAAGCAACTAGTAATTATTGCACTGTTTCGTAGCCCGGCTTTACATTCACCATTTCAATTGAATTAAGGTTAAGTGCTTGTTTGTTCTAAAGTGGAGTGCAAGAAGAGACACTGGTGCTATTTAGATCTGGAAAAAAAAAGTCCTTACACATAACATAACATTTATTTACAAAAAATAAAATGCATTATGGAACTCCTTTAAAACAGCGTGTTGTAACTCAGTAACACAAGAACCACAATCATCTGTAGGGTTGGGTACTGTTAAACGACACCAGTCTGGTATCAACAAAAGGTTTAGGTTCTACTGGTATAGGAAGCAGGAACTGGAAAAAAATCTTTTATCTTTAGATCCGAATTTTGATGCTGTCGGTCCAGGGACAGGCTTAAAGGACACTTCCTTTACTTTGTTTCAGCTCAAATAAATGTTTTATTTATTTATTTTTCCCTATTTTTTCCCATTATCCAATTATTTTTTACTCAATTTATTATAATGTTTTGCTAATTTTTTATTACAAATATTTTTCCCATTTTCCCCCTATTTCCCCCCCCCCCCATATTTACATTTTTTTCCCCTTATTTTTGCCACAATTTTTCCAAATTATTCCTAATTTTTCAAACATTTCTTGATATTGTAAATGTGCAGATCTTCCTCACATTATTGTTCTGTTTTCTGGTTCTTGACAACAAATACTTTAGTGTAGGTATTGGAAAAAGTATTGTTCAGTTAACGGTATCAGAAACTATGTATCATTAAAGTACTGGTATTAAAAAGAAATGCGACGGTACCCAGCCCTACTCATCTGTTGCATAAATATTGTATTAGCCATTGGTTTGATTTTTTTACCTTAAGAATAAGGTAATATTTTTTCGAAAGTGAAATAGTGATGGCTTATGG
This sequence comes from Neogobius melanostomus, assembly GCA_007210695.1. Taxonomy (NCBI): domain Eukaryota; kingdom Metazoa; phylum Chordata; class Actinopteri; order Gobiiformes; family Gobiidae; genus Neogobius; species Neogobius melanostomus. The sequence continues at coordinate 408,747 of VHKM01001007.1, read as the reverse complement.
CTGTGTTAGAGCAGCGGTTTCCAAACTGGGGCTCGCGAGGCATTGTGTTGAAGTCAAGACACTATCATAAAGTTCAGAATTAAAATAGATTTCTGAGTAAAGGTCAAATTGCATGTTAATGAATGTTAGTCACCAGTCACTTTTTAAAGTGAAGGGTCACAGTTCAAGTTGCATGGCAGATTTGGGGGTCACGGTCTGAAAAGTTTGGGAAACCCTGCGATAGAGTATGATGTGTTAGTGACGTCTGTGTACTTTTACTTCATTACATTTGAAATATAAATATAACACTTTCTGCTCCACTACATTTCTATAAAGGTTCCAAAGTAAAAAGTCAATTTGTCCATGTGTTTGGTTCAAAGCCTAATAATGAACACTCTATGAACAGTAGGTGGCGCTGTGCAGATGTACTGTCAATGCCACTGACTCACAATACATTTTCAACGTTATTTTCCTAACACTTATTTAAACAGATTTGTACTTTCTTCTTTTAATACTTAAGTATTTTCTCCAAGTATTTGAGCGCCTCTGATGTTGTTAGTGATGGTACTATTTAACCCCTGTTTTAGAGAATGGTGCATGCGCTGCTGTCCGCTGCGCCCCTGACTCGATCCCGTATCCAGTAGTGCACCTCCTGATCGTGCTGCCTCTTCAGTTCCTCCACTCCCCTAATCAGCACTTCTGCATCGTGAGACCTCTGCAGTCGGCTCAGAGCTCTGAGCTCCTGCCTCTGCCGATCTCTCATCGTGTTATAGTCTTTCATATACGACTTACTCCTCTTCAGGTGATTCAGCATAAGCTCGTCATCGTTTCTCTGCTGCTGCTTCATTTGCTCCAGCTCCTTCTCTAACTGCGCCTTATCCTTGTTAGCCTCTGTGGCGTATTTCATCTGAAAGTCATTGCACTCTTCCGCTTTTCTCCTCGCTTCTTTTACATTGTGTTGTTCCATGTCTTCCAGCTCTTTTTCATAAATCTCCTCAGCGGCCTTTAACTCCTGCTCCTCTAGTTCCCTTTGAAGCTCATCTTCTCTCTTCCTGGCTTCGTAAAGTTGTTTCGCCGCCACGTATTCGCTCCTGAGCATCGCGACTCGTTCGTCGCTTTCATCAGCTGTCGTCGCCCAGACTTCCCGCTGCAGATCCAGCGCCTTTTGGAACTCTTCCCTGATGAAACTCATGCGTCTCTGCGGCTGGTCACGCTGCTTGTCTACGTTGACTTGGCTCGCTAAATTCTTGTATCGCTGATTCCACTTTTGCACCTGCTGATCTTCCTCCATTTTCAGAAGCCGCTCCTCTTCCTGTCTCCTCTCCTCAAACGTAAGTCTCTTTTCATGTTCTATCAGCAGCTGCCTTTGCTTTTCCCGGACCTGCTTGCCCTTTTGTAAAATGTCTTGCTCGAATGTATCTTTTAGCGCTGCAATTTTCAACTTGGCGTGTTTGACGAATTGCTTTTTCCGCTCCTCAATGGCACGTTTCTGTTTTTGTATTTCCGGCACCTTCTGTTGGAGAATTCTTTCGGTCTCCCTCACAATGGCCTTTTCAGCTTCTTGGAAAATATCCGAGGTGTAGTGTCCGCCACTGTTTTGTTCCACCATGGCGTCGATCTTTCTCAGCAACTCACGGACTTGTCGGCGATTCTCTTTGTCGCCATTGTTAAAGACGTGATACCGATTCCCGCATTTCGCCAGCAGCTCCTCAGTCTGGCCTTCTTTAACGTAGTCATCGATGGTCGCGTTCCTGAGACTGTCTCCTCTGGTGAAAAGGACAATGGTGTGTTTGTCGGAGTTCTTGCCAAAAAAGGCCTGAATGAGTTTCACCGTTTCTCGCTCCTCTTTTGTGAAACGACCGATTTGCAGCACCAGTAGGAAGACGTGAGGCCCGGGTGATAACAGGCTCACGCATTTCACCAGCTCCTCTTGGACTTGAGCGTGGGATAAAGTGGTGTCGAACAGACCTGGCGTGTCCACGATCACCACTGAGCGGCCCTCGACCTGTCCCTCCGCTTTTCTACAGAACTTTGTCACCGACGTTTGGCATAGTTTAGACTCAAACTCGCTTCGATTTAATATGGTGTTGGCCGTGGCGCTCTTCCCAGACCCGGTTTTACCGATGAGAACGATTCGTAACGCGTCTTTGTTTGTGCTAACGTTCGGTCGTAAGTCTTCGTACGTCCTTTGTTTATAAGTCTTTTCGTAAGTCTTTGGTGATGTTCTTCTGACTGGAGTCTCAGGGGCTTCTCGTCTGTAACTAATCGATCCCTTCTCGCTCATATCCTCTATCATTCTCACCACGTCTCCCACTTGCTCTTTGCTGTTGACGTTGAAAATGACGTAGCGGTTGTCACAGTTCTCGCACAGCTCTTGTACGTCTTTGCTGGTTTTAATAAAATGGGTGACAGCTAAAGCCGAGAACTCCGAATCCACCGTGAACAGAATCATTTTGAAGTTGTTTATTCTTGAGGTGAACGCTCTCCTAATGGCTTCCAGCTCCTGTTTGTCCTCGGAGTTGAGCGGACCTACGGGTTGGACCACCACAAAGGCGTGGATGCCCTCTGGCTCACACAGGGAGATACACTGCAGAGATTCCTGCCTCGCCGCGTCTTGTTTCAGAAGGGACAAAGCAGGCAGCTCTATTATGGACACTGTCAGGCCGTGGATTCTACCAACACTTTTTACACATGCAAGTTTGGATAAACTCTTTTTCTTTCCCAGTATCGCTTTAGCAGCTGCCATCTTCCAGTCGGCCAAAGCACCACACAGCACCACATTTAAAGGTTTGTCTGTGTGATTATCGTAAATCGGTTCAGATTTTCCAGTTTTTCTGAGTTGCCCTGGAAAAGGTTCGTATGGACTTTGGTTTTCAGCAACAATGGCCTCGATTTTGTCCATTAAGTTCTTCAGATCCAGTACGTACAGCTCGTCGAAGTCCAGTCGGAGGTATCTCTGGCCACAGTCTTGTTTCAGCGCGGTGAGCTGTGAGTTCCAGCCCGTGTCATTTTTTGTCACGACCACCAACGAATATTTGATTGCGTCATCTCCAAAACACCTCAGAATGAACTTGAGTTTGTCTCGGTCGCTTTGATAGAAGTCTGAAGGGTCGACGAGCAGCAGGAAGACATTGGGTCCACACTGAGGAGGACGCTGAGACACTAAGTGTTTTATTTCACATTTGACTTCACTGATGTCCAAACTGAGCAAGTCTGAGGTGTTGAAGACCTTCACAGACCTTCTCATCCACTGCCCCACAAAGATTTGGTTGTTTTTGGAGAGTTTGGCATAAGGAATGGAGGGTTTTGCTGTAAGGAATGTGCCTAGTTTGACCTTTTCATACTGGTTCTTTCCAATCATCACAATTCTGAAGTCCGAGGCTGAAACACAGACCATTTTGTGTTTAGAGTGTAATAAATTACTATAATCATAAATGACTTAAGACGATATGCATGGCCATAATGCAGTTCAATTCAGTTCATGCACAATAAGCAGTGGAAAAGTAAGAGTATAATAAATAGTACAGTAACAGTAACAAAAAGTTGTGACAATTCTTTCAATAGGTTGCGTTCACGTGACATCACAACATTCTAAAGAGCCTGTAGTTTAAAATTGAGGTGGAGGGCAACTGAAAATTCCATGATGGTAACTATGGTAACTGGCGTTATAGTTCATTGTCATATAGAAGCTAATGCCAGTTATTTTCTCTGAAAGGCGTCCAAAAACATGAGTGTGATGTTGGTCAGTAGAAAGGGCTTCCACCCATAAAATGTATATGACAGGTTTGAATCCAATCACTGTCAAGTACTGATGAGGAAAAACATTTGACAAACATTTTGGAGATTTCTTACAAAAACTGAATTTCTCCCATAGATTTGTATTGGCCCATGCCCTCCACCTGACATTATGACATCATCACATTCTAAAACGTGAACATAACCTATAGAAATGCATTATTTGTGCCTGTGCTTATAAAGTGCAGCAAAATTAAATCAAAGCTTGGAAAAAGCTTGGGGTTGTGCATAAGTGACTTTAATATAAGCTCTGTCGGCCAATGAGTTGGAACTGTCGTTAAAAAATCACGAAATGTACGCGTTCTTTGTCACAGTGTTACAAGGAGACCGTCAAAATGTACATAAACCCATGTTGAACAACAATAGTCCCCTTGCCACAACTGCGTCCAGCTCAGATTTGATACTAATAATACACAGACTTTATATAGCGCTTAAGGTAATGACACAAAAGTAGTTGTGTTTCTAGTAGTAGTAGTAGTAGTAGTAGTAGTAGTAGTAGCAGTAGTAGTTGTGGTATTAGCAGTAGTAATACTATTTTATTTAGTCAGACGTTACCCCAGGATCAAATTAAGGACAGACATTCAAGTTTTCTGTCATTTAAAGTTGTATGGATTTACGGCATTTATGTGTAACAATGGCCCAGAAAGTCTGTTTTTTTATTTTTCCCGATTAAAGCAGGAGCTTAATGTGAGCCATTTTGTCCCCGAACCAAAACATGACCCATGAGTTGTGTATTAAAAAGTTTATAAATAATTTCTCACCATACTCTGCTGTCGCCATGACTTTGGACTTGGTTCCAGTCGACAACAAGAGCTGAGTTTCTGTAAAATAAAAAATAATAAAATCATTAATATTAGTGTGAGCGCCATATAAAATCAAAACACAAACAGATGCAAGTGGAAAGAAATGTCAAAGCAATACATGTCCCTACATAATATTTTTTTAAGAACTCACATAATCCAAATATTTATCCCAACATATATTTTGACTTGAAAGAAAAGATGGTTCACAAAATTTAAGTTCAGCATTTTATTGCCATTGTTATAAATATAGTCCTACATTTATAATACTTTCTGTCACACTACTGTAAAATGAAAATTAGCCCGCAATTACCATTTTATGTTTTATGTTTATTATGTATATTCATTTATTTGAAAAGGGATAATACAAATTAATCAACATTTCTGTAAATGTGCCAGATTTAGCTCTAAAGCTAGTTTTCAACCGTAGTCGCTGGGCAAGATGTAGATCGCCAGCAGCAAACAATACACAGTAACAACAACAATTAAAGCCGCAAGCGGCATCGAACGGCCCTCGCGGGCCGTGCCTCCTTTAGCGCCTTTGTAACAGTACAGAGGGCGCTAACGTGCCTACTACATTTATTGCCCTGATGTGCCATTAATCTTTGTCAGTAAACATCAAAACTACATTTTTTAGCCTCTCCATGTGAATAATGGCTCCAACCTGCAGAGGGCGCTAGCGCGCCCCAAATCTTTTTTATTTCACAAGCAGCATCAGACGGCCCTAACGGGCCGTACTTCCATGACCACTGTCCACAAGCTCCTTACAGAGGGCGCTAACGCGCTGTAATTGTGTATAATGTGAGATTTATGTGTTAGTCCCATTAGGATAACATGGGGGGCCCCGGGCGTCACCATGGCACCACCGTACAAAATACGGTATGGGTCCTATTGGCTTTTTTGATCGGGATGCCATCAACAATTTCTGTGCCGAATTTTATCCATTTCCGAGAAACTAATTTATTTCCGATAATGCATTTTTTGTTATCAGCCTAGAGGGGGCGCTGTCGCGCCCAATGTCACTTTTTCACATTTTGTCCGGGGGTGAAAGGTCAATAAAATGTATATTTCCGATTTTTAATCGGAGTTTGTTTGTGCGAATGGGAGCATTTTGTTGTTTACGATAAGTCGCAAAATTCTTCGTAAAGATTGCGGCTTCGCCGCACACAAACCGTAAAACTTAGCAAAAAAATTTGGATAACTTTTGATGCCCCACATCTGTAGATGAGCTTGAGCGATTGGAGCTCATTTGGTGAAACGCCCTAGGAGGAGTTCGTTAAAATGCGACGTCAGCGAAAACGCTGACTCAGCATTTTCCAGACTTTCTGTCAAAATGGCGGACTTCCGGTCTGTCAGGGGGCGTGGCCACAATAATATTTTTTGTTTGTCGTCACATGACGAATGTCTGTACCGAATTTCGTCACTCTATGACAAAGTTGACGTTGGCCCCTCCCCCATAGGCGTAATGTATTTTCACTTTTGTAGGTGGCGCTGTCGCGCCATTTTTTATTTCCCCAATACGAAACACACTTTTAAATTAATTTTTCACCGGACCTGAATTTTGGGCAAAGTTTGGTGAGTTTTAAACTATGTTCAGGGGGTCAAATTGCTGCTCAAAGAGCAGAAGAAGAAGAAAGAAAGAAAGAAGAATAATAATATTTCTTGCAAAAACAATATAGTCGCTTTCGCGACGACAACATATTATACATTTTTGGAAAGCTCTCAACCACCCCCATGCAGCCGTGGAGCCGTCAACCTCCCTATGACAGTTGGCCATATACCCCCATTCATTTAGCTGCAATAATAAGTACAAAGGGCCCACACCAGAGGTGTGGGCAGTCACTGTTTTACACGGTGAGTTTACGTTTGACATGGGGACAGCGCTTCGCGCTGTTTTCGTGCGCTCCGCGCACCTAGGTACAGTGCGCTCCGCGCACTGCGTTGCGATTACAATAGGCCCTTGCGACGGCAGGCCGCTCGGGCCTAAATATAGCCGCAAGCGGCGATTATCGGCCCTCGCCGACCGCCCTGCCTAAAACAAGGGGGCGCTTCGCGCCCTTTTGTCTCCCTCAATCTAAAATTATGGTATTGCTACTGCCTTTATGTTTGTTTTTAACTTTTTTCCCAAGGGTCTTAGTTTTAGGATTTTTGGAATGCGTAGGGCTGGGCGATATGACGATATTAGACCGTCTTACGATCCCCAGAGCAGACGGTCTGTCATTTTTGTGGGATCGTTTTATCACGGTTTTATGCACTTCAGCACAGTTTACTCTTTTCACCGTCAGTGAAGGAATCCCAAGCTGCAAACTTTCTGCTACGCAATGTCAGACGCTAATGCAAGCATTTAGCATATACGACCAGGCTCCTCAATCTAGAGCTTTAAAATGTTTTAAACCCAGCATTCTGTCTCTATTTCAGCGGTCATGTCAGTGTCTTTCCCCGCTAACGCGCCGCTGCTCTGCGTACGTAGATTGCAGCGTGTGTTTATTTACCTGGCGGCACATGTGTGAAGAAGCGAGTGTGTCCTTCGTCCTTACAGTTCTGTCAGGCGCCGCATCCTTCTCATTTGTTTAATTAAAATCCTGGAATGCGTTCATAAATGCGCAGTTTATCCATGTCTTTGAAAATATAAAAGTTCCTCAAAAACACCGTGACTCTGAGTTCATTGTTGTCAAGTCGTCTAACAGTGACAAACTTTTTCCTGTTTGAGTTTTACACAATAAAAGTCACTGCATGTTATTGGTTCACAAAGACTCTTATTGTGAAAGGGTGCGACAGCGACAGAGCGTTACATTTACAGCAGCTTGATGTCATGAGAGCGACCTCTCAGAAAAGCTGCCAAACAGCAACAAGCATTTACCAAACTTACTCTACTTACTTCAAGCTAATTTGATTATCTGGATTTTTTTTTGTGTTTTTCCATTTATAAAGTGAGTTTGCTTTAGGTCCAAGTCTATGATTGCTGTGTTGATTATCACAAAATTGAATACATTAGTATAGTATTTTTCATCTTCAGTGTGTAATTTAAGTTTTTTGTCATTATAAAAAAAATCGTGATAAAATCGAAATCGTAAGTTTATAATTCAAAAATCGTGATATTCTATTTTTGCCATATCGCCCACCCCTAACTCCGCGCTCAATTTTGACATTATACAGAGAAAAATTAGTATGAATTTGTATCACACTATATCTGCAAACTGAAGCATATTTTTACATTTTACTTAGGGCTGCGGCTGCGCCGCAGAACATCCACAAAGGTTGTCCAAGTACTTTGGATAACCTTTGGTTCCTCACTTCTCGCTGAATTATGGAGTTTAACATTTTTCCATCAGAATAAAATGGGACGTTCTGGTCATCGCTACGGCAACACCGTGAGAAATATGGCATAGGTGTAATTGACTTTTCTGATCGGAACGACCAAATAGAATTTTGTGCCAAATTATTTTAATTTTCGTTAAAAAAAAAATTGTACTCTCCATATAATTCCTATAAGGGGCGCTATCGCGCCCAATTTGAATTTTGCCAAATGAAAGTGTTTAGGACTGAGACTTTAACAACTGATAACAAAATGAGCGAAATCGGGCTTCATTTGTGCGAATGGGAGCCATTTTTGTTTGCGAAAAATCTCAAAATACTTCGTACAGTTTCGTACATAAAAACCGTAAAACTTAAAGTTATTTGGATAACTTTTAAAGTTCTACTTCTCAAGATTATTTTCCACCCAAAATTAGGTCATTCCAATAAACGCTCTAGGAGGAGATAGATTTTGTACGAAGTGAAAAATAAAGGCGGAGTCCCGCTTCGCGGGCTGTCATCCAAAATGGCCGACACCCAATATGGCGGACGGCGTTGCCGTAATAATATTTTTTGCTCAACTTGTCATGATGCACGTCTGTACTGATTTTTATGATTCTACGACAAACTTCATTTTTGGCCAAGTCCTATCTCGCAATGTTAAAAAAAAACGGAGGCGGCGCTATCGCGCCACTATTTTGAAATTCAAAATTTGGAAATAGTCAAAAGTTGCGTCGGATCGGGTTTGAATTTTGGGCCAAAATCGGTGACTTTTCGTCAATGTTCACTGGGTGAAAATTGCGACGGTGCGAAAGAAAGAAAGAAAGAAAGAAAGAAAGAAAGAAAGAAAGAAAGAAAGAAAGAAAGAAAGAAAGAAAGAAAGAAAGAAAGAAAGAAAGAAAGAAAGAAAGAAAGAATAATATTCCCATACGAAAACAATGTTCCCGCCTACGCGGGTACCATAAACTATATATTTTCGGAAAGCGCTCGCACATTCCTACCTCATGGTAGAGGTCCTGGGTCACTGACGGGCACCCAGGGCTCTCAGTCGCCCATTGACTTTTATGGGCTCTGTACAATTACAATAATGTCGATTTTTGCATTATATATGTATGTGCACGGGACGTGCACGACAAGAAGAGTGTGTTAGTGAGTGTTTGAGAGGAGGGGAGCGCTTCGCGCTCGTTTTGTGCGTTTTGTTCTCACTTTGGGGGAGTTCGCTCCGCGCACTCTATACGATTACAAGAGCCCCTTCGCCAGCCCTGATGGCGCTTGGGCCTAATAAAATACATTAATGGTGATGTACACAAGATTGGTTTAGCAGATGCTTGCATTAACTTTACACTCAAACACACATTTAACAATTTGAAGATGTTAATGTTAATTAGTGGTGGGACCCGATTCAATATTTTTAATTGAGTTAATTATGGCAATGGTAATTAATTAATTGTAGTTATTCACATTGAAGCATAATTCATTAAGGGTTGTATTTATTTTTAGAGATATATTTTTGATATACTTTGTATTTTCCTCCATTTGAACTTATTTGGAGTGTGATCATTGCAAACACTTCAAAGACAACAGCAGTTTGATTTATTTTGGAGAATGATCTTTTTTAAATGAGTTCATGTCCGCTTAATTGTGTGAATAAACAAGTTTGACAGTAAAATAGTTCTTGGCTTCAAAAAAAAGGGAAAAAGTGTCTGTGCCGCTAAAGTAAAGTGTGATTCATTTACATTCATGTTTTCATATTCATATTCGCATTTAACCTTATGTAATGAATTAATCGGAATTAGGAAAAGTCCTGGCCCTAATATTAATGTAAAGCTTCAACAGCAAAGCTTTGAAAAGAGCAGATATTTTTTCATTTGGAATTAATTGTGATCTCTATTGGTGGTTAGTTTAAAATTGTTCTGCAACATAAACAAAGCACATCACTTTGGCTTGGGAAACATTATGTTGAATTGTTATCAGAATAAGCCATAAATGAAGATAATATCATGTCAAGCGTCCCTGTTAATCTCTATGTAAAGGTTTACTCACAGATAATGGTCTGTTTCTCCGGGTCCATTCGCTGCAGTAAAGCGTCCGATCAGATACTGTGCCTCAGGAGGAGGGACTTGTTCAGAGTCGTTCAGAGTTGTAGTTGTCAACACTTGAGACGTGACTCTGCATTTGAAAATATTTGGAACTTTCCTGCCCTCGTTTCCCGGCACAGAGTGAAACCTGCTCGACTGGCTACAACTATTTGATCAGAGGAAGGAGAGAGTGCAGGAGTAATGCAGTGTTATTCTAAACTTATTATCAAGATAGACTTTATTGTTCTCACGATGGACAAATTCACGTATATGACAAATACATTTAATGATTGAAGATGATAATAATAATAATAATAATAATAATAATAATAATAAATATAGCCGCAAGCGGCGATTATCGGCCCTCGCCGACCGCCCTGCCTGCCTAAAGCAAGGGGGCGCTTCGCGCCTTTTTGTCTCCCTCAATCTAAAATTATGGTATTGCTGCTGCCTTTATGATGTTTTTAACTTTTTTCCCAAGGGTCTTAGTTTTAGGATTTTTGGAATGCGCTAACGCGCACTCCGCGCTCAATTTTGACATTATACAGAGAAAAATTAGTATGAATTTGTATCACACTATATCTGCAAACTGAAGCATATTTTTACATTTTACTTAGGGCTGCGGCTGTGCCGCAGAACATCCACAAAGGTTATCCAAGTACGTCGGATAACCTTTGGTTCCTCACTTCTCGCTGAATTATAGAGTTTAACATGTTTCCATCAGAATAAAATGGGACGTTCTGGTCATCGCTACGGCAACACCGTGAAAAATATGGCATGGGTGTGATTGACTTTTCTGATCGGAACGACCAAATAGAATTTTGTGCCAAATTATTGTAATTTTCGTAAAACTAAAATTTTTACTCACCATATAATTCCTATAGGGGGCGCTATCGCGCCCAATTTGAATTTTGCCAAATTAAAGTGTTTAGGACTGTGACTTTAACAACTGATAACAAAATGAGCGAAATCGGACTTCATATGTGCGAATGGGAGCCATTTTTTGTTTGCGAAAAATCTCAAAATACTTCGTACAGTTTGCGGCTTCGCCGCATAAAAACCGTAAAACTTAGAAAAGTAATTTGGATAACTTTTAAAGTTCTACTTCTCAAGATTATTTTCCACCCAAAATTAGGTCGTTCCGATAAACGCTCTAGGAGGAGATAGATTTTGTACAAAGTGAAAAATAAAGGCGGATTCCCGCTTCGCGGGCTTTCATCCAAAATGGCCGACACCCAATATGGCGGACGGCGTTGCCGTAATAATATTTTTTGCTCAACTTGTCATGATGCACGTCTGTACCGATTTTTATGATTCTACGACAAACTTCATTTTTGGCCAAGTCCTATCTTGCAATGTTAAAAAGAAACTGAGGTGGCGGTATCGCGCCACTATTTTGAAATTCAAAATTTGGAAATAGTCAAAAGTTGCGTCGAATCGGGTTTGAATTTTGGGCCAAAATCTGTGACTTTTTGTCGATGTTCACTGGGTGAAAATTGCGACGGTGCGAAAGAAAGAAAGAAAGAAAGAAAGAAAGAAAGAAAGAAAGAAAGAAAGAAAGAAAGAAAGAAAGAAAAGAAAGAATAATATTCCCATACGAAAACAATGTTCCCGCTTACGCGGGTACCATAAACTATATATTTTTTCGGAAAGCGCTCGCGCATTCCTACCTCATGGTAGAGGTCCTGGGTCCAGGGCTCTCAGTCGCCCATTGACTTTTATGGGCTCTGTACAATTACAATGTCGATTTTTGCATTATATATGTATGTGCACGGGACGTGCACGATAAGAGGAGTGTGTTAGTGAGTGTTTGAGAGGAGGGGAACGCTTCGCGCTCGTTTTGTGCATTTTGTTCGCACTTTGGGGAGTGCGCTCCGCTTCGCTCCGCGCACCATCCAATTACAATGTTCGTTTTCTGATACATGTGCACGTGTCGTGCACGGAACGTGCACGAGGAGAGGAGTGCGTTAGTGCATGTTTGAGAGGAGGCGAGCGCTTCGCGCTCGTTTTGTGCGCTCCGCGCACTCTATACGATTACAAGAGCCCTTTCGCCAGCCCTGATGGCGCTCGGGCCTAATAATAATAATAATAATGATGATGATGATGATGATGATGATGATGATGATGATGATAATAAAAACGTAACCCTAGACCTTATGATAAGATTTGGATGTTGACAAAAATGAAAGTAATAATAAAATTATAAAATCCAAGATATTAGAGTTTAAGTGGAATTTATTGAGAAGAAAGTGAAAACTACTGTGCTGAATATTTACACAGATATCATCAATAGATTTTATACAAGATCTGAATTACCAAATGTTAATTTGGCCTATTATAAAGTAGAAAATGTGTCTAACTTCTTTAATAGTGAATATTAATCATTTGGCTAAATGAATGGCTATTGATTTTGCTTCTAAGAAGTCCTAACAGAAATGATTTAAGCAAAAAGTTAACTTGAGAATCACCCCCAGCCCCTTTCACGAGTCTGTTGTGTGCATGTTGCTCTCTATGTATAGTTAGTTGTAAAACTATTTCAATTCTCTGTATACTTTATACAAGTTGTAAAACTGACAAGAAATAGAACCTTGATCTTTGCTTTTTGTAATAGGAATTTAATTGTTTTGGAAAGAAGAAGATGTCTCATAATGTGATGTTTTTAGTGTGTGGCTATTTTTACTCAACTCTCCTCCACTCCTCCCTATTTTTTTTCTTTAGTCAGATTTCATGTTTTTGCAGTTCATGTCCAATGTGTGACTTTGGAAGTTGTTGAACACTTTGATGTCTTTTCTGCATGTCTTATTTCCTTATTTTGAGTATACATTTAAAACTATCTCCATGATTGTCATCCAATTTTGTATGCAAACTTTTTTCTTTCAATCTTGTTTGAATGTTTGTCTTTCTATTGAATCAGTAATGTGAGGAATAAAGTGAGAGATTTTGAAAAGGTGGATTGAAGAGTTTTGATTGAAATGAGGTTGCTTTACTTTATTACTCATCTCTTGTTGTCCAGGATGTTTGCTTTCTTTAACAGCAGAGTTTACTGTGGATTTGGACATTCTGGCTATGGAGGACCGTGGCTGCCAAAACAATAAATAAATATATAAATAAATATATAAATAAATAAATAAAATAAAGATCAAATTTGTAAAGAAATAAATGCATTTATTGTAATAAGTGCATTTATTTATTTATATATTTATTTATTTATGTATTTATTTATATATTTACTTATTTATATGTGTATTTTGTATTAATTTTAGTATTTATTAATTTATTTTGTTTTTATTTATTTATTTCTGTATTTATTTATTTATTTTTGTATTTATTTATTTATGCATTTATTTTTGTTTTTATTTATTTATTTTTGTATTTATTTATTTATTTCTGTATTTATTCATTTATTTCTGTATTTATTTATTTCTGTATTTATTTATTTCCGTATTTCTCTTAATGTATGCAAATCATGGGGTGGGTCTGGATGCTGCTGCTGTAAGGTGATTGGTTAATCTTTCTCCATGCACACATGCCAAACACGAGCTCTGCTTCAGTCTATTGACAGTGGCACAGAGCCAGTCATCTTGTGACTGGAGGATCAGCGGTTCGAATCCTGCAGGGGCACACTGTCATTGTGTCCTTGGGCAAGACACTTCACCTGCCTTGCCCCCAGTGTCTGCGTACACTGGTATATGAATGAGCGTGTGAGTGGATCCTTGCTGGAAAGCACTTTGAGTGTAGAAAGGTGTCAGTTGGTAGAGCTGGTCGTCTCATGATCGGAAGGTCAAGGGTTTGAATCTCACTTCCAGCATAGACATAGCCAAACATGAACTGTGCTTTAGTCTAGCGCTTTTCCACCTACATTAAGCCCAGCGACGCTGGACCCCGCGCCACGATTCAGATTTGTTGAATCCAGACGCGGCGGCGCGGAGGAAAACACAGGCTTTTAACCTCCTGCAGAGGCACAGAGGCGGGTCTGGTCAGTGACAGTCAGGGAAACCGCCGTGAACTTTGTTTGTTTGGACGAGAGAAGCCGCGGAGACAGAGAAACCATCGTCAGGGCTCAGGCATCAGGGGAAGCATGTTAAACTCGTGTCTGTCGCCAACTCGCTATTAACCTACAAAAAAGAGCCAGGTTTGCTCTCTCTCTCTCTCTCTCTCTCTGCAACACGGACATACGTGTCTTCTTTTATTTATGATAAATGTATAAATCACGTGTGTAAAGGCCCGCACGGTTTGAGAAAAGCCTCTGAAGTGCCGTGACGCGGCGCGCTCCGGTGTGTGTCGAAATCCCACATAGACGCAGCGCGCTGCTTTCTGGTGTGGCACTCAAAGCGTTTTCCAGCAAGTATCCCCTCACCCATTCACACTCTCATTCATATACCAGTGTACTCAAACACTGGGTGCAAGGCAGGTGAAGTGTCTTGCCCAAGGACACAATGACAGTGTGCCCCTGCAGGATTCGAACCGCCGATCCTCCAGTCACAAGATGACTGGCCCTGTGCCACTGTCAATAGACTGAAGCAGAGCTCGTGTTTGGCATGTGTGCATGGAGAAAGATTAACCAATCACCTTACAGCAGCAGCATCCAGACCCACCCCATGATTTGCATACATTAAGAGAAATACGGAAATAAATAAATACAGAAATAAATAAATACAGAAATAAATGAATAAATACAGAAATAAATAAATACAAAAATAAATAAATAAAAACAAAATAAATGCATAAATAAATAAATACAAAAATAAATAAATAAAAACAAAAATAAATTAATAAATACTAAAATTAATACAAAAATACACAAATAAATATATAAATAAATAAATATATAAATAAATACATAAATAAATAAATATATAAATAAATAAATGCACTTATTACAATAAATGCATTTATTTCTTTACAAATTTGATCTTTATTTTATTTATTTATTTATATATTTATTTATATATTTATTTATTGTTTTGGCAGCCACGGTCCTCCATAATTCTGGCCATGACCTTTGTTAAAACTCTACTCCGTTGTAATGCAAGTCTCCAAATGCGCACGGCTAATTAGCATAATGAATTCTACGAAAATAGCGTGAGCGACCTGTGGCCTTTGTCACTGTATTGGCCTGATTGCAGTCAATTACACAAAATATAAGGAAAGAGAAACTTTAGGGGTTAAAACGAGGAGAGAAGGAGCTCTGTCTGTGGCTCTTTCTGTGACTCTGCGCCTTCAACTTCTCAGCAGGCAGAGGCAGGGACTCGCCTCACCTCATGTTTAACTGTCATTTATGACAAGAAAGTTGCATTTAAGGTTCGCTAGTGTTAAGCACATAAGAGCGTGGCAAGACCGCCTCACTAGGTCTGTACCTGCCATACGCAGTACGCACTTTTCAGAAACTCTACACAGACGCGAGGAGAGCTGAGTAAAAGCAGCAAGGGGAAGTCAGTTTGGGGAAATCAAGTTTGCTGCACATCTTAAACTAATTTCTTTACTTTCTTCAGAAATGATTAGGATAATAAACAAAATCTAATAAATCAAGCATAGGCTTTGTGTAAAGTGTTGTAAATCTTTTGTTTCTATACTTTGACAATAATATTGTTGTCATCTGTCATGCTAAAAGCAAGCACGCTCATGTACGCTAATGCACAGACACTGGGGCACGCTGCTGCCAGTGCTCCGAGCGAGAAGCAGGAAGGACCCGAGCAGAACCACTCTGTGATTTTAACCATAGTCTAACCAACTCCTGCAGAGGCCACGCTGAGGGTTGGTCCATGGGACAAGTCCATTCAGAGATGCTCCATAACCTCCCTCTCTCTCTCACACCACCCGGACTCTGCTCCTCACTCACGCCGCCCGAAGCGAACCGCTGCCTCGTCCTTAAAACTCCGACTGCACGTAATGCGAGCTAAAAAAACAATAGGTTATCTGAGTGATGGCCTCTGCAGCGGCGTGAGGCCCCTCCCTCTCTGCTCCCGGAGTGTCTGTAAAACCCTCTAATTATCGCCTCCTGTTTATGTAAATCTCATTCATAAGTTACTTGTCCTTGTATGATGAAATGGAGGCGCGCTGAGGGCGTAGCCTGAGGAGGGCTCATGTGCGCACATTTCTGCACCAGGTGGAATCAGTGAAGGGGAGATTATGTGGTGCTGCCAGTGGCCGCTGGCAGCTCTGCTTTGTGACGACGACACTAGGGGGCTGTCATTGTACCTCCATATAGCCGCTAGTCCCCCATTGGAATGCATTGCACTTTAGACACGTTAAAAACAACTTTAGAGCCTGGTGCCTAATTTTTTGGAACGCTAGATATTGCTCCTGTGATAATGCTGGTTTAGTTACAATTAAAGGGAGCAGGCTGGTTTTCGTAAGAAACATTTTAGAAATCTCTTGCTAAGAGGGCCGGACTGTTGGCATTGGAGCTGCGCGTCTGTGACCGAAGTACACATCACGCAAGGGCCGAGTCTACAGTGAAGATCCCGCCCTTATGCCCTTATTAGGAACATGCTTCGTCAGCGCTGGGGAGGAGGAGTCTGTAAATCCGCCAGGATTTCCCCCTCGAACGTGGTCATTGTGGTAAACGGGGAGGAGTGAGGAATGATGGTCTATTAATAATATGTCTATGGGTGCTGCCCGTACGGCGGGTTTCATAAATCCCATTCTTTTTCTCCGTACGTGAAGTTTGAGTCTCACCCACGGTTTTTTAAATGAGACCCCAGGAGTCTTCTAGATGACCTCATCGCCACATTGACTTTCCAAAACTAAACCAAACTCACCATATTTTCTAGCCATGATTCCTGTTAAAATGCCACTGCATTAAACAACAAAGAATAACCTCTCCTATGTCTTCTCCTAAAAAGACATAAAAAAAAACAAGAAACACATTAAATTGCATTTAAATGCAATTTATGCATTTTTTCACTCATAGTTAGTGGTTATGTGAAGCCATTTATGGTGAAACAACTGAGCTTACTCTATTTAAATGATAATAAAAAAAGAAACTATCAAAATGACCCTGATCAAAAGTTTACATACCCCGATGATCTTGGCCTGATAATATGCACACACATGGACACAGACGGGTTTGAATGGCTACTAAAGGTAAGCCTCCTCACCTGTGACCTGTGTTCGTAATTATTGTGTGTGTATAAAAGGTCTGTGAGTTTTTGGCTCCTGACAGACCCTTACATCTGTCATCCAGCACTGCACTGACGTTTCTGGTTTCTGAGTCATGAGGAAAGAAAAGGAATTGTCAGAGGATCTGCAAGGGATACAAAAAAAGAATCCAAGCAGTGTTCAAACTCTAATTAAGAAGTGGATAATGCAGGATTCTGTTGAAACACGAACCACGGTCAGGTAGACCAACACAAATTTCATTAACAACTGGCTGGAAAATTGTGGATGAAAAGAAAATCGAAGAGATAACTTCATCTGAAATCCATAATTCCTTGAAAGAAAGTGGTGTAGCTGTTTCAATAAGGATGAAAAATGGGCTCCATGGCCAAGTCAGAAAGCAAACAGCACAGAGACAAGCCTCAACATTTCTGAAACAATGTCATATGGAACGAACAATGTCATTTGGAATGATGAAATCAAAATGGGACTTTTTGGCCATAACCATAAACGTTACATTTGGAGGAGTTTACAAGGTCTATGATAAACGGTGCACCATTCCTACAGTGAAACACGGAGGTGGATCACTGATGTTTTGGGGATGTGTGAGCTTCAGGGAACTTGGTCAAAACTGATGTCAGGATGAATGCAGCATGTTATTAAAGAATACTGGAGGAAAAGTGTCACTCATCAGTCTGGAAGCTGCACATGAGACGCACTTGGACGTTCCAACATGACAATGATCCAAAACACAAGGCCATGTCGACCTCTCATTGGCTCCAGCAGAATAAAGGGAAGGTTCTGGAGTGACCATCTCAGTCTCCTGATTTCAATATCATTGAGCCACTCTGGGGAGATCTCAAATGTGTAGTTCATGCATGTTCCCCCCCTCCGGCCAGGGATCAAACCTAGGACCTTCTAGCTCAGATGCTACTCTATTTGCTGTTTGTTTGGACTTGGTTGAGTTTGAGTTTTCACCAGGTCAGTGCCAAGTCTGGACTTTGCAAATATGAAACATAAAGTTTCTCTTTAGGTCCTAACATCAGGATTTGAACAGGCCTGTAGTCAGACTTCTGACTGGAAAAATGAGAGGCTCCAAACAAAGAATGAGAGGAGAGACAAATGCACATTTCAAATAATAACAAGGGCGTAGGTTTGGTGTTACTCTTGGCGGGGACACCCGCCCAAGAATGAAACATCCGACCTAAATAAACTTGAGACTTGAAACTTGAAAGTACGAGTGGCACATAAATGTGCCACTCGTACTTTCCACAAGCCTAAAGTACCACGTCTGAGTTAAGTCTTTGTGAAAGATTGCACAATGTGAAGATCTCCACATGACATGTCCCCAAGATCCCCACGCAAAGCTACACCCATGAATAATACTCTATAATTAAAATATTGAAATAAACAAAGGTCAAGGTTCTACACAGATGACCAATGTTAGGTCAGTTCCAGTTTCTGCTGATGTAAAATGAAAGTAAAAAGCTGTTAGCCTTTTGTTTGTGTTTTTGAGAATTGTACGCTCTGTGTGCATTTCCTTCTTTCAAATGCAGTTCAAAGCACTCACTGTCTGAAACGCTGTTCTTCCCTTTGTGTTTGCTGCGTGCTTTACTTCAGTGTATGGGTGTATGACAAACATGAATGGAATTAAAAAAAAACACACCCAAACAGGTATTTTATAGGCCGAAGGCATAGGTACAGACTTACTGTATGTTACAAAAACAACTCCATTAATTCTTTAATCCTTAACTTATATCTTAATTGCAAATGTTAAAAAGCTTATTTCCAGCACTAGTTCATTTTCTACTATACCTTAACTGGCAAATATGCGACCACAGAAACAGACAAGTTGAAACTGTAATACACTTAAGGTCAACGTTTATTTAAACCCTACCCACAAGTTAGAAAGCAGTCTTGGAAATGTTGATGATTAACATTATTAATTTGAACATTATAATCAGCCTAATCGAGTAACAACCTCCAGTGATCATATATATAATATATTTATTCATTTTAAGTGTTGAAGTTACATTGACAGTTTAGATTGGCGTAAGCCCTTTCTATTTAATCGGGGTCAATATAAACATGTTCAAATCTAATAGCACTAAATAAATAAAGAGCCTTATCCTGACTGTTTCCACACCAGATATTACACGTATTCAACAAATCAACAGTAAAACCACAAAGGACAACATTTAATGTCAAATTTTATAAAGAAGAAGTTGGGGGAATCGCTTGTGAAGTTAACGGGAGTCTGACCTAGCCACACTGCCTGGAATCAACAAACGTTGCCAAGCAACGCGCACATTTTTGGGAACTATTTGCCGCGGAAATCATTAAATAAACCTTTCTGCCTTCATAAAAGTGTATGAAGTTTATTTTGTGTGTGTTCAGTTGGCAAACAGCCGTATAATACTTACTTAAATCACGACTACGACTTTCTCACAATTCATGTGTATATTGTATGTTAACCACTTAACCCCACCTGCAGAAGCAAATATTCTCCAGTTATTCTCCAGGTATCCAGGCTTTACCTAAATCTAAAACCTTGCTGGAAAGAAGGGTCAAATTAGCAACAAAAATGGGACGGAAATGAGGATGAAAAAGTAACAAAAACGCAACAAAAAACTGGGAAAAAAAATGCTTCCAAATGTGACAAAAACGTGACAAAAAAGCGCATGGTAACGCATGGACAAATCTTAGATCAGTTTTGTAGGTCTTAGCTTTTAATCGTTTTTTTGTAAATGTTGGACCGGATCTGGCAGCAGAGATTCCGGAGTGTAGTAACAACGAAATGGAGTCATTGATAGACATTAATTCAAAAACTATGTTTTTGTCTGGAGTAACTGAAACAGAAATAATAGATGTCATTAACGGGTGTAAGAACAAATCGTCTACAGACTGTTTTGATATAGATATGACACTAGTTAAACAAATTATACATAGTATCGTGAAACCATTAACCTACATATGCAGCTTATCGTTTCAAACAGGAACAGTTCCAAATAAAATGAAAATTGCAAAAGTTATACCTATACATAAAAATGGGAACAAACACATCTTCACTAACTACAGACCTGTCTCTCTGCTCCCCCAGTTCTCCAAAATCTTAGAGAAACTTTATAACAGTAGAATGGATAATTTCATAGATAAGCATAAACTAATTAATGAAGGTCAGTACGGGTTTCGAGCAGCAAGGTCAACTTCAATGGCCATCATTGATGCAATAGAAGAGATTACTAATAGCTTAGAGGGCAAGAAACATGCAGCTGGAATATTCATTGACTTGAAAAAAGCATTTGATACACTAAATCATTCTATATTATTAAAAAAATTAGACAGATATGGCATAAGGGGAGTGGCTTTGAGCTGGATTCAAAGCTATTTAACTGGGAGACAACAGTATGTGAAGATGGGGGAGTTTACATCAGGTTATTTGGACATTGGCTGTGGGGTCCCACAGGGATCTGTCTTAGGCCCAAAGTTGTTTAATTTATATATTAATGACATTTTTAATGTGTCTAAATTATTAAAATTAGTGATTTTCGCAGATGACACAAACGTCTTCTATTCCAATGACAATTATAGTAATTTAGTAACTAACATAAACTGTGAACTAAGTAAATTAAAAACATGGATGGACATTAATAAATTGTCCCTCAACCTAAATAAAACAAAAGTAATGTTTTTCGGTAATTATAATGGAAAACCAGACTCAGTAAACATAGACGGTGTAGTCTTAGATACAGTATCAGAAATTAAATTCTTAGGAGTCATCATTGACAGTAAATTAAGCTGGAAACCACACATAAGACACATACAAGGTAAAGTCTCCAAAAGTATCTCAATCATTAACAAAGCAAAGTTTTTCTTAAATTACAATGCATTATTTTTGTTATATAGTTCATTAGTTTTGCCATATCTAAACTACTGTGTAGAAGTCTGGGGTATTAACTATAAAAGCTCATTACACCCACTTGTTATACTCCAAAAACGGGCTGTAAGAATTATACATAAAGTAGGATATTATGATCACACTAATATATTATTTCTGCAGTCTAAACTGTTAAAAATGCATGATTTAGTTGATTTCTCTACTGCCCAACTTCTGTTTAAAGCCAACAAAAATGTGCTACCTGCAAGGATACAAATGCTTTTTGCACGCACAGAAGGGGGATATAACCTGAGGGGGTGTGATAACTTTAAGACTCAAGCAGTGTCTTCCACTAGGAAAAGTATGTTTGTGTCTGTATGTGGAGTTACACTCTGGAACAAATTGGGGGCAGAATATAAACAATGTCCAAATATTCATCATTTCAAATCAAGATATAAAAAAATGGTATGGTCAAAGTACCAGAAGGAGGAAATGGGTACTTGATTGCTAATGGGTGTCACAAAGTGCTGTATACTTTAAAGGTCAGATCTAACTAATAATGAAGTATATTGTGGTTGTTACTATTACACTATTGCAGTTGTTATTGCCATTGTTATTGCTATTGCTGTTGTGTTGTTATCATCACTATTTAAACTTTAAATGTAACAGTCTAGGATTAATACCTAACAATCTGTGGATTATTCTTAGAATCCAACTCAATCGATTCAGACAACAGTACTGCTATTGATGCTGATGGTAATATAAAGGAAATAAACTCTTAGAAGTAAAACATGCACATATCTATGTACTCCGCATTCAACATAACCCATAGTATAGGGCAGACATGTGGGGGCCGGCAGCTCGAGGAAACTCTCTTCTGGCAGCAGACTCCTAAAAATTGTCTCTTTTAATGCATAGTATAGGACACTTAACAAATGATGGTCCGGTTGCTCGGGGGCTGCTCCCCTCTGGCAGCTGGTCCAGTCACAGAAAAGAAGAAAAAGAAAGAAAAGCCCCGAATCCCTTTTAACACATATCATTAAGACCATTCTTGTTATCATGAACATCAATCAGTCTGCGATTACTGTACCTTTCATGAATAAATGTGGAGTATTTTATGTACCATTCAAACACTTTGATACAGAGTAATGTTATATGGGTTGTAATGGTGATGGTGAACAACGATAATGCCAACATGGTAATGAATTCTGTATGGGAGACAGAAATAATACACTGGTTGTAGCGTGTGAGATACTGTGAATGTTGAGCGTGTGAGATACTGTGAATGTTGACCTGGTATAATGCAGTGTCGCATTTGTTAATATGTAACCAACTCGGTTGATAGTTGTTTTGTAAAATGGTAAGAAATATGCACTGTTGTCAGTTATTGTTATAGTTATTGTTATTGAAGTTTATGAACAGGGGTGGGAGTCAATAAGCTTGTCTTCTTCCCACTCCTTTTCGAGCTGTAATGTAAATTATTTTTTCTTTTTTCTTTTATTATGTATATATATATTTCTGTTTTTTCTTTTCTTCTTTAGCTCGAAATAAAATATTCAAATAAAAAAAAAAAAATTTTACCATTTTTTATGCAATCAAGATATGCATTAAATTCTTTATATCTGTCCAAAAAAAAAATGAGGTGTTACACTGGCCTATAGAATGTAAGAATTTTTAGGTTTGGGTTAAGCTGAACTGGAGAAAATGCGTTATGCTAAAGCCATCTGCTTCTTCTTGGGTTTAGACCGAGTTTTCTCCTGTTTTAGTTCTGGTTTAATCCTGACGACAGTCGAACCAGTGAGTGGAGAAATGTGTCAATATTTGAGTTCAGAGCTGTGTTAAACGTAAAAACCACTTGTCATGGAGATCAGATCATGATTCATCACCCAGCCTTACTCCAGTGAACATTGGTGTATGAATTAGAATTAGAATTTGCCCACGCTTTTTTTCATTGAGGGCCACAGATCGGTGGTCAGTGCAGTGAACATTTCAACTGAGTGCATTTAGCAGAGTTTGAACATTTCTCCATACCTGTTTAGGCTTAGAATCTTAACCTCCTAAACTAAGCATATTTTCTCCAGTTTGGCTTCACCCAAATCTAACGTGACGAACACACAATAAAAAGCTAACGTAAAAAAGCCATAAAAGAGCGACAAAAACAACAACAAAGCAGCAACAATAGAATCACAAAAATGTGATCAAAACATGGCAAAAACACAACAAAAAAACTACGAAAATCAACAAACAAGCGACATAAAAGAGAGGACAAAACAAGACACAAACGCTTCAAAATGTGACAATATCGCAACAAAAAAGTATTGGTCGGTTTTCTTTTAAATGAGCCGTTACACTGTTGTTCTCCAGTCGAGAAGCTTTTAGATTCGGGTAAAACTGAACTGGAGAAAATGCACTCGGTTTGGGGAGAAGAGATTCAACCCAGCTCTTTCCCACAATAAAATGATAGTTTTTCATGATAGTTTGTGTAGAATTATGAAACATGACGTGAAATGTACCATCCCGTGCGTGTGCCAAGGAGCCTGAGAGCCACAATTGCCGCATTTTGGGCACCCCTGATCTAAAGGAAGTAGTAACGCTTTTAATTTGAGACATATTATTGAGACAGTTTTATATATCGCAATGTCCCCCTGCCCCAACATTTTCAGATTGTTTTAATAATTTGAATCAGTTTATCATTGATAATCTCTAAAAAAACACAAAAAAACATTTGATCTAAAATTGGTGCATTACAGCCATGAGGTAATGAGCTGCTGTTCAACAAGTTTCCATTTAAAACATCTAATAATAATGATAATAAAAAAATTACAGTAATAATAATAATAATAATAATTCATAATGAATTAATGTTTATGCTTCAAGCAGTGAGGGATTTTGCCTCTTAATAATGTTGAAACCAGTGACTGTCGTGTGGTAGAGCAGAACACACAATAATAATAGACTTTGTTTTTTAAGATAAGATTTGGATGTGGACAAAAATGAAAATAATAATAAAATAGAAAATAATTAAATCCAAGATATTAGTAGTTTTAAGTGGAATTTATTAAGAGGAAAGTGAAAACTACAGAGAAATCACAGAAAACATCAATAGACTTTATACAAGGGTATGAATTACCAAATGTTAACTTGTCCTATTAAAACGAAGAACATTTATCTAACTTCTAGATTTGGTTAAGAAGTTCCAACAGAAATAATGTAAGCAATAAGTAAACTTGAGAATCACCCCTGGCCCCTTCCACGAGTCTGTGCATGTATAGTTGTAACACTATTTCCATCCAATACAAGTGGTAAAATTTACAAGAAAGGGACGTTTGATCTTTGCTTTTTGTAATAGGTATTTCATTGTTTTAGAAAGAAGATGTCTGATAATGTGATGTTTTTAGTTTGGCTATTTTTTACTCAACTCTCCTCCACTCCTCCCTGTGTGTTTTCTTTTGTGTTTTTGCAGTTTGTGTCCAAAGTGTGACTTTGAAAGTTGTTCCATTAACACTTTGATGTCTTTTCTGCATGCCTCATTTCTTTATTATAGATATGCATTTAAAACTATATCCATATGAGGATTGTGCTCCGATTTTGTATTCAAACTTTTTTCTTTCAATCTTGCTTGAATGTTTGTCTTTGAATTGAATCAGTAATGTGAGGAATGAAGTGAGAGATTTTGAAAAGGTGGATTGAAGAGCTTTGATTGAGATGAGGTTGCTTTACATTATTACTCATCTCTTGTTGTCCAGGATGTTTGCTTTCTTTAACAGCAGATTTTCCTCTGGATGTTGACATTCTGGCTATAGCTTTTGTTGAAATTCTGCTCTGTTCATTGAATGGTGCACTGCTTGCGTTTCATGGATTTGTCCACTCTGTCCCTGATCCAAACTTTAATATCCAGGTCGTGTTGATCCTGTAGCTGCTCCATTTCCCGCTGCAGCTGTGGGTCCCTGTCATTCCCTTTGTACTTCCAAAGGAGTGCCTTGACCTGATGGTCATGTCCTGCTTTTAATGATTTGAAGTCTTTATTTTGCTTCTTATCTTTTACTATATTTTGAAACGCTGCCTCGTACAATCTTTCATTTTCAATTTCTCGTCTCTGCAGCTCCTCCTCGAGGTCCAGAGTGTACTTGGTCAGAAACTCGTTGGACTCAGCGGCCTGTCTCCTTGCCTCGGGCTTCTGCTTTGCATATTGCTCCTCCTCTTGATACTCCCGTTCCTTTTGGTGTCGAAGCTGGGCCTCATAAGTCAGACGCTCATCTTTGTATCTTTGTCGCTCATCTTCGTACTTTAGTCGCTCCTCTTCATGTTCTCTCTGGAATTTTTCATACAGCTCCTGCTCCTCCAAGCGCCGCTGTCGGTCTTCCTCATACCATCTCTCCCACCAATCCCGTCGCTCCATCTCCCAGGACTCCATCTCCTTCTTCAGTTCCTCCATTGCAACGGACATCACCATTGTCTTTGGAAGCGCAAGGTCCTCCTGTTCAGACTCCATCTGCCTTTGTAAATTGTCTTGTTTTATTTTAAATCGTTTCCTCTGTAAATCCTCCTGTAACTTCCTCATTTTCTCCTCCTGCTCTCTCTCCTCCTGCTCGAGTCGCCTCCTCTCCTGTTCTCTTTTACACTTATCGTCAGTTTCTCTAAGCTGTTTGGCTTGTTTGTGGATTTTGTCCTCAAAAGTCTGTATAATCTTTTGCATAACTTCTCTTTGAGCAAAGTGAAGTTCTTGTTGTCTTGTGATTTCTGGCTTTTTTTCTCTCAGTAACTTTGCTGTCTCCTTCTTGATGGCCTGTTCTGCCTCATTGAACATCTCTGAAGTGTAGTAGGTTCCTTTGTTCAGGGTCACCATTGAGTCGATTTTGTGGATCAGCTCTGTGACCTGCTCACGATTCCCTGAGTGGTTGTTGAAAACGTGATATCTGCCTCCACAGTCATTGATCACTGTTTGGACAGTGCCCTTGATGTAACTCTCTATAGTTGTGTTTTTCAGATCATCTCCTCTGGTGAGCAGGACCAGGATGAACCTTTGTGATTCTTCTCCAAAGAAGTCTTTGATGAGTTCCACAGTTTCTCGCTCCTCTTTCGTAAAGCGTCCGATTTGCAGCACCAATAAAAAGGCGTGAGGCCCAGGAGCTAACAGACTAATGCAGTTCACCAGCTCCTTCTGGACTTCAGCGTTTGATAAAGTCGTATCAAAGAGACCGGGCGTGTCCACGATTTCTATTGGACGACCTGCAACACTCCCCTCTGCTTTTCTGCAGGACCTAGTTACTGATTGTGCACTTGTTATTGATGAAAACTCATCTCGCCCTAAAATAGTGTTCCCTGTAGCACTTTTCCCACAGCCGGTCTTTCCCACCATCACCACTCTCAGA
Source organism: Neogobius melanostomus (assembly GCA_007210695.1). NCBI lineage: Eukaryota > Metazoa > Chordata > Actinopteri > Gobiiformes > Gobiidae > Neogobius > Neogobius melanostomus. Next base: position 382,454 of record VHKM01001007.1, on the reverse strand, counting down.
GGTTCACAGCTCCTCAAAGGTTCAGAGCTCCTCACAGGTTCAGACCTTCGTAAAGTTCTTTTTCGCTCACGTGGTATTGGTTTCACTACAGGTTTTGGGAGCAGCTCTTCTGTGAAGAATGTGTTCCTGCTTGTGTCCTCCACCATCTTCAGCTTATCTGGGACCTGTCTCTGGTCATTGATGTTATTCAAAAGACTCTGTTTTTTCTTAATCAGTGTGACCGGAGTGTACTCTGCTCTCTTGTGTCGCTGATTTCTGGGGTCAGCCATATTTGATCTGCGTTCAAAAAGTTGCACTCTTTCGTCAACTGAAGACATGGACCGTTTTATCCTGCATTTATCTGAAGGGTTCATATATAAGTTTTCCATCTCTTCATGTAAAGGCAGTTGTGGTTCGTATGTCCCGGAAAGGCTCAGGTGCTGTCCGCGGTTTTGGTTCAGCAGATCTTCAGTTTTCTGCATCATTTCTTCAATGTCATGATCTGGATATGTTTTACCATCCAATACAATTCTCTGGTGCCGATTGTTACACTTTCCGATGATATTTTGAACAAAAGGATTCAATCTTGTGCTGTCCTGTGTAGTCACCACCACCGAAAATCCAAAAGCATCTTTGTCAAAAAAGCCCAAAGTGGCGATTAGCTTGTCACTTTCCAACTCTGTGTAACTGTTTGGGTCGATCAACAGCAGAAGAGCATTTGGGCCCGGAGGACAGTTGGCCACACATTGCCTGATTTCGTGCTTCATTCTGTTGTTGGAAACCTCGTTTCTAGTTTTATAGATAATGAATGGGGTCTGTTTCCATGTGGAGAAGTTTCTTCTGGATGTTAAGTTGGCCAAAGTCGTCTTATCTTGAAGGCTTTCCCCAAACATCGCAATCCGCAGCTCCGAGGCTGAAACATAGTGGAAAAGGTTTTAGGAAACAGAAAAACACCCATGCAGTTAGTGATGCATGGCCCAACAGTAACTTGTTTTTTTCAGCCTACACCCACAGCATTTTTGACAGTTTCTAACCCGCAACGCAACATTGTTTCAGTTCATTACTCATACAATATGACAGGTCTGAATGGACCTCAGCTTTAATTCCCTTCAAAAGGTGCTTGAAAGTTGCCTAAAACTATTAACAAGATTCCAATCTGAAGAAAAAGAACAAGTTTAGTTCATCAATTCAATACTTTTTTAGATTCCGCCCCACATTCAAATAACATTCTGTGATCCAAACTGACCCAACCTTCATTATGCTGTTGCCTTAAAGCTCTAACTCCATGACTGTTTTGTTTAGATGCACACGGCGGTCCAGAAACAAGTAGACCCGCCAGGCGCGTAGAGATACTGTCGGGAGCAATACATCTGTATATCCACGAATAACATTCAAAACATGGTTTAAAGCTGCACTACTACACCGCGGGGTCCAAATTATTATGCAAATGACATTTCTAAGATTTTCTAAATTGTCCACTCAAATAACAGTCAGCATAATTTTCAAGTCTTTAACTGCTAGAGAATCATTTGAATGTGGTTGAAAAACCTCCTAGTGATAACAGATTTTTTTTTTAAATATGTAAAAAACTCAAAATCTACTGTTCCAAATTATTATGCAACTTATCGTTTCAATACATTTTAAAGGTTGTAATTAACTGAAAATGGTCATTTGTTGAATTTGCAGCATTAGGAGGTCATATTTACTGAAATCAAAAGCAATTTTAATTAAAAACATTTTAACAGGTGAAGTTATATTTTAACATAGGAGCCCTTATTTGATAGCAGCTTCAAAGTTCTTAAATCCATTAAACTTGTGAGTTTTTGGAGAGTTTCTGCTTGGATTTCTTTGCAGGATGTCAGAATAGCCTCCCAGAGCTGCTGTTTGGATGTGAACTGCCTCCCACCCTCATAGATGTTTTGCTTGAGGCTCCAAAGGTTCTCAATAGGGTTGAGGTCAGGGTAGGAGGGGGTCCACATCATGAGTTTCTCTCCTTTTATGCCCATAGCAGCCAATGATATAGACGTATTCTTTACAGTATGATATGACGCGTTGTCATGCATGAAGATGATCTTGTTAGGGAAAGCACGGCTCTTCTATTTGTACCATGGAAGAAAGTGGTCAGTCAGAAACTCCACATATTTTTCAGAGGTCATTTTCACAGTTTCAGGGAGCCTAAAGGGGCGACCAGCTCTCTCCCCATGATTCTGGCCCAAAACATGACTCCGCCCCCTCCTTACTGACGTCACAGCCTTGTTGGGACATGGTGGCCATTCACCACCATCCACTACTCCTCCATCTGACCATCCAGGGTTACACGGCACTCATCAGTGAACCAGACTGTTTGAAAATGAGTCTTCATGTATTTCTGAGCCACTGCAGCCGTTTCTGCTCGTCAGCATTCAATTAACAGTTTAGGGGAGGCCGGAGAGACAGTTTATGCACAACTGCAGCCTCTGGAGGGTCCTACACCTTGATGTTTGGGAGACTCCAGAGGCACCAGCAGCTTCAAATACCTGTTTGCTGCTTTGTAGCAGCTGTTCTCTTAATCTGATGTATTTGTCTGTCAGAAACCGTCCTCATTGTGCCTTTATCTGCACAAACATGTGTGTGCTCTGAATCAGCCTCAAATCTCTGAACAGTACGATGATTATGCTTAATCTTTCATGAAATATCGAAGGTTTTCATACCTAGACCAAGGCATTCAACTATTTCATGCTTTTCATCAGCAGAGAGATCCTTAATAATGCTTAATAATGTGGAACGTCCTTTTTCAGTAGTTTTTCCCTGGGGGCTGGGCTAAACTGACAACTAATCATCACAGGGGTCTGAGATTTATGTCAGTGATTCAAGGAGCCCTGAGACACAATACCATCCATGAGTTTCATTTAAACTTTTTTTTTTTTTTTTTACCTTTATGGCACTGAAATACAATTTGCATAATAATTTGGAACGCATAATAATGCAGAGTTACACCAGAAAATCGACTGAAAGGAAGTAAATGAAATCCAGGTTTGATTGACATGTCTGATCGGCGCATCAGATCATGATCACATCTATCAGCCATCATTGGTAGATCATAATCTGTGACCAATCAATAGGTGCACCTGTAATCATTTCAGAAGGGACCTGTTAATTAATCTGAAGCACACAACTCTTTAAGATCTAATATGGTATAAGATATCACAAGAGGGTACTTGGTGTAAAAGGTCGGACAACTGACTTTGCTTAAGCCTAACAATCATAGTAATGTGCAACCTATTAAGCGCTTGCCAAGCCCTCTTCAAATTGCATGCATTCTTTTAGGGAGCTATATTCTAATTCAGTGGTTCCCAAAGTGGGGTCCGGGGCCCCCTGGGGGTCTCAGAGGCACTGCAGGGGGGCCCCCAAAGGTTGTCTACAAAACAAGTACATTAAAAACAATATATTTTAAAAGTAAAAAAACACTTATTTGTTAAAATGTACTACTTTAAACTAGGGCATTGCATTTGCAATTTTATCGCGATATTACACAATGCGATTTCGTAATCGCAGGGCACGCGATTTTGGAAGTGAATGGAGGTGCGAGATATGGCAGCAAAGTCCGCTCCGCCGTGTGCTTTTGTTTACGTCTCAGTCTAGTTAAGGTGCGCGGTAGATTGTGGATGTACAGTGAAAATATCAGCGTTTATCATGCAGCCACCGCGAAGGACTATTGCTTTCTTCTCCGTTAGCATTGCGTTAGCCGCAGCGCTCATCACGCCATTCTCTCGCTGCTACTACACGCTCTGATGATGATCACAGAAACTCCCTCACCTCCGGATTCTTACGCCTCTGCCTCCACAGAGATATAGGTGAGCCTGTGTTGCTTGTAAAGAGTAAAGAGTCGTTTGTGGCTCAGTTTAGGAGGCTTATGTTTGGGAATGTTGTGGATAAAGAACTTATCTCAAAAGCATAATGACGGTTCATGACCATAAAGTATCCGCGGAGGCGATGTGCCATGTGCCTTTATTTACCTTTGCATCTACCGCATATGCGCTCCGTAGGTAGTACAGACGCTGGATATAAACACTAAACTGCTGTATGAAAAGTGTTGGAAACTACGATCCGAGGCAGGAGTCCGTGTCCTGTCTTATTTTGCTGAGGAAATGCGCTGTTTAAGCTGAAATGTCACTAAATGGCTGCGAGTCAAAGAAAGTAAAACGTGTCGTGTTTGGCACCTCATGTCGCAGTCTCTGTTTCTTCATATTGCCCAAAGTTACATCCCCAAAACCAAATTGCTGCTCCTAATTCCACTGTGTTGTGGCGTGTGCTCCATCTGGCCTCTTGTGTTCATCAATAAGGTGCATCTGAAGCAACTACGAGTCGCAGCTCAGACAGGGATTTGATTGGCCGAAATAATCAATAATCAATCGTTTATTTTGTATTAATTGGGAGTTTGATTTCCTAAAACTTTTCCAACCAGTTAAAGCAGACGTTTGTTCTTACTTTTCCTGCACTTTAGTATGGGTGATGTTACTGACTGGATCAGTGAGTTTTATCTTTATATATATATATATATATATATATAAACTCTTCCTCACCCTCCGCGGGCGGTCTCTTTTTCCTCCAAGCTCGGGTCCTCTACCAGAGGCCTGGGAGCTTGAGGGTTCTGCGCAGTATCTTTGCTGTTCCTAGAACTGCACTTTTCTGGACCGAGATGTCTGATGTATTTCCTGGGATCTGCTGGAGCCACTCCTCCAGTTTGGGGGTCACTGCCCCGAGTGCCCCAACGACCACGGGCACCACTGATGCCTTCACTCTCCTTCTCTAGCTCTTCTCTGAGCCCCTGGTATTTCTCTAGTTTCTCCTGTTCCTTTTTCCTGATGTTGAAGTCGCTTGGTATTGCTATGTCAACCACCACGGCTTTCCTCTGCGCTTTGTCCACCACTACAATGTCCGGTTGGTTCGCCATTACCACTCTGTCCGTCTGTATCTGGAAGTCCCACAGGATCTTGGCTTGGTCATTCTCTACCACCTTTGGAGGTGTTTCCCACTTTGACCTTGGGGTTTCCAGCCCATACTCTGCACAGATGTTCCTGTACACTATGCCAGCCAATTGGTTATGGCGCTCCATGTAAGCTTTCCCTGCCAGCATCTTGCACCCTGCAGTTATGATATATATATATATATATATATATATATATATATATATACTGTATATATATATATATATTTCCATTTATTTACAGGCTGTGTTAAGTTCAGACAGTTTTTAATACATTCATACATTTTGAATAGGTCGAGCAACAATTTTGTTTGCTTTATTGTTGCAATTTTCACTTCAAATTAATCTAATATTGTTTATTATGAAACAGACTGATTTATTGCTTGTGTTAGGTAAAAAATACATGAGAAGAGGACCTTGCAACAATAATCGCATATTTAATCGCAATCGCAATATTGAAGAAAAAAATCGCAATTAGATTATTTTCCAAAATCGTTCTCTACTTTAAACCAGTATTTAGCCTACCGTCATAATAATATTTACAAATTCCTTTGAATAAAGTAAATTAAGTGTCAGTGCCCACTTAAGGTCCAGGAGTCTACTAGATGACCTCATCGCCACACTGACTCTCCAAAACTAAACCAAACTCACCATATTTTCCAGCCATGATTCCTGTTAAAATCCCACTGCATTAAACAACGAACAATGACCACTCCTGTAAAAAGACAAAAGACAAAACATGTAAACACAAATTGAAAAGTTTACATGCGCTGACAATTTTTCAGATAATTTATGTGAAAGATAACACAACCGTTTTTTTTCACTCCTAGTTAGTGGTTGTGTAAAGCCATTTATGGTCAAACAACTGAGTTTACTCTTTTACAATCATAATGGAAAAAAAAAAAAATGACCCTGATCAAAAGTTCACATACCCTGGTGATCTTGGCTTGATAATATGCAGTTGACACAAACGGGTTTGAATGGATACTAAAGGTAAGCCTCCTCAATTGTGACCTGTGTTTGTAACTATTGTGTGTGTATAAAAGGTCAGTGAGTTTTTGGGCTCCTGACAGATCCTTGCATCTTTCATCCAGTATAAAATGGGAAAGGTTTATAAAAAGATATCCAAGGTGCCGTGAGTATCTAGCCTGGCTAACGCCAGACTGCTGTGTGCGCTCGAATCCTTTCGAACTTCACAACAGTCTGGGGACCATGGCCGACATTTTTCCATGGATTTGGGACCAATCACAGAACGAGGAGGGACGGTAAGACGATGACGCGCTATTTGACATACGGAAGCTTGTAGTTTGTTTAGCGATCAAGCTTTAGAACGTGTTCTAAATAGTTTAGCTCAAAAGTTTACAGCAGGTACGTCATACGTCATCTGATACCATGATACGATTGGCTATGGCTACGTGCAGACGCATGATAGACATTCGTAGCGCCCAATAAACGGCTATGAACAATCGTAAACCACACCTCTCCTACGAGAAAATGAATTGGTGGTCCCCAGACTAAACATCACTTGTGATTTTAGTCTGGCGTTAGCCAGGCTAGTGAGTATCAGTCAGCAGCGTTTAAACTCTAAGAAGTGGATAATGCAGGATTCTGTTAAAACCAAAGCACGGTCAAAAAACAAACAAAAAATTCAGCAACAACTGACAGGAAAATTGTGGATGCAAAGAAAAAACAAAAAAATGGCTGCTTCGAGATGCACAATGGAGGCACTTGATAAAAAATGGGCTGCATGGTCAAGTTGCCAGAAGAAAGCCATTACTTCACAAATGCCACAAAGTATCTGCTTACAATATGCCAAACAGCACAGAGACAAGCCTCAACATTTCTGAAACAATGTCATTTGGAATGATGAAACCAAAATGGGACTTTTTGGCCACAACCATAAATGTTACATTTTGATGAGTCAACAAGGTCTGTGATAAACGGTGCATCATTCCTACAGTGAAACACGGAGGTGGATCCCTGATGTTTTGGGGATGTGTGAGCTTCAGGGAACTTGGTCAAAACTGATGTCAGGATGAATACAGCATGTTATTAAAGAATACTGGAGGAAAAGTGTCACTCATCAGTCTGGAAACTGCACATGAGACGCACTTGGACGTTCCAACATGACAATGATCCAAAGCACAAGGCCATGTCGACCTCTCACTGGCTACAGCAGAATAAAGGGAAGGTTCTGGAGTGGCCATCTCAGTCTCCTGATGTCAATATCATTGAGCCACTCTGAGGAGATCTCAAATGTTCAGTTCATGTCAGGAATTTCCAGGAACTGGAGGCTTTTTGTCAAAAAGAATGGCCAGTTTTACCATCTGAGGAAATAAAGAGGCCCATCCACAACTACCACAAAAGAATCCAAGCTGTCATTGATGTTAAAGGGGCAATACACAGTATTAAGAACTGGGGTACGTCAACTTTTGATCAGGGTCATTTTTGGTTTCAGTTATCATTAGGATTTAAAAAGATCAAACTCTACAGATTTTCCAAATTCTTAACATTTTCCCTGTGGCATTATATTACAAGCCTTAACATGAACATATACAAGAATGAGCATTATTACTTGAACCATTCGTCCGAAAAACATCTGTCCTAAAACAAATTTTAGCTTTAATGTTATTCGGTCAAACAAATTCACTCAACGTGAGTACATGTGATTCGTTACTTTCCACCACTGCTCAGTGTTAGTAAGCTACTACTGTAGCCACAGTTGCCCTGGAATAGACTGTTGGAAGCGAGGCAACCAGTCTGTGCAATCAGCCCCTCACTCACACACTACATTCATCCAGGCCTATTGTACACGTTTTTAGTGGTAGGGGGAACCTACGCAGACACGGAGAGAACATGCAAACCCCACACAGAAGGGCCCCCTCCGGCTGGGGATCCAACCCGGTATCTTCTTAGTTGCTACTCTATCTACTGTTTGTTTGGACTTGGTTGAGTTTTCATCAGGTCAGTGGCACTTGTAAATATAAACATAAAGTTTCTCTTTAGGTCCTTGTGCTTACGCAGACCTGTAGTCAGACTCCTTTGGAGGAATGAGAGGCTCCAAACAAAGAATGAAAGGAATGCACATTTCAAATATTAATCTATATTTAAAATATTTAAGTGAACAAAGGTCAAAGGTTGTACGTGTACACAGATGACCAATGTTAGGTCAGTTCCAGTTTCTGCTGATGTAAAGTGAAAGTAAAAAGCTGATAGCCTTTTGTTTGTGTTTTTGAGAATTGTACGCCCTGTGTGCATTTCCTTCTTTGAAATGCAGTTCAAAGCACTCACTGACTGAAACGCTGTTCTTCCCTTTGTGTTTGCTGCGTGCTTTACTTCAGTGTATGGCTGTACGACAAACATGAATGGAATTAAGTCACAAAACACACCCAAACAGGTATTTTATAGATGGAAGGCACAGGCTCACACTAATGTTATAAAACCAACTGCATTAATCCTTCGATCCTCAACATATATTTTTATTGCAAATTTAAATAAGCTTATTTTCCTTATTGTAATTAAGGACAAGTTCATTTTCTACTACCTTAACTGGCAAATATGCAACCACAGAAACAGATGAGTTGAAACTGTAATAAACTTTAGGACAACGTTTATTTAAACCCTACCCACAAGTTAGAATGCAGTTTGGGAAATGTTGATGATTAACATTATTAATCTTAACGTTATAATCAGCCTAATCGAGTAACAATAACCTCCACTTATCATGTTATTCATTAGTTTTACTAAAGTTACATGGACAGTTTAGATCAGTGTAAACCCTTTCTATTTAACCTGGCTCAATATAAACAGATTAAAATCAATTCGGAAGTCGAAGAACAAACATACATAACCCCATGATGAAGAGATGACGAAAGAGTCAAATAAAAAAAGATCAAGAAGAGCCTTATCCTGACTGTTTCCACACCAGATAATACATGTATTCAACAAATACACAGTAAAAGCACCAACAGAGGACATTTAATATCAAAATAAACTCACATTTTTCTGAAGCCCTTCAAAGTCCTTCTCCAACAAGACGCTCGAACTCACTGCTGATGAATTGATAGTACTGTAGGTCATTAGTACATGTCTGTTGAAAGGTGTGGTTACATACTTTTATTTGGAGCTGCCAAATGAAAGTGCAACAAAGAGATGATTGACAGGTGGCAGTGGCTCCACAGTAGAGCGGGTTGTCTTTGGAAGGTTGGCTGTTCAACTCCCGCTGCTGCAGACTGTTGTTGTGTCCTTGGGCAAGGAACACACCCACCTTGTCTCCAGTGTACATCTTTGAACAGGGCACTTTTGAATCCTCGTAATGCTTTGCGAAAACCATAAACAAAGTCAGAGAGGAGATTCTATAAAACTACAATGTTTTTGTGCATGTAAGACAAAGACAAGTAGTCCGTGTGGTTTATAAATGTTGTGACAATCACACTGGATGGAAAATAGTACAGTATTTTGTATCTAGTGATGTAATAACTGATGTAAACATTGCAAACAAGCAAACAACAATTTGAGTGTCATCTTTCTCATTTTCAGGTTACATCTTCTAAATGATGGCAAAGAAACTAATAAAGGAAAAGAACAAAAAAAACAAAGACATTCAAACTAATGTACTCTTACATGGATTTTGTTACTAGATTCCATTGTTTTCAATAATTATTGTAGTAAAAAATACATTTTTTTTTTACTATACAACTATTTATTCTGATTTTGGTTGCTCACAATGGGCTTCTGGAAGCAGGCACAACATATAAAAATCTAATCCACAATATCCTGCTTTAGCATGATCCTTTTGTATATAATGTGAATAACAAAATTAAACGTTACATTGCTTTGATTTTTTTTTTTTGCCTTAAAGTGTAGGAGACCCATGTTGTGTTGTTTTGTTTAACACCAGAGACTAATCCTTTTTTATGAATTTGTTTATTGAGGAAACACGTTGATGAACATCAAGAAATTTTCAAGAAGTTTTCCACGTAACATTTTCTTATTTGTCTTCCCAAACAGTAAGCCTACAATGAACAAAAAAGTCAAGTCAAATTGAATTTAAAGGCCATTACATATAACCTACATGGGTAACACTTTAGAATACGGCCCAGTAACTCCTAGGTAGTTACTATGGTACATCCCTAGTACTTACAGAGGTAATTACCAGGTACTTGCAGTGGTATGGCCTGGTAACTCCGGTGCCATGCCATTGGTTCGACAACCCATTAGTCCGACGTCTCATTATTACAAAAATATAACCCTAACCCTAATGGCACCCCTACTCAATGGGTGATCTTCAGAATAATGAGACATCGGACTAATGGGCCGACCTCGTAACTCCTAGGTACTTACCTAAACGTACCACTGTAAGTACTTGGTAATTATCTCTGTAAGTACCAGGGATGTACTACAGTAACTACCTAGGAGTTACCGGGCCGTATTCTAAATAAACACAAAAATCCAAATAAACTTACAAGCATGTAAACATCCACACACACCAACACACACATAGGCAAAGGAAGGGGGGAGTATTAATCTGAAGGGAAGGTTTGAAATGATTTACAATATTGAATAAAGAAACCCAATTTATGTTCGAAGTTTTCCTCATTTCCTTTCATTGCGAGATTTATTTTCTCCATTAAAACATTGTGAAACCACTGAGATATTAAAGGTGCTTTAGGTCAGTGTTTTTCAACCACTAGTGTGCCGTGAGATAATGTCTGGTGTGCCATAGGAAATTATCCAATTTCACCTAGTGGGTCTAAAAAAAAATGTTTGAAAACAAATGAATTATTATCTGCAAATAATGTACCGTTGTCGAGTCTGTGCTGTCTAGTGATCGACAGTCACCATGTAATACTCTAAATCAGTAAGTGGCCGCAGGTATTTCTTTGAGACAAGAGAATTGGTGATGCATGAATGCGACAGGTGAAGGTGACAGAGGCATTGTGGCTAGCGAGACTATATGGTGTTCCTATTAAAGACACTTTGATGAGAACTACTTTATATTGTGAATATAGGCTACAGAGTTACATTTTTTTACATTTTCTGCTGGTGGTGTGCCTCGTGATTTTTTCAATGAAAAAAATGTGCCGTGGCTCAAAAAAGGTTGAAAAACACTGCTTTAGGTGATTACCAAAAAGCAACATTCTGTTAAAACAGAGTTTACTGGGATACCAAATATAGCTATATGATTCAAATCAACTTTAGAGTTGAGCACTGTGATTGTCTAAAGTAGTAATACTCTTAAATTGAGAACATTTTATGGATTGCTGTAGTAGGTTGTTTTTTTGTTTGTTTGTTTGTTTGTTTTGTTGTCGTTGTTTTCAACATTTTCAGATTGTAATTTGAATCAGTTGTGAGTTAAAGAGCCGCTGTTCTCCCAGGAAGAAGTTTCCATTTAAAACATCTTGAACTCATGTTTATGCTTCAAGCTGTGCCTCTTGATAATGTTGAAACCAGTGACTGTGGTGTGATAGAACAGAACACACAATAATAATAGAGTTTGCTCCATAGAACCTTCATCTCTTAACTCCCACCTTATAGGCCAGTGTAACACCTCATTTGAAAGCTAAGACCTTAAAAACTCATCTAAACTGTTTTTTCCCCCATGCGCTGTTGCCGCCTTGTTGTCACTTTGACATGTTATTATCATCGCTTTTTTTTGTCTTGTTTTTGTCACATTTCTGTCACTCTTCTGTGTCCTTTTTGCTGCATTTTCATCTTTGTTTTAGTCACAGTTTTGCCACTTTTTCAAAGCCTTTTCAACGCTTTTTCATCACTTATTTGTCATGTTTTTGACGCTCTTTTGCTGCGTTTTCATCCTCGTTTTCATTCCTTTTTAAAATTTTGGTAATGCCAAACTGGACTAAATATGCAAATAATGCAAAATGCAAATTGTGAATTATTTGTCATATAGTGAAACCGAAATTGTAATACATTTATTATTAACATGTATTTTTAATGCATGTGTGTGACATGATGACGCAATAATGTATTTAACAAGTGAAAAACTGCTGCATGAATCTTATATTAAAAGTCTTGACTAACAATAAAAAAAAAAATCATTTCATTGTATCATAGTGTTTTTTTATTAATACAGGTCGGATTTGACCTCTTACTCCCCCTTCACCCTAATCTGAAAGCTTCCTGAAGAAAGTGTCAAAACAACAACAACAGCAACAACAATGAGACAACAATTAGTATTAAAGACACAAAAAGTGACAAAAATGTTTGACAATAACATAACTAAAGAGTGACATAAAAGTGACAAAAATGTGTGACGAAAACGCAAAACAAAAAAGCCACAAAAGAGCAACAGAACAGACAAATAGCAATGAAAATGTGGCAAAAATGTGACGAAAAAGCATTAGGAAAAGCAATGATGTACATGTGACACATTGGAAAACAGAATATTGATTTAACATGTACATATATATATAATATCTTGACTATTCGTTGTTGCCAAGAAATTCGCCGAAATTGTGTAATAATATGTCTTTAATTTGAACGATGGCAAATTCTTTCATTCAATCAGTTCAGAGTAAAATGTATATCTTGCTGCATAAAGTATACTCTCTCATCCAGGCTTAAATGTCTGCTGGTTGTTTAGATTGTCTGCTGTTGTAACGTTTCTGTTGCATCTTTATAAATGGTTCACTGAATGGAGCAGGCGCTGTTGTCCACGGCTTTGTCCACTCTGTCCCTGATCCACACCTTCACCTCCTCCTCGTGTTGCCTCTGCAGCCGCTCCATCTCCTGCTGCAGCCGCGGGTCCCGGTCGTTCCCGTAGTACTTCCTGTGCAGCTCCTTCATCTCACCGTCCTGCCTCTTTTTAAGCCAAGTGAAGTTGTCTCTGTATTTCCGGTCTTTTTTGATTTCTTGCAACATGGTGCTGTAGTTGAACCGTTCGTTCTCTTTCAGCTTCGCGATCTCGACGTCCCGTTTGTGCAGCTCCGTCATCAGGTCCTGCGCGTATCTCCTCTGGAACTCGTTGGACTCCGCGGCCTGCCTCCTCGCCTCTGCCTCGTGCTTTTGTTTAACCCTGTCCAGCTCGTTTCGAAACCTCCCCATGAGCAGCTCCTCTCGCTGCCTCCATTCGATCTCTTCATCCCAGTGCTTGGCCACGAACTTTAGATTGGCCTCTTTGTACTTCAGCTGCTCCTCCTCGTACTCTCTCTGCAGGTTTCTGTTTTGCTCTTCCTCCTCAAGTCGCCGCTGTCGGGCTTCCTCGTGCCGTCTCTCCCACCACTCCTGCCTCTCCCTCTCCCAGGACGCCATTTCCTTCCTCATTTCCTCCATAGCAACGGACATCACCATCATCTCAGGCAGCGCCGGGTTCTTCTGCTCGGACTCCATCTGTCTCTGCATAGTGTCCCGTTTAATTTTAAATCGTTTTCTCTGTAGATCCTCCTCTAACTTCCTCATGTCCTCCTCCTGCTCTCGCTCCTCCTTCTCCCGTCGCCTCCTCTCCTGCTCTCTTCTAAACTTATCTTCAGTTTCTCTGAGCTGTGTGGCTTGTTTGTGCAGTTTGTCCTCAACAGTCTGTATTTCCAACTTTTTCTGTTGTAACCCTTTGAGTTGCTGAATATATTTCAGTTCAACTTCCTGCTCTTGTCTTGTGATTTCTGGCTTTTTTTCTCTCAGTATCTTTGCCTTCTCCTTCTCGATGGCCTGCTCTGCCTCTTTGAACATCTCTGAAGTGTAGTATGTTCCTTTGTTCAAGGTCACCATTGAGTCGATTTTGTGGATCAGCTCTTTGACCTGTTCAAGGTTCTCTGAATAGTTGTTGAAAACGTGATATCTCCCTCCACAGTCATTGATCATTGTCTGGACGTAGCTGTCCTCCCCGAGATAACTCTCTATGGTGGTGTTTCTCAGCTCGTCTCCTCTGGTGAAAACAATAAAGATGAAGTCTTGAGAGTTTATGCCAAAGAAATGTTTGATGAGTTCCACAGTTTCTCGCTCCTCTTTCGTAAAGCGTCCGATTTGCAGCACCAATAAAAAGGCGTGAGGCCCAGGAGCTAACAGACTAATGCAGTTCACCAGCTCCTTCTGGACTTCAGCGTTTGATAAAGTCGTATCAAAGAGACCGGGCGTGTCCACGATTTCTATTGGACGACCTCCAACACTCCCCTCTGCTTTTCTGCAAGACCTAGTCACTGAGTTTAGAGCTACTTTTGATGAAAACACATCACGTCCTAAAATAGTGTTTCCTGTAGCACTTTTTCCACATCCGGTTTTTCCCACCATCACCACTCTCAGAGGTTCAGAGCTACTCACAGGTTCTTTAGATGGAAAGTCTTCTAATTTTTCAAATGTTTCTGACCGTGGGAGAGATTCAATTTGACATTTTTTCGTCTCATATTTAAGATTTTGGGACAGTCTTGTTTGGTTTGATGCTTGTTGATCTCGTAAACGTCTTGCAATCTTCAAAGATGCTTGTTTTGTAAACTTGTTAATTGGAGGTTTGGGGAACTTGTCCTTTGTGAAGGATGTGTTCCTGCTCATGTCCTCCACCATCTTCAGCAGCTCTGGGACCTGTCTCTGGTCATTAATGTTGAAGATGTAATATCGTCCTTGACAGCTGCGACACAGAGCTTGTATTTCTGAGTTGTATTGCACGTAGGCACTGTGTCCTCCACCTGACTCAGCTAGGAACATAATCATTGTTAAAGGGTCAATGTAGGGTCCACAGGAGTTTTGGAGCATATCGAGCTCCAGTTTATCTTCCATGGAGCTGGGTCCAACCGGCAACACCAGGACAAAGGCATGGACGCCTTCAGGATGGCACGCGGAGATGGCCTTGAATGCTTCTTTTTTGGCTTCATCTGATGACTTTCCCCATAAAGCAGGCAGCTGCACAATAGAAACAGTTTTCCCACAAACCTCACCTTTTATACTCGAACCTGAAGACGACACTGTTTGTCCCAAAACGGCAGCGGCTGATATTGCTTTCAAGTGTTGAAACCTTCCACAAAGCACGACATTCAGTAGAGCTGCGTGTTCAAGACTCTGGTTTCTGACGGGAATGGGCTCCACTCCATTGTACGGCAGATTTCTGAGGTTGAGCTCGCTCATTGATTTGCACATCATCGACAGCGCCCTCTGCTCATGTGCCAGAACGTTGCTCTCGCCATGGTTTTCCAAACGTCGCTTCAGTTTCGGGTCCAGCGTCAGCGCGAATGTAGTCAAGGGCTGTTTTACGCGGCCCTCGCTCGGAGGAGTCGCGTGGAAGTCGTCCGTCTCCTCGCGTATCGGCGCCTGAAGCTGTGGCTGGACCTGTCTCTGAGGTGATGGCGATGGCGGCTTCTGTGGCTGTGACTGATAGATCTTGTATGTTTCAGCAAGGCTCAGGTGCTGCCCGCCGTTTTGGTTCACGATATCTTCAGTTTTCTGCATAATTTCTTTGATGTCGTTACATGGATATGTTTGTCCATCCAAGACAATTCTCTGGTGCCGCTTTGTGCACTTCTTTATGATGTTTCTTACCAAAGGATTCAAACTAAAGTTGTCTTGTGTCGTCACCACAATGGAGAACTTGAAGGCGTCTTGGTCAAAAAAGCCCATGGTGTAGTCTAGCTTTTCACTGTCCAACTCTGTGAAACTGTTCGGGTCGATCAGCAGCAGCAGGACGTTTGGTCCCGGAGAACAGTTGAGCAGGCATTGGTTGATTTCGTCTTTGATGCTGTCAATTGAAACCTTGTCTCTCATTTTAAAAATAAGGAATGGCGTCTTTTTCCATCTGCCTTGAACTAACTGCAGTTCACTCCGAGGGTTTTGATAAACCGTCTGGTCGTTCTGTCCATAGATGAAGTTGGCCAAAGTCGTCATGTCCTGAAAGCTTTTCCCAAACATCACGATCCGCAGCTCCGAGGCTGGAACACAAAGCAAATTAAGAGGTTTTAGGTGCATTTAAAAAAAAAAAACTGATCAAACATCTCATCTCTCATTTACGATACAGTTCCCTGATTCTGTTTCCGATTCGGCCTCGTTTTTCCACGCCATTGATTACGTTTGGGTCATCACGTGGCCTACGTAGGGCTGGATACCATTAAACGATACCAGTTTGGTATCGAAAAACAAAAGTATCGAAAGCAGGAAAAGAAAAATAATCTTATATCTTTAGATCCAAATTTTGATGCTGTTGGGGCAGGGACAGCATTAAAAGAAGTTATTTCATCTCAAATAAACAATTTTTTTCACATTTTCTCCCCTAATGTTTTCCCTATTTTTTTCAAATTTTTCCAATTCCCAATTTTCCCCTATTTCCCAATTTTGCCTAATTTCCCCCTTTTTAGTACAATTTCTCCTTATTTATTTTTTTACCACAGTTTTTCCACCAAAATTATTCCCCATTTGGCACACATTTCCTGATATTGCAGATGAACCCAATATTCAGTGATGCCAGTAACTAATTACTTAGTAACGGATTACTGTAATCTGATTACTTTTTTCAGTAACTAGTAATCTAACACGTTACTATTTCCAAACAAGTAATCAGATTTAAGTTACTCTTCCAAATCATTGTGAATTACTATTTTGTCATTTTCCTTTGGAAAAAAATTCATTTATTTATGCATCTTGGCGAGTGACGTAACATAATGTGACACGTTTTCAGCCTAAAAACTCTCACACTGGTCGGGCAGAGAGATGGAAATGTGTCACTTTTCTGAGTCTGTATCAGCTTTGTTGATGTTACTGTTAAAATGCACTTCCAATAAAGTGAGTGTTGGTAAAGGGTTTGTCATTAGTGACGTTGTAACTAATAAAGTAACGTGTAATCTAACTTAGTTACTTTTAAAATTAAGTAATCAGTAAAGTAACTAAGTTATTTTTCAAAGGAGTAATCAGTAATCTGTAATCAATTACTTTTTCAAGTAATCTGTGGCAACACTGCCGATATTGTAAATTTGCAGATCTTCCACACATTATTGTTCTGTTTTCTGGTTCTAGACGACAAATATTTTAGTATAGGTGTCGGAAACCAGCTATCGCTATTGGAAAAAAGTGTATGGTCCCCAGCCCTAGTCCTGCGGCATGTCTGAATCCTTTGCCTTTGTCATCAGGACGTCAAGACATATTGAAAACAAGAAAATGACACTGAATCCACATTTTTGCACAGATTTGGCCATTTAATACGTGAACACCAGGGTTTCCGTTAGCCGGCCCTAGCCGGCTTTTGGCCGGTTTGAAAAGCAAATGGCCGGTAAAAAAATAAAACGTTACGCTTTTTCTTCGTGGTTCTTCACATTTACCAAGAAAACGGCGAACTACAGGTACATTTACTTTTATAAAAGTGTGTTAAGAACTCAACAGCTAATGAATTCGATTAGGATATTCTGTAAACTCCGTGTGTTCAGTCAGACTGACGCGCAGTCCCACAGCGGCTCTTCCTGGGAGAGTGGCCGGGTTTAGAGGCGCTTCCCTCGGTCAGTCTGCGCAGACGCCTCAGTTTAGTCACCGGTGTTGGAGCCGCTCTTGAGTGTGTCAGAGCTGGGTCCGGGTGCATCGCTTGAGAGTCTGACTTTTGGTGACTTTAGCATTGTCGATTTGTCCCGCCAGAATATTTCAGCGGTTAGAGAGTAGACGTTGCTAATGTTACACCTGAAGCCACGTTAAAGCGCGGAATGGCATCTACAGCCCAGCCCTCGTGTGTGCAGCTGATACGGTCAGATCTGGACAGCGTTAGGGTCATAGATTCCTTCTGTCAAGCGGGTACATCCGCGTGGCACCTGCTGCCTCTATAGTCTCCACGCGCACAACTTTATGTTTGGATTTGAGTTGTTGTTACATTTTTCTAACGTCATTCTTTTATTAGAAATAGCCTGGTTTTGGACTCACTAAAGCACTCGTGTAGCGCTCGGTCTAAATGTAGATTGTTATTGAATAAGCCACATTCATTATAGGCTCTATATTTTTAATGGCCGGTAATTCTTATGAATGGCCGACATTTTACAACCCAGCCGGCCAAAGTGGCCGACAAAAAAAAAGTCTAACGGAACCTCTGGTGAACACAATGTTTTACTTAAAGGCATGTGATCCTAAACTTCAGATCAGCTACAAAAACAGACTATTGCAGCCTATTTGTGGTTTTCAATAAAAGGTTCACTAAATTTTTTTTGTATCTCCCCCATGTCTTCTTGTTGCGTTTTGAAGTTGTACGTTTAACCTTGGTAATATCCAACCAAGAGAAATGTGATATTTTTTTGGGACCATTTTTCAACTGGTCTTAAACTTTTGAAAAGGATTGGAGTAAATGAGGAGTGGACAAATAGGGTGAATTTTCAGACAGACCAGTTTGGTCTGTTGTTTTTATGGAGAAAATACAGTATTTCACATTAACAGATTACATTTGTTTTGGGTCGTGTCTTTTCATTTTAGGATTATAGTGGGCCCTATAGTTGCATCACCGTCATATTGTACTATTGTGTCTTTTGTTTTCTTTCTTCCTTTATTTTGGCTGAGAACCAGAGCTGCGGTTCTGCTCATGTGTCACCGGCAGCACATTTTTAAAATCCCTTTCACTCTGGTATTTGATCAGTTTTTGATCTGCTCATTCCAACGTTCCTGAAGGTTGAATGATCTGAAAGGAATGTGGTTTACAAGTCTTTACTGGAAATGGCTGTTCCTTGTTCCTGATCACACCTTTCTCCTAACAACAAACTTCAAACACCTGAAACTGTTTTAGCTACTTTGAAGCAGTCTCATGTATGACTCAGCCTTTTTTCAAATATTGTTTAATGTGACAGACTCATTTAAACATTTAAAATATTTATGTATTCATATATGGGGGTCCGCAGATGGAAATTAGCCCAAGGCTATAATCTGGCATATTTACATTTGTTAAATGTTCATTAAAATGCATTGTTCCTTCTTTATCGCTCAAAAAAAGGAAAAAAAGTTGTCGCTCAGCACAACGAGATATTGTGTTAGTGTAAAACAAAACGTTTCATCTTCTTTTGAAATAGCTACTAAACCATAGAATCTTGTTGATGAATCACATGTGCACTGTTAATAGGTTTCTTCATTATGGCCTATTTTAAATTTGACTTCCTTTGTCACACTGCAGGACAACAGCAGCAAACATACAACTAACGCCAATAAATCTAAAATATTTTACGAGTTAAAAATGAACAAATTTGTCTAAAACTACATTAGTTCCATACAATATGTCTAAGTTATGGCTGGGAAAAAAATCTATTTGATTTAAAAATCGAGTTGGTAGGTCAAATCGATTCATATTTTCAAAAATCAAGATATATACAGTATATATATTTTTTAAGATTTATTTAGTTTTTATTTTATTTTTATTTTTTTTTAGCCCTCTGCCCCTCTCTGAAGAAGGTCCTGCTGTAAAAATGTGCCAAGAAGAACAGTGCCCACCTCAGGATTTCTTTGTTTTTTTATTAGCTCAATCAAAATACAGCATGCTGTCTTTGCTCTGCCCAATCCCGTCAGACCTTGGAAGCTAAGCAGGGAAGGGCCTGGTCAGTACTTGGACGGGAGACTGTTCGGGAACACCAGGAAGCCTGGAGTGAGTGAGTGAGTGAGTGAGTGAGTGAGTGAGTGAGTGAGTGAGTGAGTGAGTGAGTGAGTGAGTGAGTGAGTGAGTGAGTGAGTGAGTGAGTGGTATAGTTTATTTGAGCAGCTAACATTTTCTCTATCTCCAAAGTTTCACAATCATACAGTTAAAGGAAGCTCAAAGAGAGTAGACTGAAGCAAGAAGCTTATGAGTGCCTACCCCTTGTTCATGTAAATTACATTTGCAATTCATTATGTTACAGTTAGACATTACTTTTACATTTACATTTTACATCAGATAAACAATAATCCCTAAGTATTCTGTATCCGTTTCAAAACACAACTATATACCTTTACATGTTTGTGAGTTAACTTTAACGTAATGCAGTTACAAGTGTCAACAAACAATCAGCAGACTTGGCATACAATTTGCAGCACTGGCAAACAAAGAGCTTTTAGCTGCATTTCACATCATTTTCACAGCATGCTAATAAATAATAACAATAATTACTATAATTAATAGTTATTGTTATTGATCATAACAATTATCCTTCTTGTCATTATCAATGAATGAATATCCAATTTCATATTATATAGGCACATTGGACATTATATTCTGTCATCTTGTCACTTCCTTGTTGTCATTATTATTCACTATTTATTATCATCATTATGATAATGATATGCCCAAATTGTATACCCTATCTAGTGGGGTGCTACACAAGTGTTTGTGTAATCAAGTATACTTGATTACACAAAAAATGAGACAAAATAGCAATGAAAAGCAATGCAAATAGCAACAGAAACATGAGAAAAACATGGCAAAAAAGGGACGAAAACGCGACAAAAAACACGAAAAGCCCACAGTGATGTTTACATGACAAAAACGCAACAAATATTCTACACAAACATGACAAAAATGTGCCAAAAAAGCTACAATAACGCAAAAGAAAAGTCACAAAACACAACTAAAAAGTGACATGAACGCGGCAACAACAAAACAAAAAAACTTAAGATCAGTTTTGTAGGTCTTAGCTTTCAAATGAGCCATTAACTGGCCTATAACCAGACGGTACTGTTTTAACGGTACCCAGTCCTCGTCTTAGTACAATATTAACATTTGTGAACAAGTTTGACATCATTTTATGTCTAACTTCCTGATGGCAATACTGTCCTGATTTGTTCAGGAGATTCATCTGCCAAAACTCTATCAAATCAAACATCATCCATTTACCTGTTTCACCCAAAGACTCACCGTATGTCCCTGCCATGATGATAATAAGATGCCACCACAGTGAAGGAGAAAGGGCCTCTCCTGCAGAATAAAAAACAACAACATATGTATAATAATCACCGCCTTAAGATATGTATTATAAAACAAATTCACTGACAACTGAAAGGTTTTCGGTGTTGCACATGTGACACTACCAACATGTCATTTTCTTGTTATTTTCCTTTGAACTACTATGGAGTGTTAGAAATGTCAGGCATCTTGGTCGCCTCTGACGTCACCCGCCGTTTTGGATTGTCAGTAACACGTTTAAGATAAAACTAAAATCATTTTTTGACGCTGGGATCCAGAGCACGTGTTTAACAACTCAGCGTTGCCGTTGCGCATCACACACGCACAAGGCTCCGCTCCAACTTTTACATCTGCGGCCCGTGCTACATGCTCTGCTTAGTCAAAAGCTCCGGTAAGCCAAGTCGTCTTCAAATCAACATTGGTTTTGTGTCAAGTCAACATCTTCTAACCTTCCACTGTCTCTAGTACGTGGCATCAAGTGGCTTTCACGCACGAGCTTAAGCAGGGTATTTTTTGTAGCGTGGCACCCGGGACACGGCCACCCTCTTTTTGATTGCCATCTGTGTGCGTGGCGCGCTGCTTATGCTTTGGTAGGTATTTTTGTTGTTTTTGCCCTCTTCTGCCACGTATGGCTCTGGACACAGGGTATTAATTTACCAAATATTTCATTTGTAGGACTGGGAACTTCGCAGGTCTCCCCTCCTCCCTACTGTCCTGTCCGTTCCCCCCTTCCGTGTTGTCCGTCTACGTTTCCTACTGTAGTTTTACGCACAACAACAACTAAAGACTGGTTTGGCAGACCCTCGGGTCCTGTTTATCGGCACCGCTGCCGGACCTCCTCCTGCTGCTGAACTGTGACAGCAAAAGGCTGCGGCGCATTTTACTGCAGGAAATCAGCGCACTATCGGATAGGGCCTTCGGGCATATGAACATTTTGGGGCTGTTGTTGTGGGGCTGTTCTTTTTTTCTGTCTTTAATTTTATACATTTATAAAATAAACTTTGTATGTTTTCTATAATTTGGTCTACTGGTCCACTCAATCACTTATCTGCGCGAGCCTTATGTGTACAAGTGTCCCTGGCACTACTCTATTCCAGGGTGGCGTTGTTCGAAAATAACTTTGTGGGTCAAATGAGTGAATCTGCCCCTCTGGCCATTACACACGTGCTGCATTCGTAGAACTGATTCGTCTTTGTTTAGAATTACAATAATGGGGGAAATAGTATGGAAGCCCGTTTCCATCATGTTAAAAAATAAAAGCCCAAAGGGAAGTTGAAATTACGAGATTTAAAGTCATAATGCTGTGTTTAAAACACACAATTTCGAGTTATTCGAAATTACGACTTTTAAAACTCAGAATTTCGAGATTTAAACTCGGAATTTCTAGTTTTTAAGCTCCGTGATCATAGACGTCGATACAGGGGGGGCAGCGGAACCACCGGTGCAGATATAGACAGTCATGGAGGATCAAGGATTAGCTTCATGGTGTTGTGAACCAGAGCTACAGCAGCTCTGGGACTTTCACAAAGACACACAGAAGTGTTTATTTTACCTTTAACACCCAGGATTAAAAGCGGCAAGAAGAACACTTATTCCAGTTGCTGTATCCGCGATAGGAGTGTGTTTAGGCCTTAATGATGCACGAGCATTCCCAAAGCTAATGCTACGAGCTAAAGTTCCGATGATCATGTGAAAACGAGAAATATGCATGTACCTACATAAAGCAGCCTTGAAGATTATTACACACTGAGTCGGGGTTGATGCATTTGTGGTTTATTGCAGACTTTTTATCAACAATGAGCTGTAGGCGATAGCACATGCTAACCTAGACTAGCCATTGTCCAGTGGAAGCGTATGGGCTGGCTTAAATACTGGGGAGATCCATAGGACATGACAGTGGCAAAGAGGGACTAGTTTGCCCCAAATAGCACTTGTTTTTCAGGCAAGATACGATTCCAAGATACGGCTACGCTTTATTTTCAGCTTCAGACAGGAAAGAGAACGGCAACAACATACAGATTTTCAAAGTAAAATAAGGCTATCACGGGTCATAAAAACTCGTAATTCCGAGTTTAAATCTCGAAATTCCGAGTTTTAAAAGTCGTAATTTCGAGGTTTAAACTCAAAATGTTGTGTTTTAAACACATAATTATGAAAAATCTTGTAATTTCGACTTCCTGTTGGGCTTTTACTTTTTAACATGACGGAAACGGGCTTCCATAAAATAGATAAAATACAAATTTTGCAAAAATGGTGGTGGTGGGGGGGGGGGATTGAGAAAATAAATTTCAAAAATTGGAAAAATGGGGCAAAAAAAGTGACAAAAAACTCAACAATGACACAAATTGCAAAATTCATAAAAAAAAGAAAGATGGGGCAAACATTGGGAGACAAAATCTGAGAAAAAAAAGAGGTATTAAATGGAGTTATAAGGGGGGAAAAAACATTTATTTGAGCTGAAGCAACCAAGTCTATTCCTTTCATGCGGTCCCTGGACCAACAGCATAAAAACTGTATTTGTTCCTACTTTTGAAACCAGTAGAAATTAAACAATACCAGTCTGGTATTTGGAAAAAAAAAGTTTAACAGTACCCAGTCCTTACATAACCAGAGTCAGGCACTGGAGGGAAGGTGGGTGAAGTGTCTTGCCCAAGGAGACACAACGACAGTGTGCACCTGCGGGATTCGAACCGTCGACCCACTGATCACAAGGCGACCTGCTCTACTCTCTGTGCCACTGTCGCCTCCAAAATGACATATGAAATAACAAATAACAGTGATCGTATGGATAAATACTGATTCAAGGAAGTGAATCTCGGCGTATACATTTCCATTCAAATAAAATGTATGCTTTATCTACTTGCTTTGTAGACAAGCTTTTCACGTCAGGATTAGCAACATCTGATCATCTGGTGCACAGGGTTTGTGCCCCGTCTATGTCATGTGACTTGTGCAGTATCTATGCAACATGTGGCTCTCCAGCTGTAAACCTCAGCTCTGACTGAAATGATGACGAAATATTTGAGCCAACAAAATGAATGGTATTGGCTCCTGACCTCGGGGCAGGGCCTCTTTGGGGGTTAGCTACAGTAGCTTCAGACTCCAGGAGATCAGGTCATCAAACTAGAATCAAATAGACAAAAAACTGTAAAGGAGGAAAGGAAGAAAAAAGGCTTTGCTGTTTGTATAAAATAAACAATTCTCAGGAATAGGGCTGGGCACCGATACCTGTATAACAATACTTTTTTACCGATACCGATAGTAAAACCAGAAAACAGAGCAATAATGTTTGGAAGATCTGCATTTTTGGGGAAAAACTCGAAAAAATTAGAGAAAACTGAGAGAAATTGTGGTAAAAATAAAGAAAACATTTGCAAAAAAAAACACACAAAAACCAATTAGGGTAAAAATAGGGAAAATATTAGTAATAAAAATGTAACAAAAATGGGACGACTTTTATTTTTTTTCGGTTCCTGCCTTCAATGCTTTATTTTTTCTATATCAGAATGGTGACGTTTATCGGTAACCAGCCCTAGTCAGGAATCATTTTCAGAAGTGCAGAATTTGGGGGGCTACCTCTGGTATAAACAAGAGGTCTTCAAGGATAAAAGGTTCAGAAGCAGCTCCACAAGTAACCAGCTATGCATTCAAACTGCATACAACATTAGAGAAACTTTAGAGGCTCACAAGTTCACAATCATCCATCTGTGGGCATTTCGTATGAACACAAATAACACGACTAATCACATATAAACACTCTCAGATTGTAGGGTATTATCACTTTAACATACTTTACCATCACAAGTGGAGATCAGCGCTATCTTTTCATTCTCATCTAGGACTTTGTAAACAAGATCCAAATCAATTTACTGCAATTCCCAAAACGTGTTCCAAATGCTATCAGTAACCAACACAAAGATAAGTGCTATGAGTGACAAAGAGGGACTGAAACTAATCTTATACCAAGACAACAATGTTGAAGATGAGATTTGAATATATTTGCTAAACTCACCTTGTTAAAAGCCCGTCTCAGAAGAGAAGTAGAAGGCGTCGTCACACTCACTGCAGAGAAGTTAAAAACTATGCAGTAGTTTCCCCGTCACATATCTTTCCTCCAAAAGGTGTGGCTCCCGCAAAGCTGGAACTGCCAAGTGTCACGACTGAGACATGACTGACGGGAGTCTGTGTCATTCGCACAAACACCTGCGGTCTTAACAACACAGGGGAAGGCAAGGTTGCATTGTGTTCTTCTTCGGCAAAACACCAAACACCAAAACACCATTTACAGCCCAAAGTAAAGCACAATTTTCTGCACATGCCAGACCGAATGGGGTGTTTGCCAGGACTTTTGACAGTGTTTTCTGCCTTTTTGGAGAGCTTTAACAGACCTGATCTCTGATTAGTGTCATAGTATTCCTCATAATCTTCCTGGCCTGACATTGACTTCTCCTGCTGTAACACATTTGAAATAAAACTAGAAAATTATTGCGACTGACTGCAGAATTTACAGCTGCAAATGCTGAAAGTTACTGAAACTGTTTAAACTGCATAAACTGTTCAAACTGTAAAATTCTATAAAACTGGTTAAATTATTGAAATCGCTGAATTTGCAGAAGCTGCAGAAATGGCTGATAAGAGTCCCCGAAATCTCATTTTATTTCGTGGATGAGGGATCGGCGGTTCGAATCCTGCAAGTGCACACTGTCGTTGTGTCCTTTGGCAAGACACTTCACCCTCCCTGCCTCCATTGTCTGCGTACACTGGTGTATGAATAAGACAGACAGACAGACAGACAGACAGACACCTATACTAAAATATTTGTCATCTCAAACCAGATAACAGAACAATAATGTGTGGAAGATCTGCACGTTTACAATGTCAAGAAATGTGTGAAAAATGGGGAATGATTTGGGGAGAAATTTGTGAAAATTGGGAGACATTTTGGCAAAATAAGGAACATGTGTAAAAAATGAGGGGAAAATGGGGTAAAGAAAGGGAAAAAATTGGCTAAAAAATGAAGAAAAAAAAAGGTAATAAATTGGGTAAAATTGGAACAAAAATAATAAATAAATATATATTTTAAAAAATTGGGTAAAAATGGGGAAAACATTTTTTTTTAATTTCATCCAAGTCACTGCCTTTAATCCTGTCCCTGGGCCAACAGCATCAAAACTCGGATCTAAAGAGAGACGATTTTTGCTTTGGATAATCATGTCATGTTTTTGTTTTTCGTTTTTGTTGCATTCTCATGTACGTCTCGTTTTTGCCGCTATTTTGCCGCTCTATTCAAGAAGTTTTTAGATTTGGGTAATGCCTGGATAATAAGCCCTTAACCCCCACCTGAACCAAGCACATTTCCTTCCAGTTTGGTTTTACCCAAATCCAAAAGCTTCTTCAAGAACGCGTCAAAATATAAACAAAAGCAACAGGAAAAAGAGACAAAAACACGGCTAAAAGTAATGACAAAGCAACAAAAAAGGTCACAAAGAAGCAAAACGTGACCAAAGATTATAAAAAGTGACAAAACACAACAACAAAAAAACTACAAAAACACGACAAAAGTGCTTCAAAAAATGACTAACCCAAAACGACCCAAAGAAACACATTAGGCAGTTTGACACGTTTACATTTCAAATCACAAAGTACATTTTACAGATTTCTTCTATCAATTTATCAGCTGGCTGGAAATGTTCCTGCGACCCTCCTTTAGGTCCCCACCCTTCAGTTGAGAACCAGTGGTACAACATTATGGCACAAAAATCAGCACAATGAAAGTATTTTTTTTAACAATATTTTAATACAGATTTATTCATCTCAAACATAATCTGACAAAGGTGGAAGCGACAAGTAGAAAATGCAGTTTGACCTTTGATTTGACATTTGACCATGATACACAGTAAGAGTTCATTCTTGATACTAAAATATTGTCTATTTAAACTTTTTCCTTCCGTGTTGTTGTCACGTTTGACTTTTTTTTTGCCCCATCACATTTTTGCCCGTTTTTCATCACGTATTTGTCACTTTTTTCCTGCTTTAAAATACAAGATGATTGGATAAAATATCAATAGTAATTAGAAAATACGCTGCTCACCACCATCTGAAATTTTATGTGAAAGACACACACTAAGTGACACACAATCGTGAAGTGAAATGAAATTGATACATGATTTTGAATATTTTTTATAAATAAAAACTGAAAAGTGGGATGTGCATAAGTACCGGCCCCCTTTCCTTTTAGTGCAAACAATTGCCTTCAGAAGTTGCCTGATGATTTCTGAATGATCACATGTTGACCCAATGACTAAATAGATGTTGTTGTGGCTAATGAATGAGCAGGAATTAGTGAGTTGTGATCCACTGGTTTAGTTTAACTCAGCAATACAAATACAAATATTCATGAAATGTAAATATTGTAATTTGGTAACCCTTTAGATTACAGCCCGCGAGTTCCATAACAAGAAACACATTTACACATTTATGTACAGGTCAATACACGGTTAATTCCAGGGTGTACACAGTGTAATTACAGGTAATCACTTTTGATTCACATGTAACACACCTGTATTTGAGTAAGTTGTATTGAATCCATTGTGGTTTCTTTTGTTATTATTGGACTTTTTGAAAATCGCACTTTCAGCTTATTTACCGCAGTTGACAGTATAGTTATGTTCATGCATATTTAAGCTTAAACCTAATAGTGTGTATCACAGCATTTCTACGACCCAAATGCTGCTTGTTTATCTATTACATTTAAAAAGTATAAAAGACACAACTACAACACAGCACAGTTGAGCACAGTTAGACAGACTAACATGGCGGCTCTGAGGGAAAGCGTGGATGTATTTGGTGCAAAGTTTAGACGGAGATCTGATTAAAATAAATGGTAAAATGGTAAATGGACTCAACTTATATAGCGCTTTTCTACCTTTATCAGGCCCAAAGCGCTTTACAGTAAGGAACCAGTCACCCATTCACACTCTCATTCATACACCAATGTAACACACTGGAGGCAAACCAGGTGAAGTGTCTTGCCCAAGGACACAACGACAGTGTGCATTTGCGGAAGCTGGGATTCGAACTCACGACCTTTCGATCACAAGACGATCCGCTCTACCAACTGCGCCACCGTCGCAGTTGGTAGAGCGACGGTGGCGCTCTACCAAAAGACCACTGCCGTTTTGTGAATTCTAACCCTTTCAAATTTAGACGGATTTACCTGTAGTGATTCTGCTGCTGACAGAGTTAGCTCCACTCCTCCACTTTTTATGGTGTAGTGGTTTAGTGGCTTCGTGAATGTAAGTCTATAGACTATGTTGTCATATACAAGAAACATGGCAGATTTCTGAAGTCCTCCCTCCGTGCACTTGACTTGTATTTCTTTCTCCAGGTATTCTCACATCACACATAAAGCTACAGTATTTGACTCATGCAGTTAATGACTTTGATCATATCGTCCTGGTGTCAGTGGTTTGCTTTTATCGTTTGTAAGTTCCCGAAGGTTGATTGATGTTAAAGGAATGCATTGTCATTGTGGATTCATCCCTTTACTGGCAGTATAATGAGTTTCTTCATTTCTGACCCGCACCCTTCTCTTAAACTAACAACTTAAACACCTCCACTCAAACTATATGCCACGGCCAACAGCTAATTCTGATAATGCTCACTAAACAATAATGATAAACAGTTTCAGTTTCAGAATGGGATATTGCAACTTTCATGAAAGTCTGTTTATTTTTTTTTAATTTTTGTTGGTATTTAGAACATAATACTTTCATTTAGAACTAAGTTTACAGTGCAGAACTTTTCCCCCTTGAACACCTCAGCCTCTTGGTGCTGCTGTAATTATGAGGAGACAAAAGACCTGACGGCTCCTGTAGATGTTGGATTATTAAAAAACAGGCCTCAACTCTGACCATGTTCAAATCCAGGCTGAAAACAGCTCTTTTTACCCGTGCATATGAAAACTGAAAGTATTTTATCTGCACTCTTGACTTTTACTGTAATTGATTAACTTTATGTTGATGTTTTATTGATTGATTTTATCTGTTTTCTTGTAATTTTCTGCAACTGTGAAGCACTTTGAATTGCCTTGTGTATGAATTGTGCTCTACAAATAAACTTGCCCTGCCTTGCCCTGCCTAAACAAACAGACATTTCGTGAGGATTTCCGCTGCATCAGAGCAGGTCTGTCAGATGTTTGTCAGTTCACGATCTTTAGTAAACTTCTGCCATAATACTAAACTGTTAGCCGCTAACTGTTGCTGCGTCTGCTGCTTCAAACATTTGCGATCTCTACATGTGTTTGTGAACATGTGCTGCAAGGTGAGGGAGGTGCGGCGCTGGTCTCCTTCTGAGGTACAAAGTGTGCTGCTGTCTGCCAGTGTGGTGCATCTAGCGATGCAATGTGGGAATGCAATCTTGCCGGTCTGGCAAAACGGGGTTACTTAGAGCAGCGTTATGTTGACAAGACTGGTCAAGACTGTTGGTCCAGTATTACAAGTGGTATTTGCTCCAATATGCAACACAACATAGGCCAGCAGGCCTATGTTGTGTTGCATATTACATTGTGTTGCGTAGTGGCGTACTGCATTTTACATCATTTAGAGAAAGAAAACTCGGACAGAGCACAGCAGGATCAGACAGCGGCGAAGGCTGTAAAGACCCAGGCAAGTGAGAGGAGGCGGAGCTTAGGTCTGTATGTCTGAATCATAAAACCCTGAGGCGCTGGACATGACTTCCTACTTCCTATATAACTGATCAGAAACTCCCTTAAGTTGCAAAGGAAGTTGTGGATTATTGGAATAGTTGCAGCAAAGTTGCGGGCTTTTGTAAAAGTTGCAATGCTGCACTGATTTGCTTGAGTTTGCTTGATTTTGCGTTAATAGTTGTGATTGCAAACTCCTGGAGGGACTGAATGGTTGCAATGATTTGGACCATGTATTCAGCACACATCCAAATGTCTCCT
This sequence comes from Neogobius melanostomus, assembly GCA_007210695.1. Classification (NCBI taxonomy): domain Eukaryota; kingdom Metazoa; phylum Chordata; class Actinopteri; order Gobiiformes; family Gobiidae; genus Neogobius; species Neogobius melanostomus. The sequence goes on along the minus strand of VHKM01001007.1, from coordinate 352,727 downwards.
GTCTCTTGAAGAAAAATTAATGAAACATTGGATCTTTGGATGTCGCTGAGGCTTATTGAATCAATGCAAATGCTGTAACCATAGTGTAACTTTTGTTTTTGTGGCGACTTATTCTTTGGTCAGGGAGTGTATAAAACTGCTCTGTTTTCATTGTATTGTTTTAGCAGTTGATATTTACAATTACATTTGATATAGATGACGATGAGTTGAAAATGGACGATCACCCATTCTTTGTGACTAAACGTACGCCAAACGTAACCCCTGCTTTCTCACCATATTCTCCAGCCATGACTCCTCCTCATGTGCCTCTAAACGGACAATGTTGGGGACCGCTCCTGAAAGCAAAAGAAAACACATGTTCAGTCACATTTGAAGGATATTATTACGACGTGTGCAGCCATATGGGCTTCAATGGGAAAGGAGCCATTTGTTCCATTGATTATTAAAAAGTTTGTATGCAATGCAGACAATAGGAATTACATGGTTTATACTTTCTATTGCAGCAGGTTTAACAAAAACACAGTCACTTTGAGTGTTCCCTCAAAAGTCTTATAAGACAAAAAAAAGAATCACACAGTGTTCACCAGGCATAAAGGAAAACGTGTGTGAACTAGTGAGTAAAATGTGTGGTGAGGGGTTTTACAGCCTTAAAACATATATAATAATTGTAAAAAATAAAGCTTACTACTTCGCAGATTTCGTCTATTGCGGAACGTAATAGAACGTAATTTAGAATGTAACCCCCACAATAAAGGGACCACTGTACTAGAATGTTGGCAATTACAGGGGGTTAAACGTTCAAATGTGTTTAGTAGAGACCAGTCCAAAACTGTGGCTCCCACAAATGTATGAAAATATGAAGATAAATGCTTCCCCCCCAGCTTCTCCAGGCTCAGAAGCTAAGATGTACGTCTATTATCAATATACAGTAATTCTAAATAACACAAACTAAGGATGAAAATGAGAAAAGAGAAGAGCAGTCTTGTCTGAGCCTCCAATTACACATGTACTTCACAAATGAGGGGTGCAATACTGTTAAGGTCATGATTGTATTTTAAATATACTCACCTTGTCGTCACCCTGAGAGTCCGTGTCAAAGCAGACACTGAATGTCACTGCAGAAAAGTGAATGAAATCTGCAGCTGTTCCTTGTCACGTATCCAATCTCTAAAGGTGTGGCTTTAAAACCAGAGCTGCAAACCAACAAACCAACAATGACTTTGCAACAACATGAACAAAACACACTGTAGATTTGAATGCTTCTGCGTGACTAGTACAGATGTTTTTTAAACATTTGATGCATATTCAGTGTTTGTAATCAGAAGTGACCAGTTTCTAAAAGTGACACTGCAGGATGTTTGCTCCCACCTGAGTCTGCTCTGATTTCCTCACGGTCAGAAAGAAAAGAGCTAATGTAAAGCTACAGTCAGAGTCATGAACCAACCTTCCCCTCAGCAGCAGCAATAGCACTATGTTTTATATAGGCTCGTCTGTTTATAAGCAGTTATGGAGTCATATATTATGGTTAAATACTTTATAATAAGTTATAATAAATCCAGTAAAGCAAACTTAAGACCACAGGCTCAGGATGAGTGATAAAATATAAAAATGCACTGTGCTGGGGACTGAAATAAAATCATCAGCGGGTCTGTTTGCGATGATAAGTGATGTATAAGGCAAATGGTGTCTCACCATATATGTGGTTTTCTAATCCCCTCTAGACTACCCCAAAAAAGCCAAACTAAACATTTCAGAGTGCCCTTTTGTCGTAGACTGCCTAAGGTACACTTAATATTCCTGCAGTCTAATGAGTATCTGGATAAGCCATGTCATTAACACATGTCTAAAATGTGCTCTGTCAATTTGAAAACAGTTGTCGCAAATCTGAATGCACACAAATGATTGTTTTGTTTTTTTTGTTTTTTTGTGCAGCTCTATTTTAACAGTCTGTCTCTGGTGAATCCTAAATGAAGAGGTTTGAGGGTATGACTTTCACTGGCTGCTTTGGTCAACTTTTAACATCTTTTAAAAAAAAAACACAGCTTGATGCCATTTTTATTTAAAGGTTTATGTTACGTGTAGAAAAGAATGTGAAGACAAGGAAACTGTGCATTCAATTTTACAGGGAGCCTTAATGACACTTTACTACCATCAAATATAACATTTACATTTCATTCATAACAATGAAACATTACAAGCTGAAACATTGTTATTTAATGTTTTATTGATTAGATTTTCTAAGAGTTTGGTGTATTTTTTCATGACCAAGCATCATTAATAAACATCTGAAGTGTTTCTCCTTCTCCTGCTACATTTAACGCTGTAGTTCATTTAAGGCACCTTCGCTGGCGATCACTCTGGTGTCCTTTTGGGGCTTCATTTATTTATTGATTCATGTATTTATTTTATGGACAATGCATACTAATAAAGATTTCTGTAAATATGCCAGAATTAGCCATAGGGCTTTTTTTGTGTGTCTGTTGTCCCGAGACAGACAGTCAGCCTAAAATCAAGAGCTTTATTCCTATTCTCTATAATGGGATTGATCTGATTGTAACCTGTTGTAGAGCCGACTACAGGCTCTTTTTAAACATCTGATCACACAGAAATATTACATTTACTCTAGAAGTCTTTTCTGGCATTAATTATCAAATTATTTTTTTCACATACACAATGAAATGAAACACAATGGCTTATTTTAAATATAAAATATATTCATTTTTCCTGGAGAAATGGTGAGATGTATTATTCTAATTCGGAGTAAAACCGTATTTGGCCTTTATCTGTTGTTATTTCAGCAGGAGATTCAGATGCTGTTTGTCTCTTCAACTCTCAACAGTTTGGACCCGGAAGTAGCTTATTATTGTGTGTGATATCACACTGATCTATAGCAGTTTGACTCATTTCCCATTGACATAACATGGTCGGCACATTGATTTGATTTGAATATTTTATTTCGAGCCAAAGAAGAAAAGAAAAACAGAAACATATACATACACAACAAAAGAAAAAAAAAGAAACATAATTTATATTACAGCTCGAAAAGGAGTGGGAAGAAGACAAGCTTATTGACTCCCACCCCTGTTCATAAACTTAAATAACAATTAACTAACAACACTGCATATTTCTTACCATTTTACAAAACAACTATCAACCGAGTTGGTTACATATTAACAAATGCGACACTGCATTATACCAGGTCAACATTCACAGCATCTCACACGCTACAACCAGTGTATTATTTCTGTCTTCCATACAGAATTCATTACCATGTTGGCATTACCGTTATTCACCATCACCATTACAACCCATTTAACAATACTCTGTATCAAAGTGTTTGAATGATACATAAAATACTCCACATTTATTCATGAAAGGTACAGTAATCGCAGACTGATTGATGCTCGTGATAACAAGAATAGTCTTAATGATATGTGTTAAAAGGGATTCGGGGCTTTTCTTTCTTTTTCTTCTTTTCTGTGACTGGACCTGCTGCCAGAGGGGAGCAGCCCCCGAGCAACCGGACCATCATTTGTTAAGTGTCCTATACTATGCATTAAAAGAGACACATTTTAGGAGTCTGCTGCCAGAAGAGGGTTTCCTCGAGCTGCCGGCCCCCACATGTCTGCCCTATACTACGGGTTATGTTGAATGCGGAGTACATAGATATGTGCATGTTTTACTTCTAAGAATTTAGTTCCTTTATATTACCATCAGCATCAATAGCAGTACTGCTGTCTGAATCGATTGAGTTTGATTCTAAGAATAATCCACAGATTGTTAGGTATTAATCCTAGACTGTTACATTTAAAGTTTAAAGTTAAAATAGTGATGATAACAACACAACAGCAATAGACATTGTTTGCCTTCATCTATGTCACTTCCTGTCAATGTCCAATAAGGAAGTGAAACTATAAACATCACAAAAATGGTCAAACTATAGAAAGCTGGGTAACATTTTAAGCAAAATCTTAAATATGATTGTGTTAGCTATGTTTTAGCAACAAATGTGTCCAATATGTCATATGCCCTTTAAAAGTCATTAAAGGAAATGTGCCAAAATCAAGGCCTTAAAAATCATTAAATTAGATTCAAGCTGGCACTAAATCTAAAAATTATGACATTGCTCCACATTTTTGACTGTGTAAGTTCATCCTAAATACCAAATGAAGGTCTAAAACATGTTCAGCTGAATTTGACCACATTATTTTTGCTCAAAAGTTTCCCGTTTTGTCCTAACTCTGTGTTTGCAAATCTTACAAAATGAAATGTGCAGCAATATTTTTTTTCTGCGTTTGTGGCATTAAAGTATAGTATTTGTGTGTTATATTTCACTTGCTTCTGCCTGTGTAAACCCTGTCAGTGGGCCTTACTTAGTTCACGGTCTTGCATCAGTAACACTAACTCGGCCTCGTCTTGCTACAGGCGTTGTCCACACCGGAATATCGAGCTACAATTGCTCAAAATTCAATTACAATTACAAGGTTTTTTTTTGCACTCTGCAAAAACAACAATTGTTTCACTCAACGCTGTGGCCCAACTCGACACAAAAAGTGATGATTGTTTTCCCTAAAATGGAGCAGCAGAAAGCAGAAGCATCTTTAATGTGACGCAGTGACGTGCCTCTTGTTCACAGAATGGGGCAGGCCCTGTTGTCTCTGTCCGTGTCCGTCCTGTCCCTGATGAAGAGCTGAATTTCCTTCTCGTGTTGTTTTGATAACAGCTCCATCTCCCTCTGCAGTAGCGTGTCCTTCTCGTCCTTTTTGTGCTTCTTAAACAGCGCCTTCTGCTCATTCTTGTGCCTCTCCATCAGCAGGTTGTAGTTCTCCTTGTGCATTTGTTCTGGTTTATTTTCAACAGCATCAGGTCTTTGTTGAAGCGCTGGGTCTCCTTGGCCTTCACCTCCGCGTACTTGGCGTGGAACTCGTTGTACCTGACGGCTTGTCTCCGCACCTCGGTCTCGTGCTCCCGTTTCATCTTCTCCAGTTCGTGCAGGTATTTCTCCTGAAGCCGCTCCTCCTGCCGCCTCCGCTCGTCCCTGAACCTAGCCTCATACTTGAGCCGCTCCTCTTCGTACTTCAGCCGCTGCTCCTCGTATTCTCTCTGCAGTTTCTTGCTCAGGTCCTGCTCCTCGAAGCGCCACTGTTGGTCTTCCTCGTGCCGTTTCTCCCACCACTCCCGCCGCTGCCTTTCCCACGACGCCATCTCCTTTTTGATTTCCTCCAAAGTGACGGACATCATCATCATCTCAGGCAGCGCCGGGTTCTTCTGTTTACACTCCATCTGTTTCTGTAAATTGTCTTGTTTTATTTTGAAGCGTTTTTTCTGTAACTCATCCTCTAACTTCCTCACCTCCTCCTCCTGCTCTCTCTTCTCCTTCTCCCACTGCCTCCTCTCCCGCTCTCTGATAAAGTTATCTTCCTTTTCTGTCAGGTTTTCAGCCATTTTTAAGACCTTTTTTGGCATTTCAGATCTTGTCTGTTGCAACTCTTTCAAATCTTCAATAAGTTTTAGTTTAAGTTCTTCTTGTTGTCTTGATATAAGTGGCTCTGTTTCTCTGAGTATTTTGTCCTTCTCCTTCTGAATGGCCTGTTCTGCCTCTTTGAACATCTCTGAAGTGTAGTAGGTTCCTTCATTTTCACTCAACATTGAGTCGATTTTGTGGATCAACTCTGTGACCTGCTCACGATTCTCTGAGTTGTTGTTGAAAACGTGATATCTGCCTCCACAGTCATTGATCACCTTCCGGACACAGCTGCCCTCTCCGAGATAATCTTCTACTGTTGTTTGTCTCAGCTCATCTCCTCTGGTGAGCAGGACCAGGATGAACCTTTGTGATTCTTCTCCAAAGAAATCTTTGATGAGTTCCACAGTTTCTCGCTCCTCTTTCGTAAAGCGTCCGATTTGCAGCACCAATAAAAAGGCGTGAGGCCCAGGAGCTAACAGACTAATGCAGTTCACCAGCTCCTTCTGGACTTCAGGGTTTGATAAAGTCGTATCAAAGAGACCGGGCGTGTCCACGATTTCTATTGGACGACCTCCAACACTCCCCTCTGCTTTTCTGCACAACCTGGTCACGGATTTTTGAGCTGTTCTTGATGAAAACTCATCTCGCCCTAAAATAGTGTTCCCTGTAGCACTTTTCCCACAGCCAGTCTTTCCCACCATCACCACTCTCAGAGGTTCAGAGCTCCTCAAAGGTTCAGAGCTCCTCACAGGTTCAGAGATTCGTGAAGTTCTTTTTCGCACAGATGGTATTGGTTTCACCACAGGTTTTGGGAACAGCTCTGCAGTGAAGGATGTGCTCCTGCTCATGTCTTCCACCATCTTCAGCAGCTCTGGGACCTGTCTCTGGTCATTAATGTTGAAGATGAAATAACGTCCTTCACAGCTGCGACACAGAGCTTGTATTTCTGAGTTGTATTGGACATAGTTACTGACGTCTTTAGCTGCTGGTTTTGAGTCGACTGTGAACAGAACCATTGTTAAAGGGTTGATGTTTTGTCCACAGAGACTGTGGAGAGTTTCTAGCTCCAGTTTGTCCTCAATGGAGCTGGGTCCGACAGGCAGCACCAGGGCAAAAGCATGGACGCCTTCAGGATGACAGGCAAAAACGGCTTCAGAGATGTCTCTCCTCGCTATGTCCACGGACTTTCTGCCCAAAGCAGGCAGATCCACAATAGAGACTAGATGTCCACAGATGTCTTTTTGTTTAATGAAATCTGCTGATGGTAGGTCAGACAGGTTTGGCTGTAAAATGGCTTGGAATACAAGAGTTTTCCAGTCAGTGAACCTTCCGCATAGTACAAGATTAAGAGACAGTTTGTCAGTATGTTCAGGATGTGTCTGTGTGAGTGAAAGCTCCTCCACATAACTGGGAGGTTTCCTGCGGTCGGCCGAACTCGTCTGAACCGTCTGATTGTTTGGTGAAGTTTCTTGAAAGACTGTGATGTGTTTAGGAGTTTGTGGAGCCACTGTGAGTTTGTCGTTAATGCTGCTCTGGCCTTGAGGAGTTTGGTAGGCCTGGGTATTTAATTGAGGGGAGGGAGGTCGGACTGGTGCCTGAAGTCCCGGACGCAGCACTGACTCTTGTGTTTCGGAGAGGCTCAGGTGCTGCCCTCGGTTTAGGTTGACCAGATCTTCAGATTTTCTCATTAGTTCATGAATGTTGGAAACTGGGCGGCGGCTCACGCTCAGGTTTATTCTGTGCTGCCTCTGACTGCACTTTTCTATCACGTTTTGTACGAAGGGATTTAAAGTAGTGCTGTCTTGTGTTGTCACCACTATTGAAAACTCAAAGGCGTCTTTGTCGAAAAAGCCTAAGATGTATTCTAGTCTTTCACTGTCTGACTCTGAGAAACTGTCTGGATCGACCAGCAGCAGCAGGATGTTTGGACCCGGAGGACAGCTGGCCACACATTGTTTTATTTCATGTTTGACTTTGTCAAGGAGCTGCCAGCGCGTCGCTTTAAAGACGGTGAACGGCGTTTGTTTCCATATTCCTTGAACAGACTTTAACTTCTTTGTTGGAAGAGTCTGATCTGGGTCTGGGTCGTTCTGTCCAGAGATGAAGTTAGTCAAAGTCGTCATGTCTCGGAAACTGCTCCCAAACATCGCGATTCGAAGCTCGGAGGCTGAAAACAAAAGGAAACTGTTAAATGCAGGGTCCTACATGATTCCCATAAGTTTAAGTTTTTTAAACTAGGACTTTAATGATACTTGGTTTTCAATACCAATACCTGAATGGGGGGAAATAGGAAAAATATTAGTAATACAAAATTGAAATAATTTGAAAAAATGTGAACAAATTAGGGGTAATTTTGGAAAATGAGCAAAAATTGGCAAAACAAAATAAATTGAAAAAATTAGGCAAACATTGGGGGAAAAAATCTCAAAATTGGGAAAAATAGGGAAATAAAAAAAAACATTGGGCAAAAATGATGGGAAAAATTAAAAAAAAAGACTTTTTATTTTAGCTGAAACAACCAAGTCCCTTTGTTTAATCCTGTCCCTGGACTGCATAAACAGCATAAAAACTCAGATCTATAAGGAGATTTTTTTTTTCTCGATTCCTGCTTTCGATACTTTCATGTTTTCGATGGAAGTAGAACCTAAACTTCTTTTCCGATACCAGACTGGTATGGTTTAACGGTACCCAGCACTAGCAGAGCCGCTCTCACCTCTGGTACACTTTCTGATTCATTTTTGCTATAAAACACTCTCTAAATGTATAGAATTAAATCTTTTAATGTATCCTTTCCAGTATTGTGGCAGGGGCAGACCAGAGCACAATTATGTCATTAAGATATAAGATAGCACTTTGTTGATCTCACAATGGAGAAACTTAATATCAAACACTTGGTTCGATCCCTTTCTGTGGAGTTTGCATGTTCTCCCTGTGTCTGCGTAGGTTTCCTCCGGGCACTCTGGTTTCCCCTACCTCTTAAACATGTACAATAGGCCAGGGGGAATGAGAGTGTGTTTGAGAGCGGGGGACAACAGATGGAAATGAGCCCATGGCTACAATCCAGTGTGGTGTTTTTAAGCAGTTCCATATGTCTTCATTAACCTCTTAACCCCGTCTTAACCGAGCACATTTTCTCCAGTTTTACCCAAATCTAAAAGCTTCTTGACTGCAGAATTTACACCCTGTAGGTCAGAGTAACACCTCACTTGAAAGCTAAGACCTGCTAAGACCTTTTGAGCAGAGTTACAGTATTGCTGCTCAAATGAACAAATAAACTAAAAAATAACGAGGAAGAAGCTTAGATGAGTGTTTTATGTTAGCTTTCAAATGAGGCGTTACACTATGCTCTTTTAGATTTGGGTAAAGCTGAACTGGAGAAAATGCTCTCGGTTAAGGCGGGGGATGAGAGATTAACACGCACTGTCCCGACCAAAATAAACCAATAAACAAATGACAACAAAATGCTTCCTAACTTTTCAGGTTTAGTGTTGGAGCCAGTGCCATGAAAACAGAATAGTTTTCAGAAAAAGTTCATTTAGATTTGCTCAATTTTATGACACTGCGTTATATAATGTGAATGTGGATTGTTTTGAAATGTGGCCTTTATGTAATGTCTTCGTAATAATATTTGACCTGCTTTAAATGAATCACTGTAATTACCTGGCATCATCATCACATCACAGGTATGCACTGAGCTCCAGGTTACGTGTTAACATATCCATAAAAATCTGATTGAATTGTAATACATTTCATATCTACCACTGGTTTAATACAAACGTTTCTAAGAATGGCCATGTCTGACTTTAAAGAGTTACTAACCCCCCTTCCAGAGCCTCAGCCTCAGAGCCTCAGATTTGAAAATCTCAACAGAAAAGGGGCGTTGCCTGTAAGACTAAGGGGCACGCGGGAGGGGGGAAGGTGGGAGGGGTCAGGGTCTGTGATTGACAGGCCTGAGTCATCTGACTTCAACACTGTAGCGCTACTCGTGAAAAAGTCCGAGCATGGAGTTCCAGCGAGCTAACTTGTTTAGCAACATGTTCCACTGGGACAACTCTACAGCTCTCTCTACACAGGAGAAGCATCGTGACAGACAGAGGCCTTGTACCTGAGACTGCTCTGAGGCGCTGGCTTATTTTATTAGAGTGATTCCTCTGTAATTTACAAGGCTAGCTGCGCTAGCTGCTTAGCATTGAGCAAGATCGATGTTAGCATCGCAGCTAACTGTCCTGGCTGGCTACTTTCATAATTTACCGATCTATTTTAATGTAGACTTTTTGCTGTAGTCTACATAAGCATGGGAGATATATCTGTGTCCTCAGCAGAGCATGTGTGAGGTATAGAGATATGACTATATGTATTACAAAGCTTTATTTTATTTTTCTTACAGCAAAGTGCACAAAACATGTCGCATAAACAAAAAAATAAATATATAATATTTTGCAGGAACACAATCCTTTTGAAATTGTTCGGTTTGTCATTGAAGATAAAACAGAATCAGAATGACTAACTGTAACATTTTGAACTCGAGCCAAAAGTAATTTCTATTGCTAAATTTAGTGAATTAAATGTTTAACCAATGTAACACATGCACTAAACTACCACTAAATGACTCTGTAAAGACTATATTAAAGTCTTTATCTTTAAATGTATGCTTATTTAGTTGAATGATGAAATAATGAAAATGATGGTGCCAGTTTTATTACTTGATTTTATTACTGTTCTGTAACTAATGACTAAAACTACAATATTCAACAACAACGCTATAACACTACACAATTGTCTATAATACAAAAAGCTATGCTAAAAAAAAAATCTACCTAAATGCTATAACTAATCGCAAACCTGACAATTGATGAAAATACTCTCTCACTATTCCTTCTCCAACTCGCTACGGGGGCGTGAGCGAGACTGGGCCGCTTTTATAGCCCACAGCGGCAGGGCAACTGACGTCAGCTATCACTCCTGACGTCAGCTATCACTCCTGGGCCAATAGGAGCACCAAATTCAAAAATCAAATGCAGTAAAGACCAACCGCCTGTAGATGGCGCCTCACTGACGGTTTTAGGCATAAAGTTGATCTTTCAACTAATTTGCACTAAAGTGCCAAAATAATGACCAGGATATGTAGACAATACTATTGGACACTCATTTATACAGTTCATCAGGGGAAAAAAGTGGATTTGAGGGTGAGTTTTCCTTTAAGGGTTTGAAGAGGACAGACTTTTAGGGATAATGTTCATTAGAGTTCGACTGATACGGTGTTTATCTAAGGCCGATGCCGATATGCACAGCCGATATTTTGGCCGATTATTCCAAATGTCTGGTCTGTAATTCTGTGTATGAAGCTTTTTAACTGGAAACTGTGTCAGTGTTGAACTGTGACAGCAGGGGGCGCTTTATTAGGGGCATAGGGCTGACTTGAGACATTACAGCCCATACTGTGATACCTCATTTGAAAGCCAAGACTTTCTACTTTCTAAAATATGTGTGAGATCCGTGTAGTAAGTGAAACACAACTTACAACACATTTGCCATTGCTAACACTAATCATAACCCTAACCCTAGCTCCCGATCAGGGGGACGGCAAGCAACAGGTTAACCAATATCAAGACCCTTAAAAGTGTCTTTCTCTGAGTGAAAAAGTGCATGTTCCTCTTTTCTCCAGTGTGAGAACAATACAATCGTACCATTTATCAATTATATCAATTAATAAACTAATGTATAAACATGAAACAAGGATCACTGGACTTTTCTACACTAAATATCCTCAGCCAAATGACAAGCTTTAGGTTACATTAATACAAACAACTCACATAAAGTGTCTGATCAGTACAAACATGTTCCATCAGTTATTTCATAAACCGCTCCAGCAGTAGCGGATTTTATTGTATTTCTTTACGTGATCAATTATAGTTTCTGTCCAAGCCTTGCCGCTAGCATTAGCATGCTGCTGCTAGCATTAGCATACTGTTACACAGAGATCAAAAATACAATTGCAGCGGTTAAAACTAACTCAGCGATAAGTCCATATTCACTGAGGTTTAGTGAAACTTGTGTTTAACAAAGTTGTAGCTAACCAGTTTTCATTGCGATGTTTCTCTGTTCCCTGAGGCAGAAGAAGTTGGGGGGTCGACTGGTTTTAAAGCCCTCACTTTGCTCTTTCCAATGCAAAAGGGAAGTCTCTATCACTTTTGGTCCCGGAGATAGTGGCTTTTATCGGCGTTAGCTCGGCCGATAGCCGATATTATAAAATGCCCAAATATCAGCCTAATATATCGGTTGACCGATATATCTTCAATACTGCTAATGTTCATTCCAAAGAAACTTCAGGTGGCAGACTGATGGTGGTTGATGGATACATTTGAAACACACATGGAACACACTTTGAACTAATGTAATTTTTGTACAAATCTAAAAAGTGAATCAAGTTATAAAAGAAAGCTTTTACATTCCCAGCAATAATATAACACTTCTGAGTAAGAAAAATGCCTTGGAGCCTCTCGAGCTGGTAACATGTCACATCCCAGATGCAGACAGCAACAGTGTCCTGTTACAGGAAATGTTATCTCCTTTATGACTAACATGTCATTTAAAGCATTATATTTTAAATCCATATTTTGTTGTTTATACATTGTGAACATGTTTTGTAAAAAATTGTGGGGGGAAAATACAAAACGGAAAAGTCAATGTGCAGTTTGTAGCAAAGATTATTAAACATCCAAATTATTAATATTTATTATACGGCCCTTCACAATGCAAGTAGAACGCTCCATTGATTTGAATGTGATTTCCCAACGTTCTACCGGTCATTATTTTTTGATAGAAGACCTCTGAAAAAAATAATGACCGCTGCCTATGGCAACGGAGTTCGTGCTTGTAATACAGGTCTTTCATATCACTCCGCGAGTAGTAGTAGCGGACAGATGGACACTATCTCTGTCCCCGTCCCTGCGAGAGAAGTTGAGGGAATCACTCGTGAAGTTAACGGGAGTCCGACGACTTACTCAGAGATTCACCACCATTCCTCCTCTCCAACTGCACCTTCAACTAAGTAGCTAGGCTAGCAATAAGTAGCTAGCCGTGCTGCCTTAGCCTCGCCACACTGCCTGGAATCAACAAACGTTGCCAAGCAACGCGCAAACTTTTGGGAACTATTTGCCGCGGAAATCATTAAATAAACCTTTCTGTCTTCATAAAAGTGTATGAAGTTTATTTGTGTGTGTACAGTTGGCAAACAGCCGTATAATAAGCGGGATAATGTATAGAACGCCGGTCATTATCGGTAAAATAAGTACCGACCCTTACATAAAAAGAAAATGTTACCAACTTGAGTTTTTAAATCAGACCGAGTAAAGAGCGTCTATTTTGTAAAGTAAGGAGCTTGTACAGAGCGCTGACATTGTGTTTTTGCCCGTGTTTATGTAAAGACCACATGGGGCACAGACTTTCCTATAACACAGAAGTGCAGCTGATGATAAAACTGGAACAAACGTGTCGTGAAAGTGACTTTTGGCAGCAGCCTTCAATACAACATTATTTAGCATGTTTTGAATGATATTTTCTGTGAAGAAACTCGCCTGGAACACAGCATTATCTTAAAGCAGAGGTCACTAAATGGCGGACCTCGGTCCGGATCCGGACCCATGCGCCAGCCATTCCGGACCCGAACCTTGGATCCGAACTTTGGACCCGACCGTGAATTCCCTCAGACGAGCAGCTGCGTCTGCGCTCTCTCTCACTCTCTCTCTCCCTCCCTCCCTCTCCCTCTCTGACTGCACCAGAGCGGTAAACTACAGCCCAGACGAACAGAAAGAGAAAGTCCTTCATCTTAGCTTCATGATACTTTTTAAATTTTTAGAAACGGTTTCGGAATGACTGAAATATGGCTTGCTAAAAACAAAAGCGGAGGAAGCCCTAATTAAATATGCACGCGCGATCGTAATGCACCAATAGCGCGGTTGTTTTCCGAGCAGGTCTGAACCGGGACTAAACCAGGACTAAGCCAGGACTAAACCTGGACTAAACAGGGCTCAGTGTGTTGAACTGAGCAAAGAAACACAGCACTGTCATATATTATGTGCACATTGTGTATAATGCACTCTGCTATTTAGGACCCAAAACTTATTTTTAGAGCAAAAAACAGGAGTCAATTGATTGCATTATTTTCAAATCACAGAAATAGATTTTAAAAAAAGGCTTAAAAATCCTGATATAACCGTGAATTAACCCCGTATGTTCCGGACCTTTGCTTGACCTTTTTTTTTCATTTCGGACCTTGGTGAAATTTAATTCGTGACCCCTGTCTTAAAGCAATAGAAATAAAGACTCACCGTAAGTCCCAGCCATCGCTCCCACAGTCTGCAGTGACTCCGACTCGGCAGAACTCTCTCTGTACAAGAGAAGAATGCATTTGGTATTTTACTACTTGATCTTAAACTTTACCCGCTATGCGTCCTTGATGTTTTTCCCTGGAATGTGCTGTTGTCAAATCAATTCTAAAATGTATTTTCCAAATCCAAATACACTTCAGTGCTGCACATGTTTCTATACTTTGCTCCAAACCCCCCTTCCAGAGCCTCAGCCTCAGATTTGAAAATCTCAACAGAAAAGGGGCGTTGCCTGGAGGACTAAGGGGCGCGCGGGAGGGGGGAAGGGTGGGAGTGGTCTGGGTCTGTGATTGACAGGCCTGAGTCATCTGACTTTGACGCTGCAGCTGCAGCGCTACTCGTAAACAAAGACCGAGCATGGAGTTCCAGCGAGCTAACTTGTTTAGCAACATGTTTCACAGGGACAACTTTACAGCTCTCTCTACACAGGAGAAGCATCGTGACAGACTGAGGCCTTGTACCTGAGACTGCTCTGAGGCGCTGGCTTATTTTATTAGAGTGATTATGTAATTGTGTAATTTACAAAGCTAGCTGCTTAGCATTGAGCAAGATCGATGTTAGCATCGCAGCTAAGGGACCCAACGTAACTGTCCTGGCTGGCTACTTTCATAATTTACAGATCTATTTTAATGTAGACTTTTTGCCGTAGTCTACATAAGCATGGGAGATGTATCTGTGTCCTCAGCAGAGCATGTGTGAGGTATAGAGACATGACTATATGTATTACAAAGTTTTATTTTATTTTTCTTACAGCAAAGTGCACAAAACATGTCGCATAAACAAAAAAATAAATATATAATGTAACTGACCGATGTGATGTGGAGAATAAGGCAAAGCAGAGGGTCTTTTTGGAGGACAGGTCTGGACCGTGTCCCCGTTTATTGATGTGGAGTCAGAGAGAGAGAGAGACAGCGGGAGCCCGCACATTTATAAGGTGGCAGTTCGTGGGTCACCACCCATGCGCACCTGTTTAGTGGCTTACATATCTCCCCCCTCACTCAAGAAATGTCCTCATTTCACTAAAAAAGGATACAAAACACTCCACAATGGAAAAAAAAAAACGTATTCATAACACATGCATAAACGAACACAGCACACTACGAGGCGTGAGGTAAACAGTCGGAGTCCACGGCATATGTCCAGCACGGAACTACCCAGACAGGATCACCAAAGGCAGAAGTAACAAGCGAGAGCCGGAGGACGCACAGGCTGCGTCGAGACACGCTGGGAATCAAAACGGCATCCAGGCACCGGCGGGATGTACAGGGAACATCAGGCCTCCCGGCACATGGCGACAGGACACCCCAGCAGGCACAACCACGTCAACGCTGGCTCCCGAAGGACGGCACTGGATTCGGGCATCCCCACCCATGCTTGGCGCCAAAGAGGACTGGACATCTGGCACCTCGACGTTGGCCCCGTTGGCGCTGAAACATCAGGCGCCCCTCTGCAGCACACACGCCCCCAGACAGTCACACCGCTTCCTGGCCAAGGCGTGCCCAAAGTCCGGTAATCCAGTGGCAATCAGAACCGCCTGGTCCACACTCCTCATTTTCATGCGGGGGAGAACTGCACCGCGTCACAGCAACACCGCCACGTACCTCGTGGTGTACGGCTAGCTAGTAGCCTAGCCCAACCGTATCGCAAACTAAAGGCATCTCAGCGTGACAAAGTCCGTCCATACTGCCGCCACCACCGGGCAGGGTGGCGACGGCAGCACCGCTGCCACCAATGTAACTGACCGATGTGATGTGGAGAATAAGGCAAAGCAGAGGGTCTTTTTGGAGGACAGGTCTGGACCGTGTCCCCGTTTATTGATGTGGAGGCAGAGAGAGAGAGAGACAGCCCGCACATTTATACGGTGGCAGTTCATGGGTCACCGCCCATGCGCACCTGTTTAGTGGCTTACAATAATATTTTGCAGGAACACAGTCCTTTTGAAATTGTTTTCGGTTTGTCATTGAAGATAAAACAGAATCATCCATGTTTATCTAAAGGCTTGACTAACGGTCTGTAACATTGTGGACTCAAGAGCCAAAAGTAATTTCTATTGCTAAATTTAGTGAATTAAAGGTTTAACCAATGTAACACATGCACTAAACTACCACGAAATGACTCTGTAAAGACTATATTAAAGTCTTTATCTTTAAATGTATGCTTATTTAGTTGAATGATGAAATAATGAAAATTATGGTGCCAGTTTTATTACTTTACTTTATTACTGTTCTGTAACTAATGACTAAAACTACAATATTCAACAACAACGCTATTAACACTACACAATTATCTATAATACAAAAAGCTATGCTAAAAAAAATCTACCTAAATGCTATAACTAATCGCAAACCTGACAATTGATGAAAATACTCTCTCGCTATTCCTTCTCCAACTCGCTACGGGGGCGTGAGCGAGACTGGGCCGCTTTTATAGCCCAGAGCGGCAGGGCAACTGACGTCAGGCTTCACTGCTGACGTCAGGCTTCACGCCTGGGCAAATAGGAGCACCAAATTCAAAAGTCAAATGCAGTAAAGACCGACCGCCTGTAGATGGCGCCTCACTGACGGTTTTAGGCATAAAGTTGATCTTTCAACTAATTTACACTAAAGTGCCAAAAGTATGACCAGGATATGTAGACAACACTATTGGACACTCATTTATACAGTTTATCAGGGGGAAAAGTGAATTTGAGGGTGAGTTTTCCTTTTAGGAAAAAAAGCAATTCATTCCAATATATTGCTCTGTAATAAGTACTGTACAAATAAGAAGAACAATAAAACAAATAATAAAACAGTCTATTTGATAAATATAATGAAATACATAAAAGACATAGCGTCACTATTGTTTCATTCTAAAAGACATGTTTTTGTTTTTCTCCAGTTCACCTTTACTCAAATCTAAAAGCTTCTCGACTGGAGAGTTTACAGCCTGTAGGCCAGTGTAGTGCCTCATTTGAAAGCTAAGGCCTGTTCTGATCGTAACTTTTTTTGTCGCCACATTTATTTTTGAAGTGTTTTTGTCGTGTTTTCGTCAAGTTTTTGTCCCTTTCTTGTCACTCTTATGTCACTTTTTTGTTGCATTTTTGTCACAATTTTGTCATTTTTAAAAATTGTGTTTTTGCTTTTTCTTCCTCGTTTTCAGCACCATTGTGTCGCTTTTTTCAAGGAGCTTTTAGGTTTGGGTAAAGCCAAACTGGGGAAAATGTGCTCGGTTAAGGTGGGGGTTAACAGGTTAATATTGGACCACATTTTTCTAATAGTTTGAAAGTACTAGTCTTTACACTGCCTAGTGCCTTCAGTGTTGTCATGAATATCTTATTGTCTTTGGCAATGTTTATTGAGTCATAAAGAAAAAACAGCTCACTAACCCAGGAAACACCAAATATTCAAAACAGGTACATTTGATTTCTGTTATCAGCGTGTGAAATCATGAAACATTAGATCAAAAATAGTCATTGTTGTTTTGAATCTATGTTGCAACAGCCGCTCAGTGTGTCCTTTGATAAGACTGAATAGAGCTTCTTAAAGGTCCTAGACCTATTAAAATGTCCCTTGTCTAATAAAGGACTTTAACCTCATCAGAGTGCCGCGGACATTATATTTTCTTCTCATCCAAATTAAAACGTTAGTTGTGTCCAAACTCATTCCTAACTTTCCAAACACATTTGATGCCTCCCAACTCTTCACAGAGACGAGTTTATCGGCACATTTCACATTTTGCAGGGGTCACTTTTCAGGGTCACTCTCACCGAAAATGCTAGAAAACTCACCTGAGAGTTCATGAAGTTGATACAAATGCTTTATAATTAGGTGCACAGTGTTATTCCCACAAATCTCTGTGTTTGCAATATACTAAAGGAGGACAAAGCAAATGCTGTTCCATTACTGGGTATAGTCCCTTTAAATCTGCCTGACATTGAGCCGCATGTGACAGGTGTTTCCATAGTTCGAAGGGTTAATGAGATGTTACGAATGGATTACTTTTACACCAGGCAAGTGGAATAAAGAAAAGTTCAGTCATGGAACAGCAGCATTTCTTCAGATAAATGAAGACTTTATGGATCTCACATTGGAGACATAATCTTATAGCAACAGCTCTCAAGAACAGCACAAAGAGTCGGGCACATTTTCCCCAGTCTGTCATTACAAGAACAAAGACAAAAGAGCGACAAAAACGTGATTACAAAGCAACGAAAAAGTGACAAGAAAGTGACGGGAAAAGTGTCTAAAATGTGATGAAAACACAACAGGAAAGTCGCAAAAGATCAACAACAAAAACGCAACAAAAGACCAACAAAAAGAAATGGAAAAAGTGGCTAAAATGTGATGAAAGAAAGAGGTGACGACTACGCAAGATCAGTTTATGTCAGGTTTGTAGGTCTGAGCTTTCAAATGAGTCGTTACAGATTAGATTTGGGTAAAGCCGACCTGGAGAAAATGCACTCGGTTAAGAGGTTTAAAGAAATGTCTCACAGACAGTCCAAACACTTGACCAAATCTACCGAACGACATGAAAAACGTACCTTTGTCACATCCGTTCTTATCAGAGTGGAGACGTGTGAAGTGGCGGGTCATAAATAAACATTTCCTCGGCCCTGGCACGCTCATGTGTCACGTCTTCTTGCAAAAGGAGTGGCTCGCAGACGGGAAAGCCCTGCACGACTCGTGGGGCAACATTTCTGTGCTGTCACCCCATCGCTGCAGAAGGAAAAGTCCCTCGGAGAAAATGCAGAGCTCAGTTGAGTCCGTGCACAAACGTCTTCCCTTCGCTCTGCGCAGGGTTGCTTTCGTGGTAAAACTCGATGAACTCGTCTGTCTAAGGAGGCAGGTGTTTTCAGGAAATGTGCAGTATGTGTGACTCATTGGAGAGGCGTTCCAGTTATTTGGTATGAGCAGATTATCGAAAGTAGAATTAAAGTCTTCAAGGGGCATTATGCAACTTCTTATGTGAAAGGTAAAGTTGATATCTGTGCGTATTTGACCTGTATGAGTGGTCAGTCTTTACTTTCCATCACAGAGGCCTCTAGGACAGTTGAAGGTTTTCTCTGCTGACGGACGGTCAAATACACACAAATATAAACTTTTTTTCCCCACATAAAAAGTTGCATAATGCACCTTTAATGAAGTGCACACTCTTGATCAAATTATGGAACTTCCGCGCTGATGGTGAAGGTGCATCACGTGTGACCTCATTACACTAAACCTAACATGTAATTATTGTAGAGCTGTTATTATCCTTAATCCATGAGCCTGGAGGTTGTTTGGTAAGATGGCGCCAGCAGTGCGCACGGTGTTCCGTCTGTCAGCCCTGTTTTGCTTAATGTTTGTAGTACTATCTTGGATCTATGGCCCCTGTGCATCAGCTCTACTAGTATATGATCGACAGGCACTCCTCAGTATAAAATTTGCTCAAGACATATTGTACAATCAGCGCGCTGAGCATCAGTCCTGTCCTCCTCCTCCTCCCCTGCTAGCCAACATACCGGCTTACCTGTGGCGTACACCCTGTCCTCTACGGAGAAAGCGCCCAAGGAGACGTGGGAAGCGGGGTGGTGTCCTCGTAAGACTTCGGGCTTATCTGCGATCCTGTAGGGCAACCGACACCCAGCCGAGGCTACGGCGGATCCGTCCCATCGTTACTACCGAGGTCCGAACCTGGATCCAGCAGCAACCGCCGCTTGTTGAGTGTAACCCACGGGCGCGCAAAGCTAACCACCGTGGAGTGAATCATGAAAACCTCTGCAGGCTAGCTCGTGATTCCTCGGCTAATTCTGTATGCGTACCTCTTCGCCTGGCACTGATGAACGTCCGATCGCTTACAAACAAGACTTTTTTACTTAATGATTTCTTCGTGTCAAAGCAGCTGGACTTTTTATTCCTGACAGAGACATGGCTACGCCCTGGTGAGTGCACGGCTATTTCTGAGCTTCTTCCTCCGGGTTGTGGGTTTTTTAACTCCCCTCGTACCTCAGGTAAAGGCGGAGGTTTGGTGTCTGTGTACAGCTCTAAGTAGGGGTGGGCCATATGCTTAAACAGTGAAATGAAATGAAGCATGTAAACTGCTTGAGTAGATCATATTTGCGAGAATTAGTATACTGTAAAAAAAAAAAGAAAGAATAAAATATCTCTGAATTAATCTTCCCAATAGACGTAAGGCTGGGATTTTGAAGTAATTTGTCCATTGTCAGTTATATCGTCAAATATATCGTTATCGTGATATTTCTTTTTTATATCGTGATATAGATTTTAGGCCATATCGCCCTGCCCTAGCTCTAAGCACCATTGCAGACAGATCCAAACAAGCCCCTTTACAAGCTTTGAACTGCAGCTTTTTGAGATTAAGCTTTCTGTGCCTGTACTCTGCGCGCTTGTCTACCGGCCTCCAAAGTTTAATAAAGACTTTATCCAGGAACTATCGGACTTTGTAACGGAGCTTGTTTTAAAAACGGACAGATTTTTATTTCTTGGTGATTTTAACGTTCACGTGTGTTGTGAGTCGAAGCCCTTGGTTAAAGACTTTTTAACTCTTGTTGATTCTTTTAATCTTAAGCAATGGGTAACTGGGGCTACTCATGAAAAGGGACACACTCTGGACTTGGTTTTATCACACGGATTTGACGTTTGTATCGAGGAGATTGGCAGTGCACTGTTATCGGACCATATGCCAGTGGTCTTCAGTTTTGGTGCGCGTTTCTCAAAGATCAAACCGTGCGTTCAGACGCGCGCACGACGCATTCTCTGTCCGGTAGCTGAAGCTCGGTTTTCTGATGCTCTTACAATGGTTTTGACGCCTGTTGTACATGACTCGGGTAACTTGTGTGCAGATGAGTTGGTTCACCTGCTAAATTCCACTTCCACTACAATCTTAGATGCTTTGGCTCCACTCAAAATGAGGCGCGCTAAAGCGGTCTCAGAGCCGTGGCTAAATGATTCTACCCGTGCGCTCAGGCGTTAGTGCAGGCGAGCCGAAAGGAAGTGGATAAAGGACAAGCTCCATGTGTCCTTGGAACTTTTAAGACACTGTTTATGTTCTTATCAGAAAGCCGTTAAGTCTGCTAAAGAAAAATACATTTCCAACTTTGTGTCCAGTAACAGCCAAAAGCCCCAGGTCCTTTTCAATGTATTAAATCGTCTTGTAAACCCTAATGAAACCCCCGGGTTTGCACCTTCAAATGCATTGTGTGAAAGTTTTCTCAGTTTCTTTGTGGATAAAATATCCTCACTCAGGACCTTAACTGGGTGCCCATGTGCTATTGTTCCTGTTAATAGCCCAATTTGTCCTGTTGTGTTCGACTCTTTTGAAATGGTCTCTCTACGTGAACTGTCCAAAGTAGTCCAGTTGTTAAAACCTTCGGAATGCCTCCTGGATAGCTTGTCCCCAAAATTATTGAAAAATTTGTTTAACGCTGTAGGTCCGTATTTACTAAAGGTTGTAAATACTTCCCTAGCCTCAGGCTGTTTTCCACACGCCTTCAAACACGCTGGATCCTGGAACTCTTTCAAACTACAGGCCTATTTCTAAATTGCCCTTTTTATCTAAAGTTTTGGAGAAACTGGTTCACATACAGCTCGACGGTCACCTCAATGAAAATTACATTTTAGAAAAATGTCAGTCCGGCTTCAAATCTAAGCACAGTACTGAAACTGCACTTATTAAGAGTTTTCAACGACCTGCTTTTAACCGTTGAGTCTGGTTGCCCTGCCCTTTTAATTCTTTTAGATCTGTCAGCAGCTTTTGATACAATTGACCACCGAACACTGTTGTCACGTCTAGAGCAGGACGTGGGTATCAAAGGCGTGGCTCTAGACTGGTTTCGCTCATATCTCAGCGACAGAACATTCTCTGTTCATCTCGGGTCTCACTCCTCGAGCTCAGCCCCACTTTCCAGTGGGGTTCCACAGGGCTCTATTCTGGACCCCTCCTCTTTTCTTTGTATATGTTGCCACTTGGTTTGATTTTTGAAAAACACAAGCTTTCTTTTTATTGCTTTGCAGATGATATCCAAGTTTATCTGCCTTTAAAATCAACCTCATCCCAAACCCTGTCAAATTGTCTGCAAGACATAAAAAGTTGGATGTCCAAAAACTTTTTGAATCTAAATGAAAATAAAACTGTGGTTGCCCTATTTGGTAATTTTAACGCTGCGGATATTGCTTTGCTTGGCCCACTAGCTCCTTATGTTCGTCCATCTGTGAAGAATCTTGGCGTCATTTGGACAGCTCCTTTAAACTAAACAAGCAAATCAGTTCAGTTGTCCAAATCAGTTTCTTCCAGATGCGACTTTTAAGTAAAGTCAAATCCTACATTCCCCCAAATGAACTTGAAAAAGCGGTACATGCCCTCATTAGCACTCGCTTAGATTATTGCAACGCCTTGTACTGTGGTTTGGACCAAGCGTCCATAAAGAGGCTGCAAATGATCCAAAACGCAGCGGCCCGTTTGTTGACCGGCACCAGACGACGGGAGCACATCACACCTGTGCTCGCCCGTCTGCACTAACTCCCTGTCTGTAAATCAAATCAAATCAAATCAAACTTTATTTATAAAGCGCTTTTCATACAAAATGTAACACAAAGTGCTTTACAGTGCTTCAAAATCATTAAAATAGTCCCCACCAGCAAATATACATAAATAACAACAACCCCCACCTCCCCCTACCCCACCCGCACACACAGACACACAGACACATATACATACAGACAGCCCAGTTGTTAAAAGTCTTAAGTAAAAATGGACATAAAGTGGGGTACATAAGGCTGAGTACAGATGAACCGAAAGAGGAAACACCATCCAAGGAGCCTTCTGCACCAGGAGCAGCCCATCGGCCACAGCCACAGAGCGCCAACACAGGGCGCCCGGAGGAGGTGTAGGATAGACGTCCAACCTCCATCCAGGCACCCACAGGAGAGCGCCCGCACGGCCACAGCCAACCAGCACTCCCGGGGCAGAGGGCTCCCTCAGAGGAAACACTGGGAAACATAAAAAATAAATGATGAATTAAAAACAGCTAAAACTCGGCTAAAAGTGTGGAATAGCACAAGATAAAAATAAATAAATAAAATAAAATAAATAAATAAAAAAGAGTGGAACTAAAGAAATAATTGTATAGAACTAAAACAGATAAATAAAGTTAATATAAATAAATATTAGTTAAAAGCTAAACTAAAAAGGTGGGTCTTGAGCCTGCTCTTAAATACATGAACGTTCTCTGCGGTCCTGAGCCCCTCCGGCAGGTCGTTCCAGAGGCGAGGGCCGTAATACTGGAAAGATGCCTCGCCGTGAGTCTTTCTGTTGACTTTAGGAATAACTAGGAGACCCCTGCCGGAGGAGCGCAGGGCCGTGAAGGTTCATAAGGTAAAAGCAGTTCTGAAAGATAAGAAGGACCAAGACCATTAAGACATTTAAAAACCATTAAAGAACTTTAAAATCGATCCTGAAACACACGGGAGCCAATGCAGCCACTCTAAAACCGGTGTAATGTGGTCCCGCCTCCTGGTCTTCGTCAGGACACAAGCTGCTGAATTTTGTAAAAGTTGTAAACCTGAGATACTCTTTTGGAAGACCAGAAAGCAGGGCATTTCAGTAGTCGATACGACTGGTGATAAAAGCATGCATTAGTGTCTCCGTGTTGGCCCGAGAGAGAATGGGGCGGACTCTGGCTATGTTCTTTAGATGGTAAAAACCTATCTTTGTGATATTCTTAATGTGTGGAATAAAAGTCAGCTCAGAGTCAAAATCACACCCAGGTTCTTCACCTGTGAGGAAGGATTAAAAGACCATGACTGTAGTTTGGGTAAAAGTTTCTCTCTCTGGGCCTCAGGACCGATGACTAAAACTTCAGTTTTGTCCTGGTTAAGCTGGAGAAAGTTTTCTGCCATCCAGGATTTGATATCTAAAATGCAGTTAAAAAGTGCATCCATTGGCCTGGTGTCATCAGGAGACATGGAGATGTACAACTGTGTATCATCAGCATAACTATGAAAGTTGACTCCATGTCTCCTGATGACATCACCAAGAGGGAGCATATACAGGTTAAATAGCACTGGCCCTAAATCGAACCCTGGGGCACGCCACATGTAATTTTATGGACCTTAGAGGAGCAGGTATCCACACTCACCATGAATGTCCTGTCTGTGAGGTAGGATGTAAACCATTTGTGGACAGCACCAGAGAGGCCGATGTGTTTTAAACGAGTTAAAAGAATAGTGTGGTCGACTGTATCGAAGGCAGCGCTCAGATCCAGTAGAACCAACACTGTCAACTTTTTAGAGTCATAATTTAATCTAAAATTGTTTAAAATCTTTAAAAGGGCCGTCTCGGTGCTGTGGTTTACCCTAAAGCCAGACTGAAATTTCTCAAGGACGTTATGTGCATTTATAAAATCACTAAGTTGGGTAAAAACAAGTTTTTCTAAAATTTTGCTTAAAAATGGTAAGTTGGATACCGGTCTAAAATTGTTAAAATCATTACAGTCCAAATTGCTCTTCTTCAACAACCTTTAAAGGCAGCAGGGAAGACCCCCGTCCCGAAGAGAGCAATTCATGATGGATAAAAGTTCATCTCTAAAAGATCCATAAAATGTTTTAAAAAACGGGGTTGGGACCGGGTCTAAAAGACATGTGGTGGGCCTCACTGAGGAGAAAACTTTATCAAGCATCTCAGCATTAACCAGGACAAAACTGTGCAGTGTTTCCTCTGGAACAAGTAGACAACCAGATGCATTTAAAACCGTATTATTTTGAGTAGATAAAATATTACATCTGATCGTGTCTATCTTTCCCCTGAAGTGGTCTGCAAACGCCTCACAAAGGGAATCACTTGGAGTAAAGTTGGTCTTGTTAAAATCAGGATTGATCAGATGTTCTATTGTCGAGAAGAGTACCTTGGGATTGTTTTTATTATTGTTAATAATTTTTGAGAAATAATTGTTTCTGATGTTTCTTACTGTGTTATTGTAATTTGTTTGTTGTTCACGGAATATTTGGTAGTTTAATTTTATTTTTTCTCCATTTTCTCTCTGCCACCCTGCATTGTCTTTTGAGTCGTTTAATGTCCTCATTCCTCCACGGATAGAATCAAGTGCTGACCTGAGTTTGCTGTTAAAATTTTCAATAATAAAATCACAGGGGGCAGGTAGAACAATAGGAGAACATTTCTCTAAAACATCGATAAAATTTGCAGCCACTTCAGGGGTGAGATGACGTTTCCTCACAGCTCTTACCGAGGTCTCCCGCTGGGTAAAACTGGTGACATTAAAAAAAACACACAGTAATGGTCAGAGACGGCCAAGTCAACGACAGAAGACACAGCTGTGGACAGGCCATACGTGTTGACCAGGTCCAGACTGTGTCCTCTGTCGTGAGTCGGCTGCGTGACATGTTGGCTAAAATCCATATAATTAAGAACATTTAAAAAAATCCCTAGCAACAGGGTCTAAAAGATTATCTATGTGTAGATTAAAATCACCAGTTAAAAGAATCAAATTAAAAGAGCTATGTAGAAGTGATAAAACTCGGAAAATTCCTTAACAAAAAGAGGGCATTTTTTGGGGGTCTGTAAATAGTGACACATAAAATGGGGGGATTACTAAAAACAACTGCATGGTGCTCAAAAGTGCAGAATGGGTCAAATAAAATAGGTTTGGTGGCAAGCGTGTTGGAAGCAGTGCCACCTCCCCTTTTTCCATTCCTAGCACTGCTAAAATTAGGTGGGGAGGCCTCAGCAAGAACCGCGGTAGAATCTGCACCCAGCCAGGTTTCAGTTAAAAACAAACAATCAAGATTATTATCTAAAATCAGGTCATTCATAATAAAAGACTTGTTCAGCAGAGAGCGGACATTTAAAAGAGCCATGTTTATTGTGGTTTGAGATGGATTAACTGTGGACTGTGGTGGGGCTTTGGGGATGGGTTTTAAGAAGTTAATATGGACAGGATAATTGTGTGGAGGGTTGTGTTGTGTCCGCTCTCTGCTGATGATGACGGGGATGGTTTGTGAGGGGGGCGTAGAAACGATAGGAGGGGGCGTGTGGGCGGAAGCCGCACCTGCGCGTGGTCGACGGGAGGCACACCGTCAATCACGTGCAGGTGCGGTTCAGTGTTAATTTCGTCGACTAAAATGTTTCATCATAATTGTAGTCAGTCATATTTTTGTGACTAAAATTGGACTAAAACTAAATTTGTTTGTTAAGTTAAGTTGTTCATGAGACTAAAACTGGACTAAAATATCCAGATATTTTTTTAAATGAACATGAAAATGAAAAGAGACTAAAATCATCATGATTTTAGTCTCATTTTAGTCTCATTTTAGTCTCTTTTAATTTTCACGTTCATTTTCAAAAATATCTGGATATTTTAGTCCAGTTTTAGTCTCATGAACAACTTAACTTAACAAACAAATTTAGGTTTAGTCCAATTTTAGTCACAAAAATATGACTGACTACAATTATGATGAAACATTTTAGTCGACGAAATTAACACTGGTGCGGTTAAGTAGTGGACTGCCAGGGTAATGTTCTTTGTGAGCAGACGGCTGCCCCTCAAGTTCAGATGTAAGCCGTCGACTCGGAAATGAGAGGGTCGGTCCATAAAAAGGCTAAAATTATCAATAAAAGAGATTAGAGGTCTACATACGGATTTAAGCCAGCAGTTCAGATGGAAGGTCCTGCTAAAATGTTCATCGCCACGATTCAGCGTGGGGATAGGGCCCGAGAGGAACACAGACACACCTTTAAAAATCCATGGTCTCAAAACGCTGAGGAGTTCTTTAAAATCCAGTTTTGTACGCTCTGATTGTCTTTTCGATATGTCATTTGTATCCACGTGGACGATCACTCTATGGACTGATGGGGGCATGGATTGGAGAATGCCTGGGAGTTTTTCTGTTATCCTGGAAACTATAGCACCTGGGAAGCAGTGGGTTGCAGCGTTATAAAAACGAACATTTCTGATAATGGAGTCTCCTATTATGAGTGTTGTGATGGGGAATAGCGGCTTTGGCTGGTGGGCGGGGCGTGGATTGCCGGATTCCAAAACATCGCCATGTGGAGAGGACGGAGGAGAGACCAGGGCCACGGGCTGACTGACGGGTTCAGGTCCCGTCCCGACAGGAGTGCATACTGGCTGCTGTTGCGTGCCCTCATCCGGGATCACCGGCTGCACCGCGGGTTGTTGTGTCCGTGGCTCCACCGGTGAAGACCGCAGGGATACCTCTCGCGACGCGGAGTGCTGTGGCCGTGACGCGACAGATGACCGCGGAGGGGCCACCGGCGGTGTCGCGGCTTGATGAGACCGCGGCACCGCCAGCAGCTGCGAGGGCGCGTGCAGCGTCGGGGACAGTGACAAGACCGGAGCCATACCCGAGGATCCACTGGATCGTCTCCAGACTGCCTCTTTTAAGATGTTACGCCTGGCCGATGTTTTTTCACTCTGTTTGTGAGGCTGTCGGGACTCTGAGGACACAGGATGACTTAATGCAGAATTTGAAGTCCTGAGGGAAGTTTCTGTGTTCTGATTCTACCGCCTGGGCCGAGCGGGGATCCGCGCCATCCCCTTGGAGAGCTGGGAAATCTTTCGCTGAGTCCAGATTGGGGAGCGCCGGGGCGGAACAGCTGGAGTAGGTGAGTCCGTCGCCAGTACAGAGAAGCGGTTCGTGAGGCTCAAGCAGGTAGATCCAAATGTTTTTGATCTATGCACTGTTTGCGGGCGGGGAGTTGAGCTAGAGGGTGAGGGACAGGTGACCATTGTCTCTTGGAGGGCGACACTCAAAGAGGAAATATGCAGTGATTGCCGATGGGATATTTCCATGAGGTCGTTAACAAGCGCGTCTTTCTTTTTAATGTCCTCGGTCAATCGCTTTATGTCCAGTCTTAGACGGTGAAGCTCTTGCTCGGTGGGACTAGCCATAAGGCCGGTTAGCAGGCTAGCTAAAAAAAACAGTCCAGTCAGTGATCGGTGTTGTTGTTTTTGCACAAACTCCAGATACAGTGACACTTAGTTATCCACCACTAGGTCCCACAAAAAAAGGGACTATATCGTAGGTAAGATTATGGATTTGGTGATAAATAGCAAGAAACAAAATTATACAAACAAAAAAGCGTCCGCCATCTTGCGCATGCGTTCACGGTGTTAATTTTTTCCAATTTGCCAATTTTTGTAACAGAATCCATTTCAAGATTCTTTTTATTACTTTTAAATGTTTACATGGCTTGGCATCATTGTACTTGTCTGAGCTCCTGTCTGTCCATGCCCCGTCCAGAGCACTTCGCTCAGCTGACCTGCTCCTTCTGGATGTGCCCAAAACACACATGAAAACCAGAGGAGACAGAGCTTTTGAGAGACAGGAGACAGGTTATTGCTGACCGACTTTGGCATCAAATTGTTCACCTGTACCAAAGGGTTTGCCATTTATACGCAGAGTTCATGGCGTCACAACATGGCAACCAGCCTATAATCTAACACAGGGTTAGTGCAACTAAGAATCCTATTGTGGTAACTACGGTAACGGTCAAAATGCTGAATTCCACACTTGATTCATGGGTGATATCTCTGTAATGGCTGGACCTCCATCCATCCATCCATTTTCTTCCACTTGTCCGTTGTGGGGTCGTGGGGGCAGTTGTTGGAGCTGCACCAGCCCCTATGGCTCCTCCTGCAGGTGGTGGGTCCACAGAAGGACGGCCTCATGGTTCTAACCGAGTTTGTTGATCTCTCATAAGGGACTTCGGCTGGACCTGTCCACATGAAACAAAAACTGTCCCAAAGTCCAGCGTCTCCTGTCTCAGCACAAATGAACTAAGGTCACATGACTGTCTCAGGAAGTGGAGACAAAAGGACTTTCAGCCGTGAGATGAATGTGGCAGGTTTGTGAATCCAGTCACTTCCTAGTAATGATCAGGGAAAACATTTTGGACATTTCCTTAACAAAACTGTGTCGCTCCTGTTGAGTCGGATCGGCTCCTGCTCCGACTCACATGATCACAGGACTTTCTACAAAGGCAACTACACAACCTGTAGTGCTTTGTTGCTTGGCTACGTTGGAGACTAGCAGCGATTGGCTCTTCATGAACACTTCAAACCACAGCCTTTCAGATGGACGTTTCTGTATCCATGTCCTCGCATACAGTATTAATTTTGTATCCAATCAAACTATTTTCAAGTGGAGCTCCAATTATTTGTTCTTTTTTATTCTAACTCAAGTTTAGCTTTCGTTTTAGGAAGCAATATCCAACTTTCTGTCTGGAAACATTTTACTGATGTTTACTTGCAAAACGAGCTGTTTATGCAGTATGTGCTTTTTTGCTAAAGTGGAGATGTTGTCAAAGAGTCGAATGAAAACCTCAAAGCACTGCTGTCTCCCACAAAGGAAATGACCATATTTGGATTACATCTCGGTCACAGCCTTTCATGCTACACGTGGATACCAAACATTTCAGCGCGATGTTGAAGTTACTTCTTGGAAATCTTTGGCACGATAGCGACAAAACATAATAAAATAAACGTCTTAAAGTTTCATCCTTTGTAGACACTGACATTTAGACGTTAAGGAGGAAACCAGCTAAAAATCTCAACACTTTGTGAAAAATCAGTGTTCTCACCTGCAGCGTCTCGACTTAAAGATCATTGATTTCGTTTACCAATAGCATCTTTCATGTCTTTATTGTAACTGCATGTTTCTACGTTGGTCCTTTTTGTCTGTCATCTGTCCTGTGGTAGTTTGATGGTTTATGGAGCTGTCTCGGAAAGTAACCGCAACCGTATCTTCATCTTCAGCAAATCCAGTTCAAATCAAGTTGTGTAAAATGTGACTCTTAACTTCCTCCGCTCTCAGCCTGACTCATGGAGGTCAATATCCGCGTTTCCAGGAGAGAGTTAAAGTCTGGAGCAGAGTTTAAACATGAGCGATGTGTTAAGAGCAAAGACAAATACACAGACGGCACTAAAGAGAGACAGAGTGATTATTTAACTTAGAGAAACCACAGCAAACAGACGGGACGAGGGCAGGAAGAGCGTCTGAAGAGAAAATAATTTAGAACGGACAAATGTGGGAAAAGGGAGTTTTATTAGAATGAGTGGCAAGGGGTTTACAGTCACCAGAGGATGTCAAATAAATAATGGATTAGACTTTTATGGCGATTTTGGAGACACTGAGAAAGTAATAATGGATTAGTCACAACTAGGGCTGGGTACTGTTAAACCATACTAGTAGGGGTGGGCGATATTGACAAAAATGAATATCTCGATATTTTTTTCAATATCTCGATATCGATATTCAGACGATATTTTTGCAATCCTTCACAGAAATGTGTGCAAACTGGCAAAGAAGGTCCAGTTGGTCTTTTGACTTGCTGTATCTGACCTATTATTGTATAGAATTACTAGTACATAAAGATATGACACATTATTGATTTAAACATTAGGGCAGGGGGAACAAAATGTATATCACGGTATGAAAAAGAAATATCACAATAACGATGTATTTGGCGATATAATTTACACCTGACAAAATACTTCAAAATCAAAGCCTTTAGACAATAGGTCAAATTCATTTAAAGCTATTTTATTCTATTTAATCATCTAAAGCTCTACCTTCATGTGGAAGAACCATACTGTCAATGGGAAGAACACGGAAGATAAGATAAAATAATTTTGCTACAATATTTGCAACTTCATCTCCATCACAGTGAAATGCTCCTGTAAGTTCACCTGCCTCTGGGCAGTTTACTTGTGTTTTATTGTAAGGAGACAGAGGATAGATCTGTGAGTATTAACGCGTTTTTCAAAGGATCCAGTTTTTCCCTATTTCTCCTTTTCGCGTCTCTCCCGATGCACGCGGGGGGACCGGGGCAGACGCACAGACACACACACAGGAGGGAAAGAGACAGAGAGGGAGACAAGTTTGTCCTGGAACTTACGTGATCTGAAGAAAACAGGTGAGGAGGATATTATTAGCCTTTAACCGCGTTTGCATTGTGGTTTTCTTCACCGCGTTGTTAGTTAGCGCGAGGCTAAAAGTTAGGAAAGTTAGCTAGCTAGAAAGCCAGTGCTACAACATGTCCTGAGCCCTTTCCTCGCAAATATGAGCGACTCAAGTGACAAACTTCATTCATATCATTAGATTCTTCATCTCTGTAATCGCTCCACGCTGCCATGTTGTTGTTTGAATGTGTTACGCAGCGGAGGGGGCCGCTGGCGCGCTACGGTAACCCACAAGGACAACGCGACAAAGTCCGAAAAAAAAACCTGTTTGGGGGGTCGGATTGTACAAATTATGAAATATCTCGATATCCAATTTTGCATATCGTCCAGACAACAATTTCGATATTATCGTCTAAACGATATATCTCCCACCTCTACATACTAGTGTGGTATTGGAAAAAAGGTTTAGGTTCTACTGGTATCGGAAAAATAAAGTATCGAAAGCATGGGATCTTCTATCTTTAGACCCTGGTCCAGGGACAGGGTTAAAGGAAGGGACTTGGTTGTTTCAGCTCATATAAATGATTTCCCCCCCCCCATTTTTCACAATCTTTTCTGTCTTTTTTAAAATTTCCCTATTTTTCCCATTTTTTCCCCAATGTGTGCCCCATTTTCCAAATTTAAAAAAATATTTTTGCAAATTTTTTCCTCGTTTTTACCCATTTTTCCCACACATTTTTGCTCATTATTTATATTTAGTATGAATACGGTCTATATTTATTTTAGACTGTCATGAGACAGGTTCGTTTTACCCTACTGATGAATGGTTGTTGCAATAGTAAACTCTTAAAACCCTATCCTTCTTTTACAGTCATTGCACATTTGATCCACAGGGGACATTTAAAACACATCATGTTCCCTATTTCCCCCATTTTTTCAATTTGTTTCCAAATGTTTCCCATTTTTGTCCCCTATATTTTTCTTCAGTTTATTACCATTTATTACCATTTTTTACAATTATATTTGCCCCATTTTTATCTTGTTTTCCCTACTTTTTGCTGTTTTATTACTAATATGTTCCTTCCTTCTCTCCCATTTTTTCCCATTTTTCCCAATTTATTTCCTTTTATTTATTTTTGCAAAATTTTCCTTATTACTACAATTTTCCCATTCCCCACCTCCAATTATTCCCCATTTTTCTCGCATTTCTTGACATTGCATCCTAAATGTGCAGGTCGGCCACACATTACTGTCCCGTTTTCTGGCTCTTTAGAAGACAGATGTTTGAGTATAGGTGTCGGAAACCAAGTCTCATTAAAGGACTAACACACCCAGCCCTATACTTCAAAGTGGTATGAACATGCCGTTCTCTTTTGTCCCGTGGTATTGTTGCTTCTTGTTCTAAAGGGAGGGGAGTGTCAAAACACAATAAGCTGCGCCTGTCCATAAATCAGGCCCCGCTGTCCTCGCAGAAACACAGAAGCGCCGGGGGGAAGAGCTGTTTGTACGGCTTCAGACGCCGCGAGGAGTTCTTCTTCCTCTCTTTTTCACGTGTTTTACTTCAGCGGGACTCCTCTGATGTGCACTCCAGATCAGGGCCGTGTAATCAGGGCTTTTAAAAACACCACGGCGGGGCCCCCAGGGGGACGCGCAGCCGCCGCCATAAATCATCCGCTAATAAAACCCGGCGGACCTACAGCGGGGTTAGTGCGCGGTAATAAGGCGCTACATGCATCAAAACAGCCTCCTCACCTTTACGGGGCCATTCTTCAACGGCGGGCTTCATCTGTGGGAATATTCGCACTGACGGCTCTAGTTTTTACTCGCACTGTGTTCACCCTCTCATCACTGGGGCCAAAAGTAGTCGTGCCACTGCCATAAGCAATTTAGGCAAGGCAATGCAACTTTATTTATACCACGCATTTCGTACACAAGGCAACTCAATGTGCCTCACAAAAGATGATATGCGAAATTACAATCAGGTTAAGTTAAGGCAAAGCACATACAGTATATAGAAACATCAATACATGAGAAATACACGATGACTGGCCATTGACCAGGGGGCGGGGCTGAAGAAACGTGTTGACGCAGAACGACGGGGGCGTGGTTAGGGAGGGGGTATGTGTGTGCGGTTATTTACAGTCTGAAAGTCAGTGTTATGCAAAATATGACCCAGAGCTCAGTCCTTATCTGGTTTAGCTCTGTGGCTTGGCCTTGAAGGGAAGTGTTGATGGCAAGACGCTGCAGGTGAATAGGGAAACAATTTTGAAGTTTTCTGTAATTTTCTGTTTTCATCAGTGACAACATGTAAATAATGGATGAAGCCATGGTTTTGATTGATGGTTTTATACTGTATTTGTCTCAAAGATTTTGGATCAAATTTCACCTTGAGTTTTGTTTGGTTCAAAGCTCAATGAATCTGTCAGGAATTAGATATTGAAAAATTGAAAAAAAATAAAATAAAATAAAAATCTTCCAAAATGTGGTTGAGTGGGAGCCCCGTAAAGTGTGGAGTCTGTAGGAGCGACTAAAGTGGAGATGTTGTTAACCTCTTAACCCCCGCCGCAACCGAGCACATAATCTCCAGTTCGGCTTTACCCAAATCTAAAAGCTTCTTGACAAAATGGCAATAAAAAATTAGGATGAAAACACAACCAAAAAAAGTCACCACAAAAAAGCGGCAAAAGAGCGACAAAAAAACGCGCGCCGGGAAAGCAACAATGAGTGTGCTTTCCCTGCTAAAAAAAACAGATAAAACCGCTTCAACAATGTGATTAAAAAAAGCAGCAACAAAAAAGATACAATGAGTTTTGTAGGCCTTAGCTTTCAAATGAGGCGTTACTCTGATCTATAGGCTGTAAGCTCCAGTCGAGAAGCTTTTAGCTTTGGGTAAAATCGAACTGGACGAAATGCACTCAATTAAGGCGGGTTTTAAAGCAGTACTAAGTAACTCATGCCCCTAGAGGCCATAAGCGCCACTGCAGGTGCATGTTGTGTTTTTTTTTTACTCATTCATTGTCTGTTAGACTAAACACTACGCTGACAGAAAAGACAAAGGGAGAGAGGGGTGTTGTACATCCAGTTATACAATGGCAATATTTTTTTTCACTCAAACTTGGCTGTAAATACTGTTTAAGTGGCGCTAGCCTGCAGTTAGCTTTTCCCGTTAGCCTGTTAGCTTCTTCTTCGTGATTCCATTAGTGTGTATTGGTGGCTCCGCCCTGGTGGCAGGCAAAGTTGCAATTGTGGTTTTCTGGCCAGAGACACCAAGGGGAGATGAAAGACCCCCCAATCATCCCATTAAGACTTGTATTACCCCCAGAAGGACTACGGAAAGGATTTATTAAGGTAAACACGTTACTTAGTTCTGCTTTAAGAGGTTAAAGAGTGGAATGAAAACGGCCCTAAAGTTTAGTCCCTTTGTCTGCACATGCGCCCTGTGTATATTTCTCCCGTCTTTAGCCGCTGCTGTCTCCCACAAAGGAAATGACCATATTTGGATTTACAGCGTCATCTCGGTCACAGCCTTTCATGCTACACGTGGATACCAAACGTGGATACCTAAGCGTAGGAAAGACCAGGGAGCGACACAGCCATGTTGGAGTTACTTCCCGGATTTAATGAAAACTGTGCTGTTGTTTGTAAAAAGGGTCACCAGCGACTGTATTGTCTTCGTAAACTGTCCTTCTTTCATGTAGATAAAACTGTGATGACACTTTTTTATCGGGCATTCATCGAAACGACCCTAACTTTCTGCTTGGTCGCCTGGTATGGGAGCTCCACTGTTAGAAACAAAAACGCCCTGAATCAGCTGGTCAAGTGGTCAAGTAAAGTCATCGGTCAGCTTCAGACCAGTTTGGACTTTCTGTATGATAGACAATTAGAAAGGATGGCACGCAGCATCCTAAAAGATGCTGCGCATCCTTTGTATTCAGAGTTTCGATTGCTTCCATCTGGGCGTAGGTTTTTAATGCCAATAAGCCATATGAATCGTTTTAGTAAAAGTTTTGTTCCCGCTGCCATTTCCTTGATGAACAAGTAGGGATCTAATCGCCCCTGATACGGCTTCTTATCTTTGTTATTGTCCAGTGGCTTAAATTTCTGTTGTATCTTTAGGCACATCCTGTTAGTATCTGGAGCACTTACAAGTTTTATATTTAAACATGTACTTTGTGTTTTATCTTTGTATAATGTGTTTTAATGTTGACTAGTTCTCAGAATTGCAAGACAAATTTACCTACGGGTACGAATAAAGAAACCTAACCTAACCTAACCTAATACTCAAGAAAAAGTCATAAAATAAGAATCGTAAAGGGAGATAGCTAAAATGTTAAGAGAGAAAAGTAGTTAAATATGTCAACATGAAAAATCACCTGCAGCGTCTCGCCTCAAGTTGATCTAAAATACTAAATAAACACAGGGTCAGTTTTATGTGTCTGTCAAATCTGCTTTAAATATCAGTTTTTCCATCATTCCTCTGTTTCCTGCAAGGGCTAAAAATGTTGACATATGATAAATGCATGGATGTTTTACATTTGTAGCATTAAATATGTGTTATTTAGACTGTTTAAAATCTCTCTCCCCACGCCTTTAACCAAGCACATTTCCTTCAGTTCAACTTTACCCAAATCTAAAAGCTTCTCGACTGAAGCTGACAGCCTATAGGCCAGTGTCACGCCTCATTTGAAAGCTAAGACCTACTGATCGAAACTTTTTTTTTGTCACACTGGGGCCGCTTTTTCCATCGCATTTTTGTGGCTCTTTTGTGGCTTTCTTGTCGATTTTTTGTGGCTTTTTTATCACTCTTTCGTCTTGTTTTTTGTTGTTGTGTTATTGTTGTTTATTGCGGCACGTCTTTGTGGCTCTCTTGCCGCGTTTTTGTCACATTTTGGAAGTGTTCTCGTCACTTTGAATCTCTTTTTTATCGCGTTAATGTTGTTTTATCATTTAATTTTAGTCCTGTTTAGCCAAACAGGAGGTCCTCTGTATGTCGTGTCCCTGTGGCAGAGTGAACCCATTTGTCTTGTGAATAATGCGTCTGCTCAAACGAGGCGTAACGGCTCTAATTGTTTCTCGCGTCTTCATTTTTCTGTCTGGTTGTTCCGTGGAGTTTCCTGAGAACTTTCCCTCCGCTCTCGCCGCTCTCCTCCGGGACCCGTGGGCGCGTCGGTGGGAAAAGCCTCTTTACGGCGGCTGATGTTTTTGGGCGAGTGACGTGTTGTTTTAACCCGGCCTCGCCACGTTAGCGGGTCATTAGCGCGGCGGGGGCAGATATCTCCCATAAATCACGGCGGGCAGGTCGGCGTTATCAGGAACAAGGCCCTGCTCAGACTCACGCGCCGCTGCAGCTGATGGACACAGACCTGAGCGTAATCTAACACAAACCTTGGCACTGGGCTCTGTGGAAAAGTGGCTGTAGTGTTATTGTTGTCTAAACAGCATCTGGACTGTGTTGTTTTCACCTCCTACTGACGTTTTCCTGGTGTGAAAGAGTCCTGATGTCACACACCGCAGCAAAAAGGATCTCTTGATACATTTAAATTAGTATTTGCCCTTCATTTAAGTAAGTTAGACTTGCCAAGAAGAACAATCTGCCTGTGGAATAGGTATTTTTGAACTTGAAATAAGAAAACACATATTTCATTATATATTAAGCCCTGATGAAGACCTGGTGGTGGAAACGTTGGCGTGACCGTCTAAATAAAGGCCTTTTAAGCACTTCCTCATGCTGTGCATATTTGTTTAGAGTGCCTGGGTTTGCTGCTTTTTTGCAATTTGGATCCTTTTCCCAAGAGCACCTACAGACTTTTGGAATACATTGGGACGCCAAGAGCAATCAGTCATAGTGTTGTTTCTACATATTTCATGTAAATTGGGATTTTTTAAATGTAATTTTAATCACAATAAGATCTTTTTATTTTCTTCTTCTGAATAAAAGAACAATTGGCTTCATGTGACCAATCACTGTGTCAAACCTTTTTCAAAAATGTTCAGCTTTGCCATAGGGCGCAGTGTAATCTTGGTTTTCCAGGGAATGCTGACGCGCCATTTTTTAAATTTATTTTAGAATTTGGAAACAGCAACAAATATGTATATCATTGGAAAACTCTCCCAAAGGCCTATATCACCAGATAGGCCTGGATGCTGTGTTTTGGGGACTGTGGAGTAGCCATGGTTGATGACGAGCGCAACTGTTGCTGCGAGTTTGGACGACAAAGCAGAGGATTGTAGCTATTGTTCCTATAGACAGACCTTAATGTTAGTTTTTCGTACCTGACGGTTTCGGCAACCTCTGAGGAAGGCCACAGTTGTAGCCGAAACCGTCAGGTACGAAAAACTAACATTAAGGTCTGTCTATAGGAACAATAGCTACAATATTAATGTGAAGACCTAATGAACCTAATCGGACTAAAGCAGAGGATTCTCTTCTCTGATTGGTCAAAGAGCTGTCTTCTTATCTAAGCTGGAACTAAACCTGGTCCAGAGCAGGTTTTGAGCTAGGGGCATGTTTCCGTAGAGATCCACTCTGATAGAAAGTGATCCAGGTTTGTAGAACGGCAAAACCAGGGTTAACGCTGAACTTACTGCTAACCCTCTGATCCAGCTTCGTAGTTTACCGCTCAGGAGTCTTCTGTTACGCTTCTTAAAGGAATAGGCCACCGTTTTTACATACTGAGTTCATGTGTACCTGTCTGGTCTCCACGTGTGCCTTCCGTAATGTAAACACAGCACAGACGGCGTTAGCATTTAGCCTCTCTCTTCTCCTCTATAGCTCCAAACGAGGTGAAGATAGAAGCTACCAAACTCTTCCACGTTTTCCCTATTTAAATATGGTTACGTGAAGTGTTACACTACAAAGTATAATTACACAAAATTAAACAACGTGGATTTTCTAAGCGGATAAAAAGGGGAACTATATTGTAAGGCGTAATAATACCTGGAGGAATTCGGCATCCGCACAGTAAAGTGAAGATATCACTGCGCGATGCCGATGCCAATATACTGTAGTTCCCCTTTTTATCCGCTTAGAAAAATCCACATTGTTTAATTTTGTGTAATTATACTTTGTAGTGTAACACTTCATGTAACCATATTTAAATAGGGAAAACGTGGAAGAGTTTGGTAGCTTCTATCTTCACCTAGTTTGGAGCTATAGAGGAGAAGAGAGAGGCTAAATGCCAACGCTGTCTGTGCTGTGTTTACGTGAGGGGGGGCACGCGTGGAGACCAGACAGGTACACATGAACTCGTCAAAGCTAAGGTAAGAACATATCTCAGTATGGAAAAACGGTGGCCTGTTCCTTTAAAGGAATAGGCCACCGTTTTTACATACTGAGATATGTTCTTACCTGAGCTTAGACGAGTTGAGACCAAAGATGTTGTTAGCATTTGGCCTCTCCCAGCATATTCCTATGGCTCCAAACAGGGTGAAGTTGGAAACTACCACGCTCTACTACGGGCATGCACAAAGACCAGACAGGTAAGCATCAACTCGTCTAAGCTCAAGTAAGAACATATCTCAGTATGGAAAAACGGTGGCCTGTTCCTTTAAGAACACTTTAAAAATGAGCCCAAGGAAAAGCTGCTTCCAAACGCTGCACCATCTGTGCCTCTGCTGCGTGACGTCACAATAATCCGAAGGTGCTGCCTGGTCACAAAAAAATAGCAAAGTTCATCTGTTGAACCATGTTAACCATGTTGTCGTTGAGTCTTTTTTGTAATGTCAGTAAATGAGCTTATTCTCTCCCGGATTTGTCCCTGTCGTTAAAGTTTTCTCTGTGTGTTGCAGGTCGTGTATCTTCTACAGAGCCTGTATGGACATCCCCCGAGGAACTGAGCTGCTCGTCTGGTACAACGACTCCTACACCTCCTTCTTCGGGATCCCACTGCAATGCATCGCTCAGGACGAGAACCGTGAGGAAATGCACATATTTAAATAACGTGACTCCCGTAAAGTCAGCCTGAAAGTGTTTGAGGGAAGTGTTTGACGGTGGCGACTGCTTTGCGCTCGTCTTGTGCTCTTTTGGGGTTCTGTTGTGCGATTATGAGCCCGTTTTGCAGGCCTTGGTGCTGCTCGGCTGTAAAAAATACTATATCAGAAATAAAACGAGGAAAATCCTGACTAAAACTACACTTTTGACGACACTGAAGAATGTTTCCATCTCTGCAAATCAGTCCCTATTTATTTAAACAAGTTGCAGAAAAAGCCTGACATGACTTTATTAAGTTTCAAACAACAAACATGCCTCGCACAAAGCACATGTCTCTGATTTCAGCTGTTTACAAAACTCTCTTTCTCTGTTTCTGACATTAAAAAAAACAAACGTGGACTTTTTCTTAACGCGATTAGGGCCCGACAGAGAGAACACGCTGCGGTTGGCTAATCGGAGCATCTAAATCTGTTTGGTGCTGTGTGGCTGCGCTGGAACCAGAAGAGGCCGATTGTTCATTACACATGTTTACCCTGGATTTTATTACATTTGTTTAAAGACATGAGGAGTTTAAACATGACGGGACGCGCTCACAGAAGATGAAAACTGCGACATAAACCAGGTCAGCTCCAGCGGACGCTTATGGATTTAGTCCAGACTGTTAGAGATGGGACTGAATCAGGGAAAATACGAAACATGAGAAGACAAAGGCATCGTACATTCATTTGCAAAGACTCCCATTTTAATTTGTGTAGAACCCAATGGAGCTGGGATCTTTTATTGAGTAGTTTCTCCTGTTTTGTAATCACTTATGATGGTAAAAATCATGAATCGCTCCCTCCAGTGTCAGAAGTAACTTTGATCAGAATCCAGGATCTAGACCTTGTTTCTTACAATGTGTTTCTTCTTCATATTTAAGCCACTGTCTCCGTATCCAAAACATTTGTAACCATTTTCAGGCCTAACCACATTTATTCTTGCTGTGATCTTGGTCATACAAGTCTTGGGGAGCAGAACAAGGAGCTTGTCGTCGCTGTCAGAGTAAATGAGATTTGTTTGAGCAGTTTAACCACAGGCTGAAGCAGCAGATCTGTTTTCACTGAAACTACACTCTGATGATTCTAATGAAGTCTGTTCTCCATCTCTGGTCCTCGCAGAGAGATCACCTGAAACAGGGGATAAGAGATGCTGTTGGAGCATATTTAAAGGTTAGATCAGCAATTATCACTGTTACGACAGGCTCAAAGCCGCAACAAAACGATGGAGACAGAGACCGGGTATAAGTGCGCAACAAAAGATTTATTTACAGAAAGGAAAAATAACATAACAAACCAAGGTTAAAGCTAACCAAACCTAAATGTACATGATGGTTGAGTCCAAGGAGAGGAGCAGTGGCCCGCTGGGTGTCAAAGTCTGACAGAAGCCCGGAGGAGGAGGAGCGAGAGCCACTCCTGTGCTTAGACCCGACTGCACAGCACCTGTACAGAGAAGGAAGAAGGAGGAGAAACTGCGAGGCAGACAGGTCCCCCAAAACCCTGTCATGCCCCCAAAATACAACCCTGGGTCGTAACAATGACCGACAAAGGAGTACGGCTGCAGAAAACACTTATTACTTAGTGGCAAAGTTTTCCATGTTTTGATACTTTTGTGGAGCCACAGTTTGGGGGTTTCTGGGGAGGCGTGGCCTGACTACAGTATGTGCAGGGTGGCTTCAAGAAAAAAGGTTGGGAATAAGTAAGTGCTTTGTTTGTCATTGTGATTTGTCATTGTACAACCGTACAACGAAATAGTGTTCAGGTGTTAGTCCTGAGCCGCTGTGGGTCAACCTGACCAGCATGTTTTTGGAGGTCGGGGAAACCGTAGCACCCGGAGGAAACCTGGCTGGCTGCCTTCAGTGCTCCTCACATCCTCTGAAACGGTGCATTGCCTCCTGGGTTTGTCCCTGTTTCAGAGCGTGGTGTCCTACACTGGTCAGCTTCTCCTCCTTCCTCTTCCTCCTGCGCAGCTCCCTCCTCCCCACAACAGTCTTGCACTATCTTCTGGGAAGAGCTTAGCAGTTCATCTGTTTTATTCTCCAGTGAACGTCCATTAGCCAGAACAATAGAAGACACGTGCCTTCTGTCCCTACGAGTCTTGCCTGGATACCTCCTTGTTTGTCTCTTTTTTGTTTCCTGTAGCTCCTCTTGTGACGCCTCCACAGTGCTTCAGGTGTGTTGGCTCTTGGTGCCTCTTCAGTGTTTCAGAAGAAGAAATGTGTAGGTCTCAAATGGGTTTAGCTGATAAGCTAGCTCTTTGTTTACTTTAAAAAAGCTGCTTTCTTCAGGATCATTATGGACTCTCTGCAGTAAAAAAGTCAGCTGAACATCACAAAAACACGGCAAAGACGTACAAAAGTATCCAGTAAAACAGTGTAGAACACAGAAACCATAAATGCAGTTCACAGAAAAAAGGTAAAAAATGCTGCTGTACCAAGAGAGAGGAAGGTTGCCACTTGTTTACACGTCACCATGACACCAAAAATAAAAGAGCCATTTGGCTTATTGTTGATTTTTAAAGCCAGTCATATAATCTGAGGAGGAATTCGCTCTGAAGATTGCTACTTTTATTGTACAGTAAGACAGAACAGAACAGAGCTGCGACAGATGTCAGGCAGTGATATTTCAGAACGCTAGTCTGGTCGTAAACACACGCTGTCTGGAAAGAAACTCCTACAACAAAGTTTTGCTGTAGGTTTTACAATACCCATGTCTTCAATGTGACATCTAAATATCAGATCAAATGAACAAAAATGATGCGCTGTCCACTGTCACATATGAACTGCTTAAGCCTGGCTTTTATTCCTCCTTTAGCCCCACATTATCCTCAGAACTCTCTCGCTCGTTATTTCCTGCAGAGCGTTTCCTCTCGGCCGCTCATTTCCATAATTTGCTCGTTTGGATGATGCGTTCGATCGAGCGCGTTTGTATCTGAATGAATTAAAGACGCAGCGAAACCAAACGATCGCTGCGGCGCGGCGTGGACGGATGGAGACATTATGAGCTCATACAGTTATTAAAGGATCAATGAAGAGAGAGACAGACTGTGGTGATGCTGAGCCACACGCTCACTGCAGCTGGAGGTTACAGCAGAGGTGAGCAAGACTAGGAACTGGAAACAGGGCCGGAACCAGGACTGAACCAGGACACAACCAGGACTGAACCAGGACTGAACCAGGACACAACCAGGACTGAACCAGGACACAACCAGGACTGAACCAGGACTGAACCAGGACACAACCAGGACTGAACCAGGACACAACCAGGACACAACCAGGACTGAACCAGGACAC
Source organism: Neogobius melanostomus (assembly GCA_007210695.1). Lineage (NCBI taxonomy): Eukaryota > Metazoa > Chordata > Actinopteri > Gobiiformes > Gobiidae > Neogobius > Neogobius melanostomus. Next base: position 310,703 of record VHKM01001007.1, on the reverse strand, counting down.
AACCAGGACACAACCAGGACTGAACCAGGACTGAACCAGGACACAACCAGGACTGAACCAGGACACAACCAGGACACAACCAGGACTGAACCAGGACTGAACTAGGACTGAACTAGGACACAACCAAGACACAACCAGGACTGAACCAGGACACAACCAGGACACAACCAGGACTGAACCAGGACACAACCAGGACACAACCAGGACTAACCAGGACTGAACCAGGACTGAACCAGGACACAACCAGGACTGAACCAGGACTGAACCAGGACACAACCAGGACTGAACCAGGACTGAACCAGGACACAACCAGGACTGAACCAGGACTGAACCAGGACACAACCAGGACTGAACCAGGACAACCAGGACACAACAACCCAGGACTGAACCAGGACACAACCAGGACTGAACCAGGACTGAACCAGGACACAACCAGGACTGAACAGGACACAACCAGGACACAACCAGGACTGAACAGGACAACAGGACACAACCAGGACTGAACCAGGACACAACCAGGACACAACCAGGACTGAACCAGGACTGAACCAGGACACAACCAGGACTGAACCAGGACACAACCAGGACACAACCAGGACTGAACCAGGACTGAACTAGGACTGAACTAGGACACAACCAAGACACAACCAGGACTGAACCAGGACACAACCAGGACACCAACCAGGACAAAACCAGGACTGAACCAGGACTGAACCAGGACACAACCCAGGACTGAACCAGGACTGAACCAGGAACAACCAGCCAGGACTGAACCAGGACACAACAGACTGAAACCAGACACAACAGGACGAACAAAAAAAAAAAACAGGACAAGAAAGGATGAACTAGGACAAACCAAGACACAACCAGGACTGAACCAGACACAACCAGGACACAACCAGGACTGAACCAGACACAACCAGGACACAACCAGGACTAAACCAGGACTGAACCAGGACTGAACCAGGACACAACCAGGACTGAACCAGGAGGGAACCAGGACACAACCAGGACACAACAGGACTGAACCAGGAACAACTTACACCATAGGAATAACAAGCATAATGCGTAACTTATGCGGGCAGTTAGCAAGTCGGCTAATCCTTTTCAGAGTCTGTTAGCATTAGCCTGCTCAGTGTATTTTTCCTTTTGTCATTAGCATGTAGCCTCAAACATCGCAAATTATGAACAATCCAGATGTTTTCAGCTGTTGTCAACCATCAACCACATTCAGGTCAAAGCCTCATGAGAAGTCATTTATGAATGGACAGACCTTTGGAGATTTTACTTTACTTAGAAGAGTTTAGCATATAAGAAAAAGGAAGCACCGAGTTCGATTCCTAGACTGGAAAGATATTTTGCGCATGGACCACTTAAACATGCACAATAGGTTTCCCTTGCCTGCACGCGGCGTTAACTCCCCTTTGTTTGCGCGCCTCTAAACAGTTTGAAATAAAGACGGCGAGGTTTATTCACCCGTCGATAATGAAAAGTTAATCGAGCAGTGTCTAATCCATATTATGATGAGAGCTGTGACTGTAGCTCAGAGAGAAACTGCTGCAGAGACACGTTTATGTGGCCTGTGCTTCAACTGGACAGGATACTGTAGATTACTGACATGAATATGAGGAAAACATGTATCGCAAGTTTATGTTTTCATATAAAAATAAGACATTTTATGCATAAAAATGAAAAGAAAACAAAATTGATAACTTCAGCCAGGTTTGAATTTACAGGTACTCGTCATTTAATTAAAATATCATGACAAAGTGCATTCACTTCCGTCATTCATCTTAAACTGTGAAACTAATATGATAGATTTATTACGTGCAGGTGAGATATGTATAGCCTTTATTTGTTATAATTTTTATTATTATGGCTCAGCTTATAAAAACCCAAATAAAAAATGGACTGTAAGCCATAATCATCAAAATTATAATAAATAAAGGCTTGACATATGTCACTTTGAATGTAATGAGTCTACAAGTCTATGAGTCTATCATATATTAGTTTCACATTTTAAGTTGAATTACAGAAATAAATGAACTTTTTTATGATATTCTAATTATATGACCAGCACCTGTAATATTTACCGATCGGTCTACGTTCCCACCCTCACCTATGGTCATGAGATCTGGGTAATGACCGAAAGGACAAGATCGCGGATACAAGCGGCTGAAATGAGTTTCCTTCGCAGGGTGGCTGGACGCACCCTCCGAGATCGGGTGAGGAGCTAAGTTACCCGGGAGGAGCTCGTTGTAGAGTCGCTGCTCCTTCACGTCGAAAGGAGCCAGCTGAGGTGGCTAGGGCATCTGTTCCGGATGCCTCCTGGTCGCCTCCCTCGGGAGGTGCTCCAGGCATGTCCTATTGGGAGGAGGCCTCGTGGAAGGCCCAGGACACGCTGGTGGGACTATGTCTCCGAGCTGGCCTGGTGTCGCCTCGGGGTCCCGCCAGAACAGCTGGAGGAGGGGTGCGTAGATCGGGAAGTCTGGGCATCTCTGCTGAGACTGCTGCCTCCGCGACCCGGCCCCGGATAAAGCGGAAGAAAATGGATGGATGGATGGATGGCACCTGTAATATTATTTTATGACATATCATTAACAAAGATTTGCTCAGAGGGATTTTAGATCTTTTTTGTTTAGTTTTTTGGTTCAAAGCTCAAACAATCAGGCAGGAAATGGATCATCAAAGGTCCTTCTTAAAGCATGCGCGTGTAGTGTACATTTCTCTTTAATGGAGTGGATTTTCTCCAGTTCAGCTTTACCCAAATCTAAAAGCTGCTTACGGCCAGTATACTGTAATGCCTCACTTGAAAGCTAATACCTACAAAAATGATCTAAGATTTTTCCTTGTTGTGTTTCCATGCGTTGTTGCCACTTCTGTCTCCCACAAAGGAAATGACCATATTTGAATCACAGCGTCATCTCGATCACAGCCTTTCCTGCTACACGTGGATACCAAACATGTCAGTATTTGTGAATGAATGAGTGTGAGAAAGACAAACACATTGTTTCGTATTGTTAGGTGATGCAGGAAGCGTAGCTCCTTCATCTGTTCATGGGTCGAGACAATCCAGGACAGAGCTCTTCTTCCCACAGCCGTCTCTGACATGTATCAAACCCGTCTATTACAAATCTCCCTTTTGTTTTACGTCCCAAATGAAGCCAATGTGATTGAGTTGCGTAAGAGCAGTCTCTGCTCTGTGTCCGTTTAATGCGCCTTTAAGATGTCTCTGGGCTCATTTCTGATTGTTTTACATCAGGAAAATGTGAAATGCTGTTATTGTCACGATGGTCCACAGACTCCAGGGACCAGGGTTGAGCCAGGACAGGCCTACCGCTGGAGACTTATGTCTTTGCTTTAGGTTCTGTCTTTATCTGGTTTAGACACAATATATGACGTTGACGTAACAATGATGAGCTAAAAACAGCTGTTTGACTAAAAAATGACAAAACGTTTATGAGTTTACGGCAAAGATGAGACTAGACGAAAATGGGAGAAAGTGGTTCGTCAGACCGTTGGCAAACAGAGCTTGTGCGCAGAGCGAGAGAACACACTAGTACACGTGACACAGAGCGGCGCCGTTAGCTCACATGAATTCACACGCTGCAGGCTCCGCCCCCTCTCTCCTCTCCCTCTTGCTTCAATCAGTGCCCATACATCACAATGACATCACACATAGTTCCCACCGCCATTTTGATTACTGACGTAGACTTATGCAGTACTGCAACATGTAACAATATCTCTACTCAAGATGAAAATGAAAGACAACTGATTGACAGTGGCATTTTTATGTACTCGTAATCATTTCTCATGAAGATAACAGTAAAACACGGAACCAGAGACGCACGTTTATGTGATTTAAGCAGCAATGTCAAGCTACAGCAGAATTTACTAAAGATCTGCTTCACTCCTCAGACTAAATTAACCCATCAAAGAGGAGTTTGCTATGTCAACAGAGTCTCAGTCTAAGTCAGTGTTTAAGCTGCTGAAGATGTTAGCATGCAACCGGTTAGCAACTGTCAACCAACTGTCAATGGCTACAACACGATAAACACGTGTGGCTCACATCTATGAACACTGAGGAACATGTTGTATCCAAGGATAGATGTTTGGAGCGTTATTCTGGGCTTTCTCTTGAAGCTGTTTAAGCTAAATGCTAAATGCTAACCGGTAGCATGCTAACATTTTGAGCTGCTTAAACACTGACTCACTGGTTTCTTCACATAAAGGTGCGTCTCTGAGGCCGTGTTTTTACCGTTATCTTCTTGAGCAATGATTACCAGTACATAAAATCCCACTGTCAATCAGTTGTCTTTTCATTTTCAGTAGAGATATTGTTACATGTTGTAGTCCTGCATAATTCTACTTCAGTATTCAAAATGGCCACCATAACAACAAAGTTCACATGACTGAAAGGCATGTATAGCTCTATGATCTGAGCGTCTGACAGCGATCAAACAGGGACTTTATCTTATCTCAGGACATGTGCAGACGCCGCTGTTAATGAAAAAACAAAATCTGGAAGCGAGAGGACGAGGACAGCGGGCGCTTTTAGGAAAGTCATGTTAGCGACACTTTTGCAAGTGCCTGGTGTGGTGTCATTTCATGCGGCGTTTCAAGCTCAGTACTACTTAGCATATCGACATTTATTTGAAAAACAAATACTTTTATACTTTTAATAATGAAACTGACTAAAACTTCACTAAAACCGTCAGACTAAAACGTGACAAAAACGTTCACATTTCGAAATGACTAAAATGTGACTAAAACTAAAAGGGCTGCCAAAAACAACACCGTCACTGTGTCAACAGTGAAATTAATCTGTAGGTTATGTAACATGGTTCTTATTTTAGAATTGTTACGCAAATGACGAAATGCTGTTTTAAAGGCCTGGTTTATATCAATCAATCATGTATAAAGCGCTTTTGATTATGCAAAGAGTGCTTTACAGTGTTAAAACATTCCCAAGAGAGGGCTAGGTCAAACAGAACTCTAAGGTTTTTGACTCTAGAGATCAGATACACTATTATCCAGGGTGATGATCCACTCTCTCAGTTCTTGAGGGCCTAATGTAATAACCTCGGTTTTATCAGGGTTAAGCAGGAGGTCATTCACAGTCATCCAGGTCTTAATGGCTTTTAGACAAGAACTTGCTCCGTCTGTCCAGGTTTCATTGATCAATACAGCAGTGAAAATGGGACCACTGTATGTTTCCTAACAGCAGATTGTAATGCTGTAACTGATAACCCCTCCGTCTCCTCTCTCTCTGCTCCAGTGAACGTCCCGGCGTCCGTGGTTGAAGCCATGTCCCGTCACGACTCGCTGCAGCCCTTCACCAAAGCCTCCAAACCTTCCTCGTCCTCGTCCTCGCCCTCGCCGGGGCTGCTGCTGCGCTCCATGGTGTTCCCCCAGTCGCCCTCGCGGAGCTTCTCTCTGATGGACAAGGTGGGCTCCGGCGTCGTGCCCTCAGACTCGGGCTTCTCGGCGCTGGCCTCCAAGCACCAGCGCATCCTGGCCAGCCCCACCTCCACCAGCCAGCTCAGCTCCGAGTTCAGCGACTGGCACCTGTGGAAGTGTGGCCAGTGCTTCAAGACCTTCACCCAGAGGATCCTGCTGCAGATGCACGTGTGTCCGCAGAACCCCGACCGGTGAGGACACGGCCATGTTTTTACATTTCACTCTGCATTTCACCGACCGCTTGAGAAGCATTTAGGCGTTTCTTTCACGCAGTGGTCAATGTTTTCTCCTTAACGTCTTAGTTTTAATGTCTCTCCAACACGACGGCGCTCCCTGGTCTTTCCCACGCTTCTCCATTCACAAATACTGACATGTTTGGTATCCACGTGTAGCACGAAAGGCTGTGACCGAGATGACGCTGTAATCCATATATGGTAATTTCCTTTGTGGGAGACAGCAGCGGCTAAAGACAGGAGAAATATACACAGGGCGCATGTGCAGACAAAGCGACTAAACTTTAGGGCCGTTTTCATTCCACTCTTTAACAACATCTCTGCTTTAGTCACTCCATAAGACCCAACACTTTACAGGCTCCCACTCAACTACATTTGGAAGGATTTGTCACATAAGGATTTGAATTTTTACAGATTGTTCCACTGATAACTTGTAATTAGTGACTAACTAAAACCTAAACCAGATCCAAAATCCCTCTGAGCTAACCTTTCTGAGTAATATGTGACAAAATAAAGCCACACATTTAAACCTGGCTCAATCCATTCTTTAGATTGTGTTAATGAAATTAAAATAAAATACCTTAATTTTATATGGAAACGTTTTATATGGAAACATGCCGTGAAAGAAAATTTTCATATTTCTGTCAGTAATCTACTGCTAAAGTTTCACATTGATACTTTTTCTGATACCTATTTGTCACCTAGAACCAGATAACAGAACAATAATGTGTGGAAGATCTGCACATTTACAATTATCTCCAATATCAAGAAATGTGTGGAAAAAATGGGGCCAAAAATTAGGAAAAAAGGAAGTTAAATTGAAAATAGGGAAAATACTAGTAATACAAAATTTGCAAAGATGATGGGAAAAATTGGTAAAACGAAACAAATTGGGCAAAATAAAAAAATAATAGTGTAAAAAATTGGAAAAATTGGGCAAACATAGAAAAATCGGAAAAAGAAATTAAGAAAAAAATCCTTTATTTGAACTGAAACAACTAAGTCATTTACTTTAACGCTGTCCCTGGACCAACAGCATCAAAAATTGGATCTAAAGATGTTTTGGTACCTCCTTTAAATGCTTTCATTTTTCGATACCAGTAGGACCTAAACTTTTTTTTCGATACCAGACTGGTTTTGTTTAACAGTGCCCAGCCCTAGTAGGAGAAAACTCTGATGTTAAGGAAGAAAACTAAGCCTAAATCTCAACATGGACCACTGCGTCTAAAATCCATGTGTTCACCTGGATCGGATTCAAACTGGCATTAAAGACCAAACATAATGACATCATCTAAAATACACATTTATGACTTAAAACACTTTCAGCTGCAGTTTTGGCTGAAATTATGCTCATTTATTCCTTCATTCCTGTGTTTGACAGAATGTTTAGAAATGTTAAAGAAAATATAGCACATGTTTTTTTTTTTTGCATATGTGACATTTAAAATATGGCGGCATAAAAAGTTTCTACTTTCCACTGGTTTGACATTGTTGTGATGTTTATTATAGATCCTTTGGCACAGGATGTGACAGAGCGAAGAGGTAGAAATTTCACCATTACTTCTGTGCAATCATACTGTACCAATGGACAACCATCCAGTGTCACTTATGTTCCTAGTGATTCCCAAAGTGTGGTCCCCAAAGGATGTTTCACTGCAGAGTTTGAACCAGAGTAAGAAAAGGATATATGAGTGATATATACAGTGGGAACCAGATGTTTACATACACTATATAAAGACACATTTGCATTTTTTTCCCACACTGTTTGACATGAATTTAGAATTAACTTTTACTCTAATTTTGGTCCATTCCTCCAAACAGAACTGGTGTAACTGAGAGACATTTGTAGGCCACATTGCGTGCACAGGCCTTTTCAGCTCTGCCAATACATTTACAACTGGATAGAGATCAGGACTTTGTGATGACCACTTCAAAACATTGACATTGTTATCTTTAAGCCACTTTTGGTATATGTTTTGGGTCATTGTCCATTTGGAAAACCAATCTGCCCCTCAGAGTGCCCATCTTATGTGCATTTTCAATCTCCAATCTGTCTTTTTCATGTTTCTTTTTGAGTAAGAGCTTCTTCCTGGCAGAGTTCCCTCTCAGCCCATGTCGGTACAGGACTTGTTTCACTCTGGATAATGACAAACTCTAGGTTCAGCATCTTCACCAGGTATTTTGCATTTGTTCTTGGGTTGATATTCACATTTCAGACACAGCACGTTCATCTCTGGGACACAGAACCCGCCTTCTTTCTGATCTGTATGATGACTGGTCATTTCCATCATTGTTTTAACCAATGAACCTGAACCTTCAACTGTTTTGAAATTACACCCATGACGTCAAAGTACTCCAGGTGTTATTACGCCTTACAATATAGTTCCTCTTTTTATCCGCTTAGTTAACTAGGTAACTAGACTTGGATCGTGTAAAGGCTCACGTAACTGTATTTAAATAGGGAAAACGTGGAACAGCTTGGTTGCTTCTAACTTCACCCCAGTTTGGAGCTATACCTTTGCTGGGAGAGGCTAAACGGTAACAACATTTGCGTGACTGAGCGCACGCACAAAGACCAGACAGGTACACATCAACTCGTCTAAGCTCAGGTAAGAACATATCTCAGTATGGAAAACCGGTGGCCTGTTCCTTTAAGGTATAGTACTTGTAGTGTATGTAAACTTCTGACTTGGCAGAAAGTAACACAAATAAATAAATAAATACCAATAATCTAGCTTTCATTCTTCTGGCGTTTAGCAAATAGAAATAATTTGTAACATTCGAATTGAACTAAAAAAAAAAGTGAAAGTTAATTCTGGTTTCATGTCAGGCACTGAGAAAAAAATGCATATGTGTCTTTTTATAAAGTTTATGTAAACATCTGTATAAGTGAAGAAAGTCCAGCTGATTTATTGAATTAGTAACCGATATAGTTTAATCTCTCTATTTTCTGTTGTGATTCCGTTTGTGGAGTTTGTGAATTGTTAAAAGCCTTTTTCTCCGGCGTCTCACACAAAATCTTTGCTCCTTCGAACTGTTGTTTTAATTAGCGCGCACGCTGAACCGTCCCCGCGTTCGGCTGATGTTGCATTTCTCGGATCATTCCTCGGCGCCGTGCCCCTCGGAGTTCCCCCTCGGACGCCACTGTCCCCTCGCTCCGACAGTCCGACAGACCGGGTGTTTTAGTGCGAGCGCCACATCTGCCAACTTCATTACACACGCGCCGCGCCATCGGACGTATCGGGGATTTTTTGCTTAGCTTTATTTTGCAGCGCGGGCGAGCGAGCGGGCAATGGGGGGGAGCGCATAAATCACAGCGGCGGTCGGGGGAGAAATACCTCGCCTTACGGTGACGGCGGCAGGAAAACAGATGCCACGTGTTCGATAAACTAATACTCATAGGGAAGAAAAATGTGGCACGGACACGGAGGGGCGGCGCCGTCGATAACCGCAGTTTATGAGATGAAAGATTCAGCTGATGGAGCAAACGGTGACAGGAGGGAGGAGGGGGGAAAGAGAGAGGGGAGAGGAGAGAAAGAGGGGAGAGAAGAGACGAGAGAGGGGGAGAGATAGAGAGGAAAGACGGGAGAGAGGAGAGAGAGGGGAGAGAGAGAGGGGAGAGGAGAAGAGAGAGAGAGAAGAGAGAGGGGAGAGATAGAGAGGAGAAAGACGGGAGAGAGGAGAGAGAGGGGAGAGAGAGAGGGGAGAGTGAGAAGAGAGAGAGAGAAGAGAGAGAGGGGAGAGAAAGAGGGAGAGAGAGAAGAGAGAGAGAGGAGAGAGAAGAGGGGAGAGAGAGGAGAGAGAAGAGAGAGAGAGAGGAAGAGACGAGAGAGAGGGGAGAGAGAGAGAGGAGAAGAGGGAGAGGGAGAGAGGGGAGAGAGAGGGGAGAGAGGGGGAGAGAGAGGAGAGAGAGGGGAGAGAAGAGACGAGAGAGAGGGGAGAGAGAGAGAGGAGAAAGACGGGAGAGAGGAGAGAGAGGGGAGAGAGAGAGGAGAGAGAGGGGAGGAGAGGGGAGAGGGGAGAGAGAGGGAGAGAAGAGACGAGAGAGAGGGAGAGATAGAGAGGAGAAAGACGGGAGAGAGGAGAGAGAGGGGAGAGAGAGGGGAGAGAGAGGGGAGAGAGAGGAGAGAGAAGAGGGGAGAGAGAAGAGAGAGAGAGGAGAGAGAAGAGAGAGAGAGGAGAGAGAAGAGAGAGAGAGGGGGAGAGAGAGGAGGAGAAAGAGGAGAGAGGAGAGAGAGGAGAGAGAGAGGGGAGAGAAGAGGGGGAGAGAGAGGAGAGAGAAGAGGGGGAGAGAGAGGAGAGAGAGAGAGAGAGGGGGAGAGAGAGAGGGGAGAGAAGAGGGGGAGAGAGAGGAGAGAGAAGAGGGGAGAGAGAGGAGAGAGAAGAGAGAGAGAGGAGAGAGAAGAGACGAGAGAGAGGAGAGAGAAGAGAGAGAGAGGAGAGAGAAGAGACGAGAGAGAGGGGAGAGAGAGAGAGGAGAAAGACGGGAGAGAGAGAGAGGGGAGAGAGAGGGGAGAGAGAGGAGAGAGGGAGAGAGAGAAGAGAGAGGGAGAGAGAGAGAGAGGGCGAGAGAGAGAAGAGAGAGGGGGGGAGAGAGAGGAGAGAGAGAGAGAGAGAGAGGAGAGAGAGGGCGAGAGAGAGAGAGAGAGAGGGGGCGAGAGAGAGGCGAGAGAGAGAGAAGAGAGAGAGAGGGGAGAGAAGGGGGAGAGAGAGAAGAGAGAGAGAGGGGCGAGAGAGAGGAAGAGAGAGAGAGAGAGGGGAGAGAGGAGAGAGAGGGGCGAGAGAGAGAAGAGAGAGAGAGGGGCGAGAGAGAGGGGCGAGAGAGAGGAGAGAGAGGAGAGAGAGGCGAGAGAGAGAGAAGAGAGAGAGAGGGGAGAGAGAGAAGAGAGAGAGAGAGGGGAGAGAGAGAGGAGAGAGAGGGGAGAGAGAGAAAGAGAGGGGAGAGAGTAGAGAGAGGGGCGAGAGAGAGAAGAGAGAGAGGGGGGAGAGGAGAGGAGAGAGAGGGCGAGAGAGAGAGAGAGAGAGGGGGAGAGAGAGGAGAGAGGGAGAGAGAGAAGGAGAGAGAGGAGAGAGAGGGAGAGGGAGAGAGGAGGAGAGAGAGAGAGAAGGGAGAGAGAGAGGAGGGAGAGGAGGAGAAGAGGAGAGAGAGAGAGAGAAGAGAGGAGAGAGGAGGAGAGAAGAGGGGAGAGAAGAGAGAGAGAGGAGAGGGAGAGAGAGAGAGAGAGGGAGAGAGAAGAGAGAGAAGAGGGAGAGAGAGAGAGAGAGAGGGAGAGAGGAGAAGAGAGAGAGGGGGAGAGAGAGAAGGAGAGAGGGGAGAGAGGAGAGAGGGGAGGAGAGAGAGGGGAGAGAGAAGAGGAGAGAGAGGGGAGAGAGAGAGAGAGAGGGGAGAGAGAGAGAGAGGAGAGGGGGCGAGAGAGAGAGAGAGAGAGAGGGGCGAGAGAGAGGGAGAGAGAGAGAAGAGAGAGAGAGGGGAGAGAGGGGAGAGAGAGAGGAGAGAGAGAAGAGAAGGGGCGAGAGAGAGAGAGAGGAGAGGGGCGAGAGAGAGGAGGAGAGAGGGGAGGAGAGAGAGGAGAGAGAGGGGGGAGAGAGAGAAGAGAGAGGGGGAGAGAGAGAGGAGGAGGGAGAGAGAGGGGGAGAGAGAGAGAGGAGAGAGGAGAGGGCGAGAGAGAGAGAGAGAGGGGAGAGAGAGGAGGGGAGAGAGAGGGAGGGGGGGGGAGAGAGAGAAGAGAAGGAGGGCGAGAGAGAGGAGAGAGAGGCGAGAGAGGAGAGAGAGGAGAGAGAGGGGGAGAGAGAGAGGGGAAGAAAGGAGAGAGATAGAAGAGAGAGGGGCGAGAGAGGAGAGGAGAGAGAGGGGAGAGAGGGGAGAGAGAAGAGAGAGAGGGGCGAGAGAGCAGACAGAGAAGAGAGAGAGAGGAGAGAGAGGGGAGAGAGAGAGGAGAGAGAGAGGGGAGAGAAAGAGGGGGAGAGGAGAGGGGGAGAGAGAGAGAAGAGGAGAAGAGAGAGGGGAGAGGGGGAGAGAGAGAGGAGAGAGAGAGAGGGAGAGAGAGAAATTGAAAGAGATGGAAGATCCACAGATCTCAAAGATGTTCAGTTCAGAATAAGGTGAAGGCCATGGCAAAACCTTCAGACTGCACCTCTGGAGGTCATTCATCGTGGATTAGGATCATTACTTGTAGAAGCCATCTGCTTTTAAACTTAAGGCCTATTCATACTCCACAAGACGCGAGAACTTTGTTCTTGTTCTTGAGGCAAAAGGAACGAGAACAAAGTTCGTTTGAGCTCTGACATTTCATACTCCACAAGACGTGCTGCTGCCGAACTGCCACGCCCCCTTTTCGGCAACCAAAACAATCAAGGAAATATAGCCGCAAGCGGCGATTATCGGCCCTCGCCGACCGCCCTGCCTAAAGCAAGGGGGCGCTTCGCGCCCTTTTGTCTCCCTCAATCTAAATTATGGTATTGCTACTGCCTTTGTGTTTGTTTTTAACTTTTTTCCCAAGGGTCTTAGTTTTAGGATTTTTGGAATGCGCTAACGCGCACGCCGCGCTCAATTTTGACATTATACAGAGAAAATTAGTATGAATTTGTATCACACTATATCTGCAAACTGAAGCATATTTTTACATTTTACTTAGGGCTGCGGCTGCGCTGCAGAACATCCACAAAGGTTATCCAAAGTACTTTGGATAACCTTTGGTTTCTCACTTCTCGCTGAATTATGGAGTTTAACATTTTTCCATCAGAATAAAATGGGACGTTCTGGTCATCGCTACGGCAACACCGTGAAAATATGGCATGGGTGTAATTGACTTTTCTGATCGGAACGACCAAATAGAATTTTGTGCCAAATTATTTTAATTTTCGTAAAACAAAAATTTGTACTCTCCATATAATTCCTATAGGGGCGCTATCGCACCCAATTTGAATTTTGCCAAATGAAAGTGTTTAGGACTGTGACTTTAACAACTGATAACAAAATGAGCGAAATCGGACTTCATATATGCAAATGGGAGCCATTTTTTGTTTGCGAAAAATCTCAAAATACTTCGTACAGTTTGCGGCTTCGCCGCATAAAAACCGTAAAACTTAGAAAAGTAATTTGGATAACTTTTAAAGTTCTACTTCTCAAGATTATTTTCCACCCAAAATTAGGTCGTTCCGATAAACGCTCTAGGAGGAGATAGATTTTGTACAAAGTGAAAAATAAAGGCGGATTCCCGCTTTGCAGGCTTTCATCCAAAATGGCCGACACCCAATATGGGGGACGGCGTTGCCGTAATAATATTTTTGCTCAACTTGTCATGATGCACGTCTGTACCGATTTTTATGATTCTACGACAAACTTCATTTTTGGCCAAGTCCTATCTCGCAATGTTAAAAAAAAACTGAGGTGGCGGTATCGCGCCACTATTTTGAAATTCAAAATTTGGAAATTGTCAAAAGTTGCGTCGGATCGGGTTTGAATTTTGGGCCAAAATCTGTGACTTTTCGTCGATGTTCACTGGGTGAAAATTGCGAAGAAAGAAAGAAAGAAAGAAAGAAAGAAAGAAAGAAAAGAAAGAAAGAAAGAAGAAAGAAAAATATTCCCATACGAAAACAATGTTCCCGCTTACGCGGGTACCATAAACTATATATTTTCGGAAAGCGCTCGCGCATTCCTACTGTACCTCATGGTAGAGGTCTTGGGGCTCTCAGTCGCCCTCAGTCGCCCATTGACTTTTATGGGCTCTGTACAATTACAATGTTGATTTTTGCATTATATATGTATGTGCACGGGACGTGCACGACAAGAGGAGTGTGTTAGTGAGTGTTTGAGAGGAGGGGAGCGCTTCGCGCTTGTTTTGTGCGTTTTGTTCGCACTTTGGGGGAGTCCAATTACAATGTTCGTTTTCTGATACATGTGCACGTGCACGGAACGTGCACGAGGAGAGGAGTGCGTTAGTGCATGTTTGAGAGGAGACGAGCGCTTCGCGCTCGTTTTGTGCGCTCCGCGCACTTTGGGGGAGTGCGCTCCGCGCACTCTATACGATTACAAGAGCCCCTTCGCCAGCCCTGATGGCGCTCGGGCCTAATTACAGAAATAAACGAACCATTTGAGTTCAAACTATTATAAATGTATCAGTCACGATATTGCAAACATTTTGAAGCTTGACTTCATGTTTAGCACACATCTCCCGCTGGTATATTACGTTAGAAAACGTTAACGTTAAAAGCTTACCTCCGTGTCCCTCGGTAAAATCATGTTGTTTGACGTCTGTGTAGGCTCTCAGTACAGGCGTTGTCCATCCAAGAACCTTCATTGAACATGTTGGTTGACGTTTCCCGGTGTTTGATGATTGGCTCTAAGATTTACAAGCTTGGTATCCCTCTGTCCACGAGCCTGGCCACTTTATTTTTTATCACTCGTTTCTTTCACGCAGGTAGCGCCAGGCTCTTCTGCTTTCCTCTTCGTCTTTGCCCAAAAGGTCCACGTGTTTCTCGCCAGTTTAGTTTAGTTTTAGTTTATTTATTTGTTTGAGCAGTTAACCTGCTCAAAGGGAGTGGGCTGAAGCCAAAGGCTTATAAGCGCCCACACCAAAATAAAAATAATAACATTACATTTAATATTTACAAGGTAGCAAATCATGAACAAAGGAACATAGGGCAAAGTAACAATAAATGATGAAGAATAAAACAAAACAACAGCAAAATAAAGAACAACAAAAGAATGTGCTACTTTTATGTTATAAAGGTTCATTAATACATATTATACTCTGAGATCTTGCTACTTCCCAGTTGTCATTACCATCCTCAATATAATTTAATTTGGGTTTAATTATCAGGAATTGTTTGCCATTTGCGTGTCCTTGTAATCCTTCAGCGAAGTGTTTTACTGCCGTGAGTGGTGCCTCAAAACTATCCATGTTGTCTCCCGTTATCCGCACCGGTGTTAGGAAGTAAACATTGGATTCTCGCTTCCCGGTTACGCCAAATTAACCCCGCCCACTAAAAATCCAGCCAATCACAGCGAGAGTTCTCGCAGCCCTGCCGAACAGGAGCTGCGAGAACAAAATGACGTCATTTTCTTCTCGCAGCTCTGGGTGCGAGAACAAAGTTCTCGCGTCTTGTGGAGTATGAATGGGCCTTTAAGCTTTTTCACAGATACATTCTTGCTGCCATACAATGATCGACCCACCTCCAGGATCAACAGTTTTATTATGTTATAGCCATAAACCCATAAACAGTAGTAGAACATTTCTACTTGTATGTTCCGTAGATTCCGTAGACGCCGAAATCCACCGGATCTGCAGCTTAAGCTCTAGAGACACTGATGTACGATTAAAGGAACTTGAACACGCACTAAACCTGAAAACCCAATGAGACACTTGAGTCTATTCCCTTTAAACAAACTTGTGTTGAGTCGGCGCCGCTCCGCTCGGCCGCGATCATGAATTTCTGCCCCATGCCATCCATCAGCGCTCTCTCCCTCTCATACATATTTATTGATGTTTACTGAAGACAGATGGATGTGTAGAAGGAACAACATGGCCGCCCTCAGTCCGCAGGTTTGTGCTGACTCCTCTTCCTTCCTCTTCCCTCTGTCGGTTCAAACAGAATCCATCAAGTGCAGTTTGTCTGAGGAAACTGTTTCACCGCGACGTGAGCTCAGACTGATCTGGGTTTGACGAGGTTTATCCCCGACTGCCCTCTCCCAGACACTTCCTCCAGCCGCTCGGGGCATCTACAGAGAGACGTAGGCTCTCCAGCGCAAGAATGTTTTAATCTAGCCTCCAAGAACATTTCCAATATATAAACGATGATATATGAGCTCCTTTTTCAGCATTGACGGCACCAAAACACACGAATACTTGATGAAGAGCAGAAAAAATTAGACAAAAACGAGGATGAAAATGCAACAAAAGAGCGATGAAAAAAAAAAGTTACAAAATTAAAACGCGGCAACAACGTGAGGAAAAAGATCCATTTAGAGTTTGTAGGTCTTAGCTTTCAAATGTAGGCATTAAATTTGGATAAAGCCGAACTAGAGACACATTTTCTCCAGTTTGGCTTGGTTAAGGCGGGGGCTTTGAGGTTAAAGATCCATGTGAAAAGTAGACCACAGCCTGGAACGGTATAGCTCTATAAGCGTTTTGTAAGGAAGAACAGGCATGCAGGGCTAAATCCCTTAAACTCTTGGCTGCTTAGAAAAGTGTTTAAAGCTGTGATACTGGCTAGAGATGCACCAATCCAGTTTTTTTTGCTTCTGATACCGATACTGGGGGTTAAAGTATCTGCCGATATCCGATAATAATCACTAAGAGACTTTCTTAAAAGTGGCTGCTGTGAATGGTTACATATCAATGATTACTTATATCTATTCATAAACTGTAATAGATAACTGGACTCTTTACACTAATTATCCTTACAGGACTTGTTTGTTTACTTTATTGTCCCCATAGGGACATTTGTCCTCTGCATTTAACCCATCTTTCAATGCCACTGAGGCAACCCGTAAGGAGTAGGGCAGTGCCGCACGCGGGGACCCATCTCAATGATGTGGAGCCAGGCTGATGGTCAGAATCACCTGGCTGGAGGGTTCACCTATTGTACATGTTTTAGTGGTAGGGGAAACCTACACAGACACAGGGAGAACATGAAAACTCCACACTGAAAGGCCCCATCCTGATGGGAATCGAACCCGGGACCTTCTAGCTGTGAAGCAGAGACGCTAACCACTGTGCTACCGTGCCGCCGTACTCAGGCTTTAGGTAACATTAATATAATATAAATAATATAAATATAAAAAACTCACAATGTAATCTGATCATTAGAATACAGTATATATACCAGTATCGGATGTTGGAGCGTCCCTGACACTTGCTGATGTTTGGGGAGGAGAGAGAGTGGCATTAACTCTGCAGGGCCTACACTTTTGCTGTGGCTTCTTTACAAATATTACATAATATTTTGAAAATGTATCTGATTTATTTATTTATTTTTTTCATGTTGTGGACGTCTCCTCTGTATCTTCATGCCTTTTGGAGATCATATCATCCTCCCCACACTTCATTGTTCACATTAATAGACATTATGATGAGGAAAGAACACCCTTTACTGTCCCTTTACTGTCCCTGTCCTGCCCCTTTACTATCCCTGTACTTCCTCTTTACTGTCCCTGTCCTGCCCCTTTACTGTCCCTGTACTTCCTCTTTACTGTCCGTGTCCTGTCCCTTTACTGTCCCTGTACTTCCTCTTTACTGTCCCTGTACTTCCTCTTTACTGTCCCTGTACTTCCTCTTTACTGTCCCTGTACTTCCTCTTTACTGTCCGTGTCCTGTCCCTTTACTGTCCCTATACTTCCTCTTTACTGTCCCTGTCCTGCCCCTTTACTGTCCTGCCCCTTTACTGTCCCTGTACTTCCTCTTTACTGTCCGTGTCCTATCCCTTTACTGTCCCTATACTTCCTCTTTACTGTCCCTGTCCTGCCCCTTTACTGTCCCCGTACTGTCCCTGTACTGTCCCCGTACTTCCTCTTTACTGTCCCATTACTGCCCCTTTATGGCCCTGTCCTGCCCCTTTACTGTCACTGTACTGTCCCTGTACTTCGTCTTTACTGTCCCATTACTGTCCTGTTACTGCCCCTTTACTGCCCCTGTCCTGCACCTTTACTGCCCCTGTCCTGTGTTCCGTGCTGACTGACGGACCGTGGGAAAGCGCACACTTGTGTTACAGCCGGTCTAACGTAAACGAATGGAGCGCGTTGAGCTCGGGTGATGGATGCGTTCAGGGCCCAGTGTTTAACTGGGACATTAGAGCACTGTTGTCCCAGACTTTGATCAGCCGCTGGTGTTTATGGAGTTTTACAGTAAATGTGTTTAATCTCTGGTGGAGGTCTGATCATGTGACGCCGGCTCACTCTCACTGCCATCAGCTCATGGATTACAGAAAAACAGAAACAATAACACATTACTGTATGACTGGGGCTGAGCTCCGTTTCATTTTTTCACTATACCCATACCTGAACGATACTTTTCTAATGCCTATATTAAATTATTTGACATCGAACCATGAAACAGATCTTTATTCTTTTGCTTTCCATTGAATTTCTTTCATTTATTTGAGTTAAAACAACCAAGAAACATCTCTTAATTACAAAAGGGAAGAAAACACACTTTCCACATTTTTCTTAATTTCCCCCCCAATTTTTCCCACTTTTTTAAATTTTGCCATATAATTTCACAAAATGTTCCCCCAAATACATCCAATTTGTTAAAAAAAAGATTCCGCACTCCCCCCATTTTTCCACTTTTTTTTCCAAATTTTTTCAACTTAGGAAAATGGGGGACAAAAAAAATGACATACCATTTTTTTGTCCCCCCATATTCCTATATTCCACTCCTCCCCCCAATTTTTCTACTTTTTTTCTATTTATCTTCTCAAAGATTTTCCCAAATGTTCCCCCACATTTTTTCAGTTTAAAAAAATAATAATAATTCAACTTGTGTTTAATGTTTTCTGTCCCCCCATTGTTCCTAATTTCTTTTTCACGTTCCCCCCTCCCCTCAATTTTCCCAAAATGTTCAAATTTTTCTTAAATTCCCCCCCCCACCAATTTTCCCCTTTCTTCCTCAATTTTGACTAACATAAAAGATTTCATATTCCAATCGGTCCCCGCTTTTATTCCTTGGATACCAGTAGTACTTAAACCCTTTTGTCGATACCAGACTGATATCGTTTAACATCACCCAGCCAGAACTATAACTTTGACTTCTTGAATAGCGTGAACCTATTGCCACTGAAGTGAGTCCTTGTACTTACCCTGTTTGGCTTTGAAAGGCTTTAAATATGGCTGTTCCTTTGTTGACAGTGACATGGACCGTTGGTATGGTGGGACTCAGTTTGTGGCCGTAGCTTGTCCCCAGTGTAAACAGTCGTGGGAGCGATCGGCGGCCGGTGTCGGACCCGCTGAAAGGTGAAGACGAATGTGGCTGCGCGGCGTTGGCATGTGCCGCTAAAACAACAGCAGATTTACGACGCGGGCGACAGATCGCGCCGTAACATTAACACAGGTGTCGATGGGGGAGAGAGTTTAGATGTTTCACCACCAAACGCCTGTGGACAAACGAGCGCCAATCCGTCACAGAGAAAAACACACATTTACAACTGTCACTGCTGCGGTAGAGCTGAACACTTGGACTGGGGCGTGAAAAGGAGCTCTGGAAACAAAGTTGAGCTGAGATGACGTTCACGTTTCTGATTCAGACCTGTTTTCAGAAGTGTTTCTTAGCTTTCGCCGAAGATGGATTGTCATGAGACTTCACAAACGTACAAAAATCCCTCTTGTGCCGCTCATACTGACTGGTTGGGGACTGCACCACTGATGGATAGTTGTGCCATGAGTGAGCGGGTTTTACATTTGCCAACAACAAATATGGTAATTTCCCTATCCGAGAGACAGCCACGGCTAAAGACTAGAGAAATATTCAGCTGTATTCAAAATGTAGTCCTGTTTATTGAAAATGAGGTTTTCATTCCGCTTTAGTGGCTCCTACAGACGCCACACTTCACAGGAAGAAATTTGAATTTTTACAAATGTTTCACTTACTAGTAGCGTATCCAAAACTAAACAAGACCAAAAATCCCCTCTGAAAATATCTTTTGTTAGCAACTAATACAGTTCCGATCAAAGAAAGTAGGAAAATTGCAAAAATTCACATTTTTCATGGTTGGATCTTAATAGAACTTCAATATGCAACAAGAAGAAACAAAAAAAGAGTAAATCTTTTATTGAAAACAACAAATAAACTGAAATGGTCTGTTTTTGCAGCCGATCCAAGGTTTAAGACCACGACTTTTTCTGTCAGGTTTTTTCTCTGCCATGACTTTGTCCCGATGCAAAGCTTTTGATTGTGTTTGGGTTGTTGAGCTGCATAAGCAGGGCCTCTCTCAGCGCACCATCGCTGCTGAGGCAGGACACAGTAACACAGTCAGAGCACTGAGGGTTATGGGACAAAAAAGTCAAGTGGAAGAGCCAAATAACTGTCCCCAGCTCTGAAATAAAGGCGATCCTGGAGCGACTGCAGCTCAATAACCATCAGAGGTTATCATCTACGACTGCAGGGCTTCAGAAACAGAAAACATCTCCAGAGGCCTCGTCCTCTTAAACAGATTTATTTTTTGCCTTTACATCAGGACGTCAGGACAGTGTGAAAACCTGACAGAAAATTACACTGAACCCACATTTTTGCATAGATTTATTTTTTTGAAGGCCATACCTTCATTTAAACTTTTGATTGGCTGCAAAAACAGCCTATTTCACTTTATTTATTGTTTTCAATAAAAGCTTTACTCACATTTTTTTGTCTCATTTGTCCCATTTATTCTTGTTGCACGTTGAAGTTCTGCTTGGAACCTTATTAAGATCCACCCATGAAAAATGTAATTGGTGCCATTTTCCAACTGGTTTTAAACTTTTGATCGGGAGTGTAAAGTGGGAGGAAAAAGTGAGTACACAGTTTGGAATTTCTCACATTTCTGCCTAAATTGGTCACTAAATGTGGACTGATCTTCATCAAATCACAGGAATGATTTAACAGTGTCTGCCTGAACTAATACCACCCAAACATTTACATTTGATCATAGTTTTATTGGCCATAACATGTAAACATTCACAGGACAGGGAGGAATAAGTAAGAATCTCGCTGAACTCCAGCAGTTTTGTAAAGAGGAATGGTCCAAGATTCATCCTGATCGTTGTGAGCGTCTGATCTGCAACTATAGAAAAGCAGTTATTGCTGCAAAAGAAGGATCAGCCAGCTATTTAATACAGGGTTTCACTTACTTATTCCACGCCGTTGTGAATGTCTCAGGTTTTTCTGCAAAATATCGTGTGAATTCATTTTTCCATTGATGATATCACGTTGTCCAGGCCCTGCAGGCAACAAAACAGCCCCACACCATGATTCTCCTATTCCAGACTTCACAGTGAGCATAGGGTTTTGATGTTAATGTGCTGTTCCATTTTTCCTCCACACAGGACATTGAGTGTTCCTGCCAAACTGTTCAACTTTGTGGATGCTAGTATAGTAAGCTCTCTCTAAATATCTCACCTTCATTTAAAATGTTTGTGGACCGCTCTGATGCAAAGTTACAAGTTGAAATATTAAAGGATAAGCTGTGTTCATCTGTAAGCTGCTGTTCCTCGTGCAGTTGAACTAGACAGACACAATGTGAAGTTTAACCCGGGGTAAAGGCTCCGGGGCGGCGCTCGTGGGTCAGAAAAGTGCGGCGATCTTTAAAGACCAGAGGCCGTGGTTATCGGCTCTGCTCTCGCTCCGATGGAGACATTATGAGCTTCATGCTTTAACAGCTCCGTCGATACGCTCCTCCCACGGACAGACAGCAGAGAGAGGACATGAAGGGTGTCCTGCTTTCAAACACATTTAATAAAAACTCATCCCCGTGAAGAAGCCAGATGTGAGGAATACATTAGGAATACATTTGGAAGGTTAGTTTCTCTCAACAATAACAAACACTCACTTAAGTGGAGGAGCTGCAGATGAAAACAGATTTTCACACAGTCGTCAATGTGGAAATTTTTAGCTTAACATCTTGTAGTTTTAATGTCGGAGGGGGAAAAAATGACCAAACATTTTAGTTCTGCTGGACCTGAGCGCTGCCTTTGACACAGTGGACCATGGGATCTTACTTCACAGGTTAGAAAACTGGGTGGGAATCTCTGGTACTGCTCTAAACTGGTTCAAGTCCTATCTCGAGGATAGGACGTACTTTGTCGAAATTGGCAACTGTGTCTCAGACAAAATTTCCATGACCTGTGGAGTCCCCAGGGGTCAATCTTGGGACCCCTCTTATTCAACCTGTACATGCTTCCATTGGGTCAGCTAATAAACAGCAACAATGTGTCGTACCACAACTACGCAGATGACACTCAGATCTACGTGTCACTGACGGCAGGTGAACATGGGCCTGTAGATACACTCTGTCACTGCATCGAACAGATCAGTTTGTGGATGCAAAACAACTTTCTCCAACTAAATTCAGACAAAACTGAAATCATTGTCTTTGGCCCACAGACACAAAGACAAAGTGTTATCAGTCACCTTGAGTCTCTTGCTCTAAAACCAAAAAATCAGGTTAGAAATCTAGGAGTAATCATGGACTCAGACCTGAACTTAAACAGCCACATCAAAGCAATAACATCATCAGCTTTTTACCATCTGAAGAACATTGCTAAGATCAGAGGAATAGTGTCAAAACCAGACTTAGAGAGACTCATCCATGCATTTGTCTCTAGCAGGTTAGACTACTGTAACGGCCTGCTCACTGGCCTGTCTAAACGAGCTGTTAGACAGCTGCAGAACATCCAGAACGCTGCTGCTCGAGTCCTGACAAAAACCAGGAAATACGACCACATTAGTCCAGTGCTCCGGTCTCTGCACTGGCTTCCTGTCACTCAGAGAATAGAATTTAAAACAGCTCTGCTTGTGTACAAGTCTTTTCATGGTTTAGCACCAAAGTACATCTCTGACATGTTAGAGCCGTATGAACCATCTCAGGCCCTGAGAACTTCAGGGAGGGGTCTCCTGGTGGTTCCCAGAGTCAATAATAAACACGGTGAGGCTGCGTTTCAGTTTCATGCAGCTAAAATCTGGAACAGTCTTCATGAGGATGTGAGACAGGCCTCAACTCTGACAATGTTCAAATCCAGGCTGAAAACAGCTCTTTTTACCCGTGCATATGAAAACTGAAAGTATTTTATCTGCACTCTTGACTTTTACTGTAATTGATTAACTTTGTGTTGTTGTTTTATTGATTGATTTTAACTGTTTTCTTGTAATTTTTTCTGCAACTGTGAAGCACTTTGAATTGCCTCGTGTATGAATTGTGCTCTACAAATAAACTTGCCTTGCCTTGCCTTGCCTTACATTGACCAAAGTCCCTGATCTTTCCCACGCTTATTACTGACATGTTTGGTATCCACATGTAGCACGAAAGGCTGTGACCGAGATGACACTGTAATCCAAATATGGTCATTTCCTTTGTGGGAGACAGCAGACGGGAGAAATATACACAGGGCGCATGTGCAGACAAAGGGACTAAACCTACAGACACCAAACTCAACATTTGGAAGTTTTTTTTCAGATGGATTTTCTATATCTAATTCTCACCTGATTTAATGAGCCAAAGATCCAAAATTGCCTCTGCAAAAATCTTTGTATCTAATAAATATATCAACAACATAAAGCCATTAATTTAAACCTGGTTCCAAAAGGTCTTATTTTTATTGGAAAACATGAAACGACAGGAAACTTGCAACACATTTTCCGTTGTGGACGCAGTCAGGAGGTAGTGGACAGAGCGAGGAGGTAGGAGACGAGGACGTAGTGGACATGCGGAGTGTGCTTGACCCGGCGGAGTGTGTTGTCGGAGACTCATTGATTTTATTGATGAATTTCCACCGTGATTTATGTCCAGACTCCGGGGACCACAGTCATACAGTGCTCAAGACCCGCTCAGACTCAGACCAGACCTCGCGGAGTCCCAGTTTAGTCCTATTTTAACACTTTGCCTTCCTCTCGAGAAGGGCTGGGTACCGTTACATTTGAAAAAAAACAGTATTTTAACAATATTTGATTTTCTATACGGATACTTTTTTCCGAGACCTTATACTAAAATATGTGTCGTCTAGAACCAGAAAACAGAACAATAATGTGAGGAAGATCTGCACATTTACAATATGGAGTTCATTTCCAATGTCGGGAAATATGGGGAAAAATGGGGGAAATTGTAGCCCAAAAAAAGGAAAAATGTGTAAAAATGGGGCAAAAATAGAGGAAAAAATTGTGAATAAATTGGAAAAAAAATCGTGGGAAATAGGGAAAATATTAGTAATAAAAGTAAACAAAAATTAGGAAATGAAAAAAGAAAATAGAGCACAAAACCTGGGAAAAAAATCATTCATAAAATGAGTAAAAACATTGGGAAAAATTAGGGCAAATAGGGAAAATATTAGTAATAAAAAACTAGGAAAAAATTGTGAAAAAAATTGGGGGGAAATGTGATAAATTGAGTAAAATAATGGGGAAAATGGGGGAAAATTGGGGGAAATGGGGCAAACATTGGGCAAATAACTTTGAAAAAATGTTGAAAAATAGGAGAAAAAATAAATACATATCCCTGGACAAACAGCGTCAAAACTTGGATCTAAAGAGAGAATTTTTTTTTCCCGGTTCCTGCTTTCGAACCTTTTCATTTTTCCGATACTAGACTGGTTTGGTTTAACGGTACCCAGCCCTATCCTGCCTTCATGCTCTTCGTAAGCGCACGCGACTGAAAAACCCATCAGTATGTAAATGGCTGCACATTCGGAGGCGGATTACGTTCATTTCAAGTTTAAACATAATCTTGTTTTTGTAGCCGCTCCTTGTTTTCTTTCCTCGTTTATCTCTAATCGGGGTCTAATGCTTTGTTTGTCTCGTTTCTATCCCACAGTCCACACACTTAAGTCCACATTATCAGCTCTAACACGGCTCACTGTAATAAACGGCGTGACTGGGATTTGCATGTGCTGGTGCTGCAGATATTCTCCCCCCCCTCCTCTGCCTATAATAAACCATAAGTCTGCATTAATGTCCAGCGCGGCGGCTAAATAAATAATATCCCGACATTTATCAAGTTAAAGTATGCGGAATCGATGTGGCGCTTCATAGAAAACGCTGCTAATAAATGCGGGGGGTGAACCCTGGGCCCGGACCCTCGCCCCCGCCCACGGCCCACTGCGCTTTATGCAAAAATCACCACCAGGAAAAGAGTGGAAAAAACTGCGGCTGAGAGCTTTCCGATGGCGCGCGCTCTCTGTGGGTTTGAGTGTGATTTATGAGCTCCGCCGACGCGCTGTTTGTTCGCTTTGTTCACGCCATTTTACCTGTTTGTACAGCTCTGACACCCTGCTATTGTTTGGAAGTCACTAGTCTAGTCTTAATCCTGGTTTAGTTTACGCTTAATCCAGGCTTCAACTCTTTAGTCCTGATTCGTGAACATAGATTTTGACCTGGCATTCAATCTGCATTTGTTGAACAATAATGACATTGCTCGAAAATAGAAATATTATGGAACACGTTCAGCCGCTCTTTTGGCCCGTCCATTTTTATTATCTCCAGCTTTTCCTTAATTTTTAAAGGAGAAATGAAATATGCACATTGGCATTGAAGTGGCATTATATGTAAGGAATAAACAACTCGGAGCCGTGCATTAGACGGTTATAATGCACGACGTGGAGTCAAGAGGTGTTCCTCCACGAAGTGCATTATTACCATCTAATGCACGGCTCCGAGTTGTTTAATCTGCTTATACCATGGTCTACTAAACTAAATGTTACGACCCTGGCTCAAGGGTCGCAGCAAAAAGAGAGGAGCAGGACGCAGCAAAAGAGTTGAGCTCTAACATAGAGCATTTATTTACATACAAAACAATGTAGCAACGTGGAGAGGACCAGAGGAGCCGCCTCGGTGTGGGAAAGGGGCGGTCCTTTTATGGGAGGCCTACCGGATGCACCAGGCCCTGGCACAGCCGGTGCGGGTCACCTCAGAATAAGACAAAACATGATTAATACAAAACCAGACGGCACCAAGCTAGGGGCCGTCATACTAAACTAGCTAAATATGTCAAACTACCGGGACTATTTTATGTGGTTTTTAGCCAGTCTTTCACTGTCTGAATGCTCGTCTCAGACCGAGACATTCTCTTTCTGCAGCGAGGATCTCTTGTCAGGCACAACAAAACAACATCAGCACAGAATCACAACACAACAGGACTAACCCGGTACACTGATAGTATGCTGCAGTGGCACTCCTGGGCAGGAGTTATTTCACTTTTACACTGTTTAACCTGAAGCTAGCTAGTTAGCTACCTGAAGCTCAATTGTTTATGGAAACAGCTGCAGTGGAGTCCCTTACACCTCGGCCCCACAAACTATAAACTTTTATGTTTGACTTTACTAATCCAGCCAAATATGCTTACGTGCAGGGATCATTTTATGTACGTCTGAAAATAATGAATAGTGCCTTAACCGTTTACAGTAGAAATGGAAAGCTCATATTTTATTAACAGTAAGCTAACCTAGCTGCTCGCTCTCCTAAAAATGCTCTCAGGTAAAGCGCTTTATGACCATGTCTGTGAAAGGCGCTATATAAATAAAGATCTTCTTCTTCTTCTTCTTCTCTACTTCCCATTCATCAAAAGTTGTGTTTTGGCCAAAATTTTTGAAATTAACCACAAAATCCATCTCATTCGTTCATGTCAGTCACTAATTAAGCTTTTGTCTGATTCAGCTGTGTTATGCGTCGCTATGGCGATGCCCGCAGCGGAGTGATATCCCAGTGATTTAACTACCGGACTACGTGTGCGGTTATACCAAAATAATGCACACCTGTTAGCCTTGAAATTCTCACTGACCGTGGTAATAAAAGCATTAACCTGACACCTGCCACTTTAGGGTTAGGGTTAGCAATTATTTATATCCAAATCTCAAAGCATATTGTCTTGAGAGCTTACAGCCTACGTATATATCAGTGTGATACCTCATTTGACATTCTATTTTCTAAAAATATGTGTGAGATCTGTTTGAGTGAAACACAATCACATTTGCCGTTCCTAATCCTAATCCTAACCACTGATCAGGGGAGACGACAAGTAACAGGTTAAAGCAGGTCTAACTAAACAGTCCTGGTTAGACCTGGTTTAGTAATATTTAGTTATCTCCCTCTTACCGAGCACATTTTCTCCAGTTTGGCATTACCCAAATCTAAAAACTTCTCGGTAACTTATTTGTCGCGCTGTCATCCCATTTTTGTCACATTTCTGAAGCATTTTTGTCTCTCTTTTTCTCATTTTTTGACTTGTTTTCGTAGATTTTTTGTTGTGTT
This sequence comes from Neogobius melanostomus, assembly GCA_007210695.1. Taxonomy (NCBI): domain Eukaryota; kingdom Metazoa; phylum Chordata; class Actinopteri; order Gobiiformes; family Gobiidae; genus Neogobius; species Neogobius melanostomus. The sequence goes on along the minus strand of VHKM01001007.1, from coordinate 284,086 downwards.
TTTGTTGCTTTTTGAGCACATTCTTGTCGTGTTTGTGTCGTGTTTTTGTTGCTTCTTCATTGCTTTTTTTTGTCACGTTAATGTGGCTTTTTTTATTGTTGCTTATTAGTCGTGTTTTTAACGTTTTATTCCCGGGTTTAGTCCTGGTTTAGACCCTTTTTTTTTTGACCCGCGCTGCGTCTCCGGCTGCACTTTCTGCTAAAAACACAAAACCCTGAGTGTGTGAGCGTGTTTCCTCAGTGGATTTACGGTGATTTATGAGCTCCACACAGACCTCCTCCTCCTTCACTCCGGGGCTTTACCTGTTTGCGCAGCATTGATCTCAGACGCCGCTTCATTTACTCCTGTTTTAGTCCCGGCTTTAGTCCCGGTTTACTCCTGGTTCCGGTATCATCCCGCAGGAGCGAAGCACTTTGTTTGTGGAGCCCTGGGCGGCATGGGGATTTTCGAAGCAGCGACTCGTAAACAATAGACTAACTTTAGCCGCGCGGGGAAGCGGAGCCATCCGTTACCGCGGCGACCTAATCAGGAAACACAAAACCCGCGGATATTTTTAAAGCACACATTTTTCTTTCTCGTGTGTTTCTCTCGTTTTTACGGCGCAAAACCGATTTTTTTTTTTTTTAACCCGCCATCCTACGTTGACGGATGGAAACAAAGGGTTTTATGTAGAGCTCTGATAAGGAGGAATAATGCATGTGGCAGACGGGTTAGCTCCCCCATCAACCTAAAACATGCACAATGGGATTATTGCCATGCAAATAAACCAATGGAGATTTCAAATGAACTTAAATCTGTTTGAGACGCTGCAGGTGAAAACACAACATATTTCCTTTTTTGTGTGTGCTAGTTTTCTCCTTAACATCTTAGTTTTAACCTCGTAACCCTCACCTGAAACGAGCGCATTTTCTCCACTTTGGCTTTAAGTCTACCAACCAAAGAGCAACAAAAACGAGACGAAAACAAGATGAAAACACAACAAAAGAGGGACAAATACATGACAGAAAGTGATAAAAGAATGACAAAAAAGTGTCAAAAAAACGAGATGAAAATGCAACAAATGAACGATAAAAAAATAGGTCAAATGTGACGACAACACGGCAACAAAGCATTCCGTTTAGATGAGTTTTGTAGGTCTTAGCTTTCAAATGGGGCATTACTCTGGCCTATAGGCTGTAAGCTTTTAGATTTGGGTAAAGCTGAACCGGAGAAAATGCACTTGGTGGGTGGTAAGAGGTTAACATGAACCAAACACAGGGACAAATGGACTTTTGAGCCTTTATAGAAATGAAGCATCATTTATCTTTCAAGTGTAGTGGAGTAAAAGTAAGAAGTACTACTCGAGTAAAGCACTGATCCTCCAAAACTCCACTGAAGTACAGAACTGGAGTGACTTTACTTTGTTACTGACCGCATGTGCCTTGTTCTCAGCCCGTTGGGAACTGCTAAAAAATGCAATAAAATGTTCCAGAAAACACATTTATTTCACACGTCGATCCCTGAGTTAGCTCCTGGTTTCCACATCATCCTGATAAAACGGCGCAGACTGGCTCGGCTCTGGTGGAATCCCCAGCCTCTGGTTCACATTTGTCCTGCGTCTAAATTAAGAAAGTGAGAAGGTCTCAGACAGAGAAGAGCGATGGAGGTCTGGGGCTAAAGGGACTCGAACCCTGACCTCCCTCCACCAGCAGGAGGCCTCGCTGCAGCGCCATCCATCATCCACAGACCAGAGATACAGAGATACAAGCCAGGACGCATTTCTCTGAAGTCGACAGAAATGTTTTGTTAAAGTGAAACACTGCAGGTGAATAGGGAAAACTGTACATTTAGAAATATAAATTTTCAACTGTTGGAATGTAGACTTTAGGACACACCTCGAGTTGGAGAGATGAGTTAGAGAGACGAGTTACAGAGACGAGTTACAGAGACGAGTTGGAGAGACGAGTTGGAGAGACGAGTTACAGAGACGAGTTGGAGAGACGAGTTAGAGAGACGAGTTAGAGAGACGAGTTAGAGAGACGAGTTAGAGAGACGAGTTGGAGAGACGAGTTAGAGAGAGGAGTTAGAGAGACGAGTTAGAGAGACGAGTTAGAGAGACGAGTTGGAGAGACGAGTTAGAGAGACGAGTTGGAGAGACGAGTTAGAGAGACGAGTTAGAGAGACGAGTTGGAGAGACGAGTTAGAGAGACGAGTTAGAGAGACGAGTTGGAGAGATGAGTTAGAGAGACGAGTTACAGAGACGAGTTACAGAGACGAGTTGCGAGTCGCTGCAGCGCCATCCATCATCCACAGACCAGAGATACAGAGATACAAGCCAGGACGCATTTCTCTGAAGTCGACAGAAATGTTTTGTTAAAGTGAAACACTGCAGGTGAATAGGGAAAACTGTACATTTAGAAATATAAATTTTCAACTGTTGGAATGTAGACTTTAGGACACACCTCGAGTTAGAGAGACGAGTTGGAGAGACGAGTTGGAGAGACGAGTTGGAGAGACGAGTTGGAGAGACGAGTTGGACAGACGAGTTAGAGAGACGAGTTGGAGAGACGAGTTGGAGAGACGAGTTGGAGAGACGAGTTGGAGAGACGAGTTAGAGAGACGAGTTAGAGAGACGAGTTGGAGAGACGAGTTACAGAGACGAGTTGGAGAGACGAGTTGGAGAGACGAGTTGGAGAGACGAGTTGGAGAGACGAGTTAGAGAGACGAGTTGGAGAGACGAGTTACAGAGACGAGTTGGAGAGACGAGTTGGAGAGACAGTTGGAGAGACGAGTTGGAGAGACGAGTTAGAGAGACGAGTTAGAGAGACGAGTTAGAGACGAGTTAGAGAGACAAGTTGGAGAGACGAGTTGGAGAGACGAGTTAGAGAGACGAGTTGGAGAGACGAGTTAGAGAGACGAGTTGGAGAGACGAGTTGGAGAGACAAGTTGGAGAGACGAGTTACAGAGACGAGTTGGAGAGACGAGTTGGAGAGACGAGTTGGAGAGACGAGTTGGAGAGACGAGTTGGAGAGACGAGTTACAGAGACGAGTTGGAGAGACGAGTTAGAGAGACGAGTTAGAGAGACGAGTTGGAGAGACGAGTTGGAGAGACGAGTTGGAGAGACGAGTTGGAGAGACGAGTTGGAGAGACGAGTTAGAGAGACGAGTTGGAGAGACGAGTTGGAGAGACGAGTTGGAGAGACGAGTTGGAGAGACGAGTTAGAGAGACGAGTTAGAGAGACGAGTTAGAGAGACGAGTTGGAGAGACGAGTTAGAGAGACGAGTTAGAGAGACGAGTTAGAGAGACGAGTTAGAGAGACGAGTTAGAGAGACGAGTTGGAGAGACGAGTTAGAGAGACGAGTTGGAGAGATGAGTTAGAGAGACGAGTTGGAGAGACGAGTTGGAGAGACAAGTTGGAGAGACGAGTTACAGAGACGAGTTGGAGAGACGAGTTGGAGAGACGAGTTGGAGAGACGAGTTGGAGAGACGAGTTGGAGAGACGAGTTAGAGAGACGAGTTGGAGAGACGAGTTAGAGAGACGAGTTAGAGAGACGAGTTGGAGAGATGAGTTAGAGAGACGAGTTACAGAGACGAGTTACAGAGACGAGTTGCGAGTCGCTGCAGCGCCATCCATCATCCACAGACCAGAGATACAGAGATACAAGCCAGGACGCATTTCTCTGAAGTCGACAGAAATGTTTTGTTAAAGTGAAACACTGCAGGTGAATAGGGAAAACTGTACATTTAGAAATATAAATTTTCAACTGTTGGAATGTAGACTTTAGGACACACCTCGAGTTAGAGAGACGAGTTGGAGAGACGAGTTGGAGAGACGAGTTGGAGAGACGAGTTGGAGAGACGAGTTGGACAGACGAGTTAGAGAGACGAGTTGGAGAGACGAGTTGGAGAGACGAGTTAGAGAGACGAGTTAGAGAGACGAGTTGGAGAGACGAGTTACAGAGACGAGTTGGAGAGACGAGTTGGAGAGACGAGTTGGAGAGACGAGTTGGAGAGACGAGTTAGAGAGACGAGTTGGAGAGACGAGTTACAGAGACGAGTTGGAGAGACGAGTTGGAGAGACGAGTTGGAGAGACGAGTTGGAGAGACGAGTTAGAGAGACGAGTTAGAGAGACGAGTTAGAGAGACGAGTTAGAGAGACGAGTTGGAGAGACGAGTTGGAGAGACGAGTTAGAGAGACGAGTTGAGAGACAGTTAGAGAGACGAGTTGGAGAGACGAGTTGGAGAGACAAGTTGGAGAGACGAGTTACAGAGACGAGTTGGAGAGACGAGTTGGAGAGACGAGTTGGAGAGACGAGTTGGAGAGACGAGTTGGAGAGACGAGTTACAGAGACGAGTTGGAGAGACGAGTTAGAGAGACGAGTTAGAGAGACGAGTTGGAGAGACGAGTTGGAGAGACGAGTTGGAGAGACGAGTTGGAGAGACGAGTTGGAGAGACGAGTTAGAGAGACGAGTTGGAGAGACGAGTTGGAGAGACGAGTTGGAGAGACGAGTTGGAGAGACGAGTTAGAGAGACGAGTTAGAGAGACGAGTTAGAGAGACGAGTTGGAGAGACGAGTTAGAGAGACGAGTTAGAGAGACGAGTTAGAGAGACGAGTTAGAGAGACGAGTTGGAGAGACGAGTTAGAGAGACGAGTTGGAGAGATGAGTTAGAGAGACGAGTTGGAGAGACGAGTTGGAGAGACAAGTTGGAGAGACGAGTTACAGAGACGAGTTGGAGAGACGAGTTGGAGAGACGAGTTGGAGAGACGAGTTGGAGAGACGAGTTAGAGAGACGAGTTAGAGAGACGAGTTGGAGAGACGAGTTAGAGAGACGAGTTGGAGAGACGAGTTAGAGAGACGAGTTAGAGAGACGAGTTAGAGAGACGAGTTAGAGAGACGAGTTGGAGAGACGAGTTGGAGAGACAAGTTGGAGAGACGAGTTACAGAGACGAGTTGGAGAGACGAGTTGGAGAGACGAGTTGGAGAGACGAGTTGGAGAGACGAGTTACAGAGACGAGTTAGAGAGACGAGTTGGAGAGACGAGTTGGAGAGACGAGTTGGAGAGACGAGTTAGAGAGACGAGTTGGAGAGACGAGTTAGAGAGACGAGTTAGAGAGACGAGTTAGAGAGACGAGTTAGAGAGACGAGTTGGAGAGAGAGTTAGAGAGACGAGTTACAGAGACGAGTTACAGAGACGAGTTAGAGAGACGAGTTGGAGAGACGAGTTAGAGAGACGAGTTAGAGAGACGAGTTAGAGAGACGAGTTAGAGAGACGAGTTGGAGAGATGAGTTAGAGAGACGAGTTACAGAGACGAGTTACAGAGACGAGTTGGAGAGACGAGTTGGAGAGACGAGTTACAGAGACGAGTTGGAGAGACGAGTTACAGAGATGAGTTGGAGAGACGAGTTAGAGAGACGAGTTGGAGAGACGAGTTGGAGAGACGAGTTGGAGAGACGAGTTGGAGAGACAAGTTAGAGAGACGAGTTAGAGAGACGAGTTAGAGAGACGAGTTGGAGAGACGAGTTAGAGAGACGAGTTAGAGAGACGAGTTGGAGAGACGAGTTGGAGAGACGAGTTGGAGAGACGAGTTAGAGAGACGAGTTGGAGAGACGAGTTGAGAGACGAGTTGGAGAGACGAGTTGGAGAGACGAGTTAGAGAGACGAGTTAGAGAGACGAGTTAGAGAGACGAGTTGGAGAGACGAGTTGGAGAGATGAGTTAGAGAGACGAGTTACAGAGACGAGTTACAGAGACGAGTTGGAGAGACGAGTTGGAGAGACGAGTTGGAGAGACGAGTTGGAGAGACGAGTTGGAGAGACGAGTTAGAGAGACGAGTTAGAGAGACGAGTTAGAGAGACGAGTTGGAGAGACGAGTTAGAGAGACGAGTTAGAGAGATGAGTTGGAGAGACGAGTTAGAGAGACGAGTTGGAGAGACGAGTTGGAGAGACGAGTTGGAGAGACGAGTTAGAGAGACGAGTTAGAGAGACGAGTTAGAGAGACGAGTTGGAGAGACGAGTTAGAGAGACGAGTTAGAGAGACGAGTTGGAGAGAGAGTTAGAGAGAAAGACGAGTTAGAGAGACGAGTTGGAGAGACGAGTTAGAGAGACGAGTTGGAGAGACGAGTTGGAGAGACGAGTTGGAGAGACGAGTTGGAGAGATGAGTTACAGAGACGAGTTGGAGAGACGAGTTAGAGAGACGAGTTGGAGAGATGAGTTGGAGAGACGAGTTGGAGAGACGAGTTGGAGAGACGAGTTGGAGAGACGAGTTAGAGAGATGAGTTGGAGAGACAAGTTAGAGAGACGAGTTGGAGAGACGAGTTAGAGAGACGAGTTAGAGAGACGAGTTGGAAAGACGAGTTGGAGTCAAATATGCCACTTTCCCCGTGGCCGCAGCCGTAGGAGCCTCCAGCTCCAGGCTGAGTGAGCTCCGCTGCCCCGCGCTCGCTCACTTCACCTGGGCAGCGAAACAGCCGCCCGCATCCACCGGCTGACTGTAGGCCCGTCTACTCGCTAACCCCGCTCCAACAGACGCACCACTGAGGGCGATGAACCCTATGAGACATCGCACGGTGAGGTGAAAGTTATACCGCTGTATACATGTTGAACGTTTACTGCTTTTTACTTAGTAGCTAGCGGTAGCGGCTAATTCATGAAACTGTGCACCAAACTAATCCAGGTTTTGCGATGACTGTAGCTTTCATATTTGACAATACAAGCTAAAACCTACAAAGCTAACGGATAGCTATCATTTACTGTGAGGCCAAATTGACCGGGCAAGTGCCCACGGCTCAGTGCGCGGTTGCGGTCAGTGAGGAGAGGGCTGACCTCTCCAGGTGGACCGTGTGGTCATTGGGTGCTCATAGATATGAGCGGTTCTGGCGTGGTTCCTGCTGATCAGAGATGTTAAGTTGGCAAGTTTACTGAACCTGAACCAAAGTTTATACTCTTTGGACTTGCAACTATTAAAATATGCCAAACCATTAAGCTGTAGCCAGAAAAAAACTGATACCATTTTAATTTGTATGGTAATGGTTGGCATATTTTGAAGTGTATGGGCCTTATTCCTGTAAATAGTCAATAAACGTTTACAATCTATATTTCAAAAACGAAAATGTAATGTGTTTTATCCCTTTTTTTTATTATGTACATGATTCAAATAGAAGACAGTATCTTCTGATGTACAGAACCTGATTTGGAATTTAACATTATGTACAAATCCTTTATTGTCTGACCACTCTGTGATGAAACTGAAGCCATTAGCAGAACTACAGTTCTAAAACAAAAAAAGTTTAGTGTTGAGTCAATATAGTTGTTAATCATTTGCGCTACAAACAAAGTGGAGGTGGAAAAAAGTGGAGTTCATTAATCATAGAATCTACGTGTTCTGTTAAAAAATTCCTGCGAACCGCGTGTTCCGCCGCAGCCCCGTGACCACAAACGGTTCTTGACAGTTACCGGGAGAGATTGCCTTGCCTCAACATATCCGGCTTGCCTCTTCACGCGTTCATCACCCCCTGGGTTCGCTGTTTTTTTTTTTTGTACTCATAAAAAATGTTCAATGTTGGCAGGTCTGGACAAGTTAGGGTTATTCTCAAAGAGAAAGATAAACAGTGGTGGAAAGTCAAGTTTGTCAGTAAACACAGTGTCAGTATTTTTATTGCCTTGCCTAATTGAGGAAAAAGTGATTTTGTCTGAGCTCAAAATCCTCTCATGTGACCAAGGCTTAGGGCTGCAGTGAAGTCGTTCTGATCAGACACATCTCAATAATAAAGAACCGCTGTTGTTTGTTCTTCAAAAAATCCCACACACTCTTTCAATGGTTTAAGTGTCATTTGAAATATCTTCCACCAGCCTAAATGATTAATAGAGATGATGAGGAAAGATTGAAGTACTCTCCAAATACTTAACTGTGAGCTGTTATTATAAAGTGAGTCCCGCAGTATTTATCACTTCAACAAAAAAGTGTCAGCGGTAAAATTAAGAAGACAAAGTTGAATTAATTGGATTTATTGCCCGACCCCACTACATCGATCTTCAGTGGTGGGAGATACTGTCCGGGCCTGAGGGGGTCCAGGGGGGGTCCGGAGGGCGGCCACTTCAGTTCCCTCTAATGGACTGCTCCTGAATCTGCGGCTGTTATCAGCCCCAGCCCACAGTCCGTTATCAATATGGGAGCCACACAATTACAGCAGAGACGCACGGGCCAGAGGAGGGATTACACCAGGGCTAAACCAGGACCGAATCAGAGTTAAACCAGAGCTAAACCAAGAACTAAACCAGGACTGAATCAGAGTTAAACCAGAGCTAAACCAAGAACTAAACCAGGACCGAATCAGAGTTAAACCAGAGCTAAACCAAGAACTAAACCAGGACTGAGTCAGAGTTAAACCAGAGCTAAAACAAGAACTAAACCAGGACTGAGTCAGAGTTAAACCAGAGCTAAACCAGAGCTAAACCAAGAACTTAACCAGGACTGAATCAGAGTTAAACCAGAGCTAAAACAAGAACTAAACCAGGACTAAATCAGAGTTAAACCAGAGCTAAACCAGAGCTAAACCAAGAACTTAACCAGGACTGAATCAGAGTTAAACCAGAGCTAAACCAGAGCTAAACCAAGAACTAAACCAGGACTGAATCGGAGTTAAACCAGAGCTAAACCAGAGCTAAACCAAGAACTAAACCAGGACTGAATCAGAGTTAAACCAGAGCTAAACCAAGAACTAAACCAGGACTGAATCGGAGTTAAACCAGAGCTAAACCAGAGCTAAACCAAGAACTAAACCAGGACTGAATCAGAGTTAAACCAGAGCTAAACCAAGAACTAAACCAGGACTGAATCGGAGTTAAACCAGAGCTAAACCAGAGCTAAACCAAGAACTAAACCAGGACTGAATCAGAGTTAAACCAGAGCTAAAAAAACAAGAAATCAGAGTTAAACCAGAGCTAAACAAGAAAACCAGGACTGAATCAGAGTTAAACCAAGCTAAACCAAGAACAAGGACTGAATCAGAGTTAAACCAGAGCTAAACCAAGAACTAAACCAGGACTGAATCAGAGTTAAACCAGAGCTAAACCAAGAACTAAACCAGGACTGAATCAGAGTTAAACCAGAGCTAAACCAAGAACTAAACCAGGACTGAATCAGAGTTAAACCAGAGCTAAACCAAGAACTAAACCAGGACTGAATCGAGTTAAACCAGAGCTAAACCAGAGCTAAACAAGAACTAAACCAGGACTGAATCAGAGTTAAACCAGAGCTAAACCAAGAACTAAACCAGGACTGAATCAGAGTTAAACCAGAGCTAAACCAAGCAAACAAGAACTAAACCAGGACTGAATCAGAGAGTTAAACCAGAGCTAAACCAGAGCTAAACCAAGAACTAAACCAGGACTGATCAGAGTTAAACCAGAGCCAAACCAAGAACTAAACCAGGACTGAATCAGAGTTAAACCAGAGCTAAACCAGAGCTAAACCAAGAACTAAACCAGGACTGAATCAGAGTTAAACCAGAGCTAAACCAAGAACTAAACCAGGACTGAATCAGAGTTAAACCAGAGCTAAACCAAGAACTAAACCAGGACTGAATCAGAGTTAAACCAGAGCTAAACCAAGAACTAAACCAGGACTGAATCAGAGTTAAACCAGAGCTAAACCAAGAACTAAACCAGGACTGAATCAGAGTTAAACCAGAGCTAAACCAGAGCTAAACCAAGAACTAAACCAGGACTGAATCAGAGTTAAACCAGAGCTAAACCAAGAACTAAACCAGGACTGAATCAGAGTTAAACCAGAGCTAAACCAGAGCCAAACCAAGAACTAAACCAGGACTGAATCAGAGTTAAACCAGAGCTAAACCAAGAACTAAACCAGGACTGAATCAGAGTTAAACCAGAGCTAAACCAAGAACTAAACCAGGACTGAATCAGAGTTAAACCAGAGCTAAACCAAGAACTAAACCAGGACTAATCAGAGTTAAACCAGAGCTAAACCAAGAACTAAACCAGGACTGAATCAGAGTTAAACCAGAGCTAACCAAGAACTAAACCAGGACTAAATCAGAGTTAAACCGGAGCTAAACCAAGAACTAACCAGGACTGAATCAGAGTTAAACCAGAGCTAAACCAAGAACTAAACCAGGACTGAATCAGAGTTAAACCGGAGCTAAACAAGAACTAAACCAGGACTAATCAGAGTTAAAATAACCAAGAACTAAACAGATGAATCAGATTAAAACCAAGAACTAAACCAGGACTGAATCAGAGTTAAACCAAGACTAAACCAACTGAATCAGATTAAACAAGCTACAAAACTAACCAGGATGATCAGAGTTAAACCATAACTAAACCAAGAACTAAACCAGGACTGAATCAGAGTTAAACCGGAGCTAAACAAGAACTAACCAGGACTAATCAGAGTTAAACCAGTAACTAACAAGTTTAACTAAACAGATACCGGACTGAATCAGAGTTAAACCAGAACTAAAAGACTAATCAGAGTTAACCAGAGTAAACAAACTAAACCAGGACTGAATCAGAGTTAAACCATAACTAAACCAAGAACTAAACCAGGACTGAATCAGAGCTAAACATGAACAGATGTTTACATACACATTATAAAAAGAAACATTAACTTTTCGTTTTTGGTCAATTAGAATTTAGAAAAATATTTCTATTTGCTAAATGCCAGAACCAATTTTTTTTTTTGTTACTTTCTACAAAGTCAAAAGTTGACATACATTAAGATTCATAGGCGCCGATTTATGTAATTCCCAGTGGGTGTCAAGTCAAAATATTTAAAATAAAAACATGGGGAACAAGTCTGGTTCATCCTTCGGTGTAATTTCAAGACGCCTGAAGGTGCCGTGTTCATTGGTTCAAACGCATTTTATACGCAAGTATAAAAAGATGGAAATCAATCAATCAATCAATCAAACTTTATTTATAAAGTGCTTTTCATACCGAAAGGTATCACAAAGTGCTTTACAGATTGCAACATTTAAAACAACACGCCCCGCATCATACATCCATATATATATATATATACAGTATATATATATATATATATATATATATATATATATATACAGTATATATATACATATACATATATATATACACATACATACACACACATATATACATATATATATATATATATATATATATATATACATATACACACACATACACATACATACACATAATATACAATATATCATTAGGACTAAATTAATAGATGTCAGTTAAAAGCTAAGCTAAAAGGTGGGTCTTGAGCCTGCTCTTAAAGACATGAACGTTCTCTGTGGTCCTGATCTCCTCCTCAGGTCGTTCAGAGGCGAGGGCCATAATATTGGAAAGACACCTCGCCGTGAGTCTTTCTGTTGACTTTGGGAATAATTAGGAGACGCCTGCCAGAGGAGCGAAGGGGCCGTGAAGGTTCATACGGTAAAAGCAGTTTTGAAAGATAAGAAGGACCAAGACCATTAAGACATTTAAAAACCATTAAAAGAACTTTAAAAATGTCCAGTCATCATACAGATCAGAAAGAAGGCGGGTTCTGTGTCCCAAAGATGAATGTGCTGTGGTCTGAAATGTGAATATAAACCCAAGAACAAATGCAAAAGACCTGAAGATGCTGAACTTGGTAAGAGTTTGTCATTATCCAGAGTGAAACAAGGCTGCACGGTAGTACAGCGGTTAGCGCTTCTGCTTCACAGCTAGAAGGTCCCGGGTTCAATTCCCACCTGGACGAGGCCTTTATGTGTGGAGTTTGCATGTTCTCCCCGTGTCTGTGTAGGTTTCCTCCAGGTATGCCGGTTTCCCCTACCCTACCTTTCAATAAACAATAAACTAAAACATGTACAATAGGTGAATCCTCCAGCCAGGTGATTCTGACCATCAGCCTGGTTCCACATCTGGAGATGGGTCCCCAGCCGCGGCACTGCTGTTACCCACTGCTCCTTACGGGTTGCCCCAGCGGCATCGAAGGATGGGTCGAATGTAGAAGACAAATTTCCCTACGGGGACAATAAAGTATACAAACAAACAAAGTGCTGTGCCGACATGGGCTGAGAGGGTACTATGCCAGGAAGAAGCTCTTACTCCGAAACATCAAAAAGCCAAATGCACACAAGGATAAAGACTTTAACTTTTCGAGACATATCCAAAGGCCATAATGACCATCGTCACGTTTGGAGGAAAAAGGGTGAATCTTGCAAGCCTGAAAACATCATCCCAATTGTGAAATACAGGGTGGCAGCATCATGCTGCGGGGTTGTTTTGCTGTGGGAGGGACTGGTGCGCTTCACAAAATGGATGACATCATGAAGAAAGAACACTATGGAAATATTGGAGCAACATCTCAAGACATCAGCCAGGAAGTTAAAGCTTGGACGCAGATGGGTCTTCCAAATGGACAATGACCCAAAACAAACTGCCAATACTGGTTACAAAGTGGCTTAAGGATAACAAAGTCAATGTTTGAAGTGGTCATCACAAAGTCCTGATCTCAATCCAGTTGTAAATGTATGGGCAGAGCTGAAAAGGCATGTGCACGCAAGGTTGACTGGAGCTTACAGCCTATAGGCCAAAGTAACGCCTCAAGACCTACAACACTGACTTTTTTTGACGCGTTGTTGATAAAGCATTTTTGTCCTGTTTTCATAGTTTATTTTATTGTTTATTTTTCATCACTCTTTAGTAGTGTGTTTTGTCACTTTTTTAAAGGTCCTATATCATGCAAAATCGACTTTTTGGAGCTTTTAGCCATGTTGTTATGCTATTTCCTTATCAAAAACACCCCCAGAGCGGTTTTTGGCTTCATTCACGCAGTTCTAAGTAATCCTCCTGAATCCTGCTCTCTGAGCAGCTGCTCCACCCTCTCCTGGTAAACCACTGAGCTGTTCAGTTGTGTCGTCACAGCGGAACGGAAGTGCTCTACGTCTGTAATGTAATGCCTTACGGCCTGATTTTTATTTATAAAACAGCTTTTTTTTTTTTTTTTTTTTTTTTTTTTTTTTTTGAAAAAAAAAAAAAAAAAAAAAAAACAGCAACCCTCCGAAGCGTCTGTGCTGTCCCACGACGCTAATCAAGCGCACCCACGGCTGGAGGAGCCATGGATCCGAGCATAAGTGTTGTTTTTGAAGACTGAGCTCTTTCTAACCTACTCTGGACACCGCCTGCTCTTTTTTCTTACCGATAATGCCACGGATGCGCGTTTGGCTACGAGAGGAACAGGATTATTCAACCTTCCTAAAGAAGAGTGCACTCGCCAGAAGTTGGAATTTCTTTCCGGGATTAAGCTAGCTACTATATCAACCAACCTGATGGATGCTTGGTGAACCTTGGCCAGAATCAAAGTGGATTAACTTTTATAACTTTTATAACCAACGCGATCTCATGGGAGTCCAAACTGAGCGGTGAGTCAATCAAAACGCGTGTTAGCGTGTGTGTTAGCGTGTGTGTTAGCGTGTGTGTTAGCGTGTGTGTTAGCCATTTATGAAACTGCTTTGCACATGTCAACTCCTTATAACTGCATTATGTGAAGTAACTTCACTTTTTGCAGCGATATTTATATTTATAATACTGCAAATGTGGAATGAGCAGAGAGAGGGGCGGAGTTAACTGAATCGAAGCGTCTTATCTTCCGGGTAGGGAAAATACCCCCCAAAAATACTTATATTTCTCTCAAAAATGAGTACTCCATAGTGATAGAGGTACAATATATCATATATATGCCTATACTTTACTTTGGAATGGCTAAAATAGCATGATACAGATCCTTTAATGTGTTAATGTTGCTTTTCCGGCACATTTTTTGTCGCTCTTTTGACACTTTTCTACAGTTCATCTGGGGGTTAAGAGGTTTGTATAAAGTGATACTGAAACAACTTTTACAATTTTAGTGAAGAAGAGACGCTGCAGTTGAAAACATGAGTTGACATTTTTTGAGTAAAGAAACGACCAAATTGACCCTTTCATGAAGCTTACCCAGGATGTAACTCCAACATTGTAACTCTAACGGTGAGATAACCAGGAAGTCCCTTTTAAACGAATAAATACTATGCTGCTCTCTTATATTTAACATGGAAAACCAGCCAACTCTGTTGTACAGTAAGCAGCGATGCGTGCTATATTTGCAGCAGTTTAGATTTGAGGCTATAGCAAATTGCTTTTCTAAAGTCAGTGCTGTGTTAATTTGGTAATTTAAAATTAGACTAAATCAAAAGTAAAAGAAGGGACTAAAACATGTTAACTTCAGTGACAGAAACAAACAGAATATCTTTAAATACTTTTGAATACAAACATAGAAAAGTAATGTTGACTACATTCATTATAGATTTAGTCGATAACATTTTCATGAAGTTTCCATTGACTAAAACTAAAAAGAATGACTGATAGGCTTACAAATTAAGATCAAATTGGTTCTGAACTCTGCTGAAAGTTGTGGTGTGGCAGAGTGGTTAGTTTGTCGAGGATGTGAGGTTTTATTCTTCAGGATTAAACCAAAGTCCAGTGCGCAGCTCAGAGCCTGGTGCTGCAGTTATCGGCTCCATCGTGTGGTTCACGTCGGTACAGCCGCGGTCCCAGAGGCGGATGATGAATAGGACTCACAGACAGCACAAACACACACAGCTTGTTATTACAGCCGCGTTAACCATGTTCTACTGGGCGCAGATAGAGATGAGAGATGCTCCGGCTCTGGACAAATGGAAACAAGGCACAGATTAGGCTGGAGAAGTGTAAAAGAGCAGTGCTCTGCAGCGGTTCGAGGTTTGGAAACGACTTCAGTCTGCCTGGTTATGGTCGCAGAAGAACTTTGTTTAACTTTATCATATGGGAACAGTGTGAGCTCAGTTTAAATAGATCAACATCAGAGGTGGTCTGTAACAAAGTCAATTTACTACAGTACTTAAGTGGAGATTTAAAGGAGCTGGACTTAACTCGAGTTGTATTTGTATTTTTTGAGAAATTGTGTCACTAAGCCTAAAAACATGTTCATATAGACAAAAACAAGGTTGTGAAACTCTGTCAAATCTCTTGAGCTTTGTAAGGTACTCGCTCTGTTGAAAAAATTGTTATTGTTCCTCAACGATTTTAGGCCTGTAGCGCTGACATCTCTGATTATGAAAACCTTCAGGAAAATTGTTTCTGGTGAACTGTGTCTGAGTTGTGTCCAGCCACTTCAATTTGCTTATAGGTCCGGAAGAGGAGTAGATCAGTGCATTTGCTACTCTCCTCAATCTGACGCTCATGCACCCTGAGGCTGCCAACAACCTGGTGATTTCGCGTCTGCATTTAACTCTGTCCAGCCACATTTATTGGCCGAGAGACTGAAATCTATCAGTGCAGATCCTGCCCTGATTTTGTGGCTGATTAACTTTTTAACAGAACAGAGCAAGTTAAAGTGCATGGCACTCTGTCTGACTCTTTGGCGTCCTCTACTGGAGCACCGCAGGGTTGCATTTTGTTACCTGCGTTGTTTGTGTTGTATACAAGTACTGTATGTGTCAAAGCCACCATGAGAACCGTTATGTTATTAAATTTGTTTCTCTGGTAAACGGTGATGCTCCTGACTTTGGCTCTGCTCTGTTGGAGTTCTTTGAGTGGTGCCAGTCATCTTTTCTGCACATAAATGTGTACACAGGTAGCACCAATAAAGTGAAGAACTCTTTTATCCCCACTGGGGTTTTCAGTAAGTCATAGATATTTGACCTTTTCCCTGGTTGCTGCACTATATGAATTTGATGTATTCTCCGCTCACGTTCATTTTAATAGTGTTTTCATTATATATTTTTGTCTTTTATTGATTCCAATCTGTACGGTTGTGGGTCTGTATCAATGGAGGAGGAAAGCCCTTCACTTTGGTCCTCATGGCGGGGAGCTGACATTGCTGTAATACCAGCCCCTGGTGGCCAGGGGCAAGTTTACACCTCCCTAGCACTTTCTTTTTCAAAAAATTGCTATAACCCATGTGACAACACTGGGGTAGGTATCACATTTTTAATCATGCTGTTTTTGTACATCAGCAACAAAAAGTGGTAGCCTAAGTATGATTGACAGGGGGAGCACTTCGCCTTCCCGCCTACGAAGGAACAGGCTTCGTAGGAGAAGAGTCAACAGCCATGTTAATCTCACAGACCACTCGGGATCATTACTATGAATGGGGCTGAACGGAACACTAGTTATCTCTTCTATCTTCTATCTATGGTCTCTGTATGTTCCTGCTGGCTGCACACACATCAAATATAGTACTGAATTGAATTGTGTCAACACCACTTCATTTGTGACAAAAGAGTGATGAAAAAGTGACGATAACGCAACAAAAAAGCAATGAAAAAAAGCAATGAAAAAGCAAACAAAAAAACTATGAGACCACAACAAAAAAGTGACAAAAAGACATGAAAACAGGACAAACGCTTCAAAACTGTGACATAAACGTGGTGACAAAAAGTTCAGTTTTGTAGGTCTTAGCTTTTAAATGAGGCGAACACTGGCCTATACGCTGTAAGGTCTTAGGTAAAGAAGCTTTTAGATTTGGGTAAAGCTGAACTAGAGAAAATGTGCTCAGTTACGGTTAAGAGGTTAAAACAACGTCAGAGTGAAAGGTGCTGTAATCAAAGCTAAAGGCGGAACAACCAGGAGAGCGTGATCTTTTTTTTTGTTCTGGCAGTGTGAAGGTTCGAGCTGCGGGCCCTGAGAAGCGCTGCTCTGATCTGTTTACTCCCATGTTTTCCAGGCCGTACCAGTGCGGCCACTGCTCCCAGTCGTTCTCGCAGCCGTCGGAGCTGAGGAACCATGTGGTCACGCACTCCAGCGACCGGCCCTTTAAGTGCGGATACTGCGGCCGGGCGTTCGCCGGCGCCACCACGCTCAACAACCACATCCGCACGCACACCGGGGAGAAGCCCTTCAAGTAAGTAACCGTGAGTACTGCACTACAAACTCTACTGTATCATACTGCGGGTCCTAAAACAGGGCTAAATATGGACTAAACTTGATTTTTGATCCTTTATGAAAGAGAAACACTGTCTAGACCTCAAACTCCAGACTCGGGTCCGGATGTGGACCTCGAGGTGATTTAGTCCCCGGTGGTTTCTCTGTGCTGCGAGTTTTATCGCCAGAGCATTTAGAGTTTGTTCATTCCCATAAAGTGCAGTTGCAGCTTTGGCCTGCAGGGGGCAGTGTATAAAGAGGCGCACAGTTTGCAGGAATAGCTCTACCCTTTGTCACTTGGGTCACATATTGTATTTACCGTATTTTCCAGACTATAACTCGCTCTGGAGTATAAGTCGCACCAGCCATGGCAACTACCTGGGCATGGAGGCGTAACTGCATCGTTAGCAAGCCTCTACCGGCAAAGCTCTATTTGCGAGCTCGTTCCTCTAGCTGTGGCCATCTAGCTTTAGCCCGCGATTCGTTTTTTTTTTTCTTCTTTATTGCAGTAAGAGTAACCTCCGCTTTTCGCCAGTCCCTCACAGGTTTCTCTCTCACTCCAAGCTTTTCTGTTTATTACATTTTCAGTGGTACAGTAAGTAAGTAAGTGCTTTATTTTTTAACAGGAGTAGAAGATACTGGTACACAAGCTTAGAATGCCCTATAGTGGCTGTCAGTATGAAAATAGCAATTGTGAAATTATATATTTTGATATATAAGTTGCAACTGAGTATAAGTCGCATATTGTTTCTTGTCCGCCTTTTTGGCTGATGGACTTTATAGTTACTGGACATTTGCTTTTCAAACCGGCCAAAACCCTAGTCTGGGTCAGTAATCATCATCAGTAAGTTTAACTCATTGTCAGTGCAGTGTGAAGTCACTTATATTTAGCGCTGGATTACCGTTACATTATGTCTGATACCAGTACTGTAACGATACTTGATTTTCCATACCGATACCTGAACAATACCTATACTTAAATATTTGTCGTGTAGAACCAGAAACAGAACAATAATGTGTGTAAGATCTGCACATTTACAATATCAGGTTCATCTCCAATGTCAAGAAATATGTGAAAAATGGGGAATAATTTTGGGGGGAAATTGGGGCAAAATAATGAAAAATTGGAAGAAAAAATAAATACATTGAAAAAATATGGGGGAAATAGGGAAAATATGAGTAATAGAAATGACCAAAAATAAAAACGATAAAAAATGTTGGCAAAGAAAAACATTAAAACAAAAAAACAAAAAATGGGGAAAATTGTTTCAAACATTGGGCATTTTTTTTATTTTTTTGTTTGAGCTGAAACAACCAAGTCACTTCCTTTAAAGGAGCTGTATCATGCTATTTTAGCCATTCCAAAGTAAAGTATAGGCATTTATATTATATATTGTACCTCTATCACTATGGAGCACTAATTTTTGTGATAAATAAAAGTATTTTTTGGAGGTATTTTTCCAACCTGGAAGACAAAACGCTTGGATTCAGTTAACTCCGCCCCCTCTCTCCACTCATACAACTTTACCGTAGTAGAAATATAAATACCTCAGCAAAAAGTGAAGTTACTTCACGATGCAGTTATAAGGAGTTGACATGTGCAACACAGCTTCATAAATGGCTAGTAACACACACGCTAACACACATTTTGATTGACTCACCGCTCTGATGTTTCCATTATGGGACTCGCGTTGGTTATAAAAGTTAATCCACTTTGATTCTGGTGAAGGTTCACCAAACATCCATCAGTGACGGTCACAGACAAACACTATTTTGGCTGATAGTCGCTGAATCCCGGAGAGAAATTCCAACTTCTGGCGAGTGGCCTCTTCTTTAGGAAGGTTGAATAAAGTCCTGTCCTCGCAGCCAAACGTGCTTTTCTCCATGACATTATCGTTAGGTAAGAAAAAAACAGGAGTGTCCAGAGTAGGTTAGAAAGAGCTCATTCACAACTTTCGATGAAAACATGACATGACATCTGTTTAGACGCTCAGGGGGTGCGTTTGTTTTCCTTGCAGGGGCAGCGCGGACGCATCAGGCAATTCCTCTTTTTTTTTTCTTTTCTTACGACAGAAATAATGAAAAAGCTGTTTTATAAATAAAAATCAGGCCGTAAGGCATTACATTACAGACGTAGAGCACTTCCGTTCCTTTGTGACGACACAACTGAACAGCTCAGTCATTTACCAGGAGAGGGCGGAGCAGCTGCTCAGAGAGCAGGATTCAGGAGGATTACTTAGAACTGCGTGAATGAAGCCAAAAAACACTCTGGGGGTGTTTTTGATAAGGAAATAGCATAACAACATGACTAAAAGCTCCAAAAAGTCGATTTTGCATGATATAGGACCTTTAATGCTGTCCCTGGTTCAACAGTATCAAAACTTGAATAATTTTTCAATCAATCAATCTTTATTTATTTAGCGCTTTTCATGCATTTCATGTAACACTTTCTCTCACACCCACCTCCTCAAAATACAAATACAGTACAAACACATTGTCGCACTCACACTCTCCCCGCCCACCTTCCCAGAGACACACCACACAAGCACAACACACACACTCAAGGTAAAACAATGGACGCAATGGACATAAGGCTGAGGTAAGGCTGGGTACAGATAAACCAGGTAAGGAAACACCATCCAAGGAGCCGTCTGCATCGGGAGCAGCACCTCGGCTGCAGCCACAGGGCACCAGCACAGGACGCCCGGAGGAGGCGCGATAGAAACACCACACCTCCATCCAGACACCCACAGGACAGCACCCCAGCAGCCACAGCCAATGACCGCTCCCGAGGCAGAGGGCTCCTCCAGAGGAAACTGGGAGAGCATAAAAATGGTTAAAATAAATAAAAAGTCAAATTGAATAATAGGATCACTAAAATAAGACCGAGAGGTAAAATGCATAAATACAAAATAAATATGAATAACAATTAAACATCAATTAACTTAATTATAAGGTGGTGAGATAAATAAACAGGCCTAGCAAGAATAAATATCAGTTAAAAGCTAAACTAAAAAGGTGGGTCTTGAGCCTGCTCTTAAAGACATGAACATTCTCTGAGGTCCTGAGCTCCTCCTCAGGTCGTTCCAGAGGCGAGGGCCATAATATTGGAACGACGCCTCGCCGTGAGTCTTTCTGTTGACTTCAGGAATAATTAGGAGACCCCTGCCGGAGGAGCGAAGGGGCCGTGAAGGTTCATAAGGTAAAAGCAGTTCTGAGAGATAAGAAGGACCAAGACCATTAAGACATTTAAAAACCATTAAAAGAACTTTAAAATCGATCCTGAAACACACGGGGAGCCAATGCAGCGACTCTAAAACCGGTGTAATGTGGTCCCGCCTCCTGGTCTTTGTCAGGACACGAGCTGCTGAATTTTGTAAAAGTTGTAAACCTGAGATACTGGGGCGACAGTGGTGCAGATGGTAGAGCGGGTTGTCTCATGATCGGAAGGTTGGGGGTTCGAATCCCGCCTCCTGAAGGTGCACACTGTCGTTGTGTCCTTGGGCAAGACACTTCACCCAGCTTGCCTCCAGTGTCTGCGTACATTGGTGTATGAATGAGAGTGTGAATGGGTGAGTGGATCCTTGCTGTAAAGCACTTTGAGTGCCTAACATAGGTGGAAAAGCGCTATATAAGTTGAGACCATTTACCATACTCTTTTTGGGAAGATCAGAAAGCAGGGCATTACAGTAGTCGATACGACTGGTGATAAAAGCATGCATTAGCGTCTCCGTGTTGGCCCGAGAGAGAATGGGGCGAACTCTGGCTATGTTCTTTAGATGGTAAAAACCTATCTTTGTGATATTCTTATTGTGTGGAATAAAAGTCAGCTCAGAGTCAAAAATCCCACCCAGGTTCTTCACCTGTGAGGAAGGATTAAAAGACAATGACTGTAGTTTGGGTAAAAGTTTCTCTCTCTGGGCCTCAGGACCGATGACTAAAACTTCAGTTTTGTCCTGGTTAAGCTGGAGAAAGTTTTCTGCCATCCAGGATTTGATATCTAAAATGCAGTTAAAAAGTGCATCTATTGGCCTGGTGTCATCAGGAGACATGGAGATGTACAACTGTGTATCATCAGCGTAACTATGAAAGTTGACTCCATGTCTCCTGATGACATCACCAAGAGGGAGCATATACAGGTTAAATAGCACTGGCCCTAAAATCGAACCCTGGGGCACACCACATGTAATTTTATGGACCTTAGAGGAGCAGGTATCCGCACTCACCATGAATGTCCTGTCTGTGAGGTAGGATGTAAACCATTTCCCCCCATTTCCTCTTTGTCTCTGTGTAGGTTTCCTCTACCATCCAAAACATGCATATTAGGCTCACCTCTGGTTGTTTGGTTTGTCATGTTGAGGCCGCGTTTGTCCTATCGTCTCATTAAAGGTTTTTCCTTGGACCTGACCCAGATTCCTGAACAGATCAATCCTGCTTTTATTCAGCCTCCTCCATTATTCATCTGTGTGACCCTCCACCCCTGCCCTCTGACCCTCAGCCCGGTAATGAAGCCCCTGCCCGCTCCAGGAGATTACAAACGCACTTCAGTTAGAGCCCGCGCTTTATGGAGCAAAGTTAGTTAAATCCAGCTTCTTTTTCTGGAGCCTGTTTATGAAAAACAATAAACAAGCTGATAGATTGAATATAAGTAATTACAATCATCTTGAACAAAGCGTCAAAAGTTACAGCGATAAAAACGAGGATGAAAATACAACAAAAACACAATAAACAAGTGACAAAAAACGGATTGAAAAGTGATGAAAAAGCAAAAAAAAAAAAAAGAGCCACAAATAAGTGACAAAACATAATAAAAATGCAACAAAGAAAAACAAAAGAGCAACAAAAACATGCTGGAAAAGCAACAATAACACATTAATAAAGCGACAAAAACACAGCTAATAAGTGACAAATGTGACGAAAACACAACAAAAAGCAAGGAAAAAGCGACGAAGAAAGCAACATAAAACAAAAATAAAAGACCAAAAATCGACAAAATGTGAAGACAAAAACGCGGCAATAACAAAACAAAAAAGTACAATCGGTTTTGTTGGTTTAGGCGGGTGTAAGAGGTTAACTATAACAGTCTGTTTAGTTTATTGGTCGGGACAGTGCATATTAATGAACAAGCCACACTGGATTGTAGCCTTGGGCTGATTTCCATCCATCATCCCCCATGCACACTCTAAAACACACTCTCATTCATCCTGGCCTATTGTACATGTTTTCAGTGGTAGGGGAAACCTACCCAGACACGGAGAGAACATGCAAACTCCACAGAAAGGCCCTGTCCAGGCGGGAATCGAACCCGGGACCTTCTAGCTGTGAAGCACGAGCTCTAATGACTGTACTACCGTGCCTCACAAAAGAGCAACAAAAGTCGTGTGTGGACTAGGCCTCACTATTGGGTAAATTCCAGTAGACAAGTTATGCAGATTCTATTCCTATCTAAATAGAAATGGAATAACAAAAAGACAAGAATTATATTTCAGATATAGACACTGAATTTTTTGTTGTTGCTGTTTTGATATCACATGCATCATGTAAACTCCACACAGAAAGGCCCTGTGTTTACCAGCCACGGCACCCGTGTGGAAATTTCACCTGATCGGCGTTTCACAGGTAGAACAGTTACACACTCTTCCACTAGAGGGCGGTATTGTGCAAAAAAACAAGTAGTCCACAGCTGGAGGGTCATTGATGTGTGATTACTATGATACGATCTGTGACGATATAAAGTAGTCAGTCTGACCTGGGTCCTGGAGAAAGCAAAAGAGGAGAGACAATGCCAAGAAAGTGATCCTGTCTTTGGATTCACCTGTACTGGGGAACAAACCGAGTGCTTTTTCACATGACACAAGTCACCCAAAGTGCTTCACATAAGAGATTTGTTCTTCATTCACTGCTAGTAAGCTCCGTATGTAGCTTCAGTTTCCCCTGGGGCAGACTGACAGAAGCGCTGTCGCGACTGCACACATCTAACCACCATCACTCATTCACGCGCACACATCATTCATCCTGTGCCTGGTGTGCACAGTGCAGCGCTTCCAAGTAAACTTAAATGCCATCTCCAGACAAAACACCCATCCCTTCAAAACAAGAACATGGACTATTATAACAGGCAGTGTTAATGAGGAGAACCTCTAAGACGAGTGGTGGAAAGAAGTACAGGAGAGAAAAGTTGTGTCTGATTACCTTAAACAAGGAGGACTGAATCGATTTTGACCAATGAGAAGCGCGATTATAGGTTTGGTTAGGAACCCCTTCAGCTGCAGTTGGAAAGGACATGACTTTGCAGGAGCAGGAAGAAACAACTGCTTTGCTGATCTACCTTTGGACAGTTTTTGGCTGACTGCGGTTAAGGAGTTCCCCAATCTAGCAAATAAAGCTATTTCAGCTCTGCTCCCTTTCTCCATAACATATCTATGTGAGCCATGACTGATATAAAGACCAAAAGAAAGGGAGAGACTGATCTTAGTGTGTGTCTGTCCTCCATTTCTGCAAGACCTTCAGCATTGTGTTCAACTAAGCAGCCCCAGATTTCACACTAAGTCAATACATTTTGACTAGAAATATGATGATATACTTTTTGAGACATTTTTGTTTGGTGGGGCGCCTTGTGATTTTTATATTCTAAAATATATAGAATATAATATAATATATGCCCGAAAGGCTCCAAAAGGTTGGGAAACACTGCTCTATTGATGAAATATATGAGCATTATTGTTAAGTTAGCTGCTATAAACCTACAGGCCTCTGCTACTGTCTGCAGTGGCTCTGTCTCACACGGGACAAAACCACCTGTGGCTGAAATATCCAGGCTCTGCTCAGAGCAACTAAACGCTTCCTGTAGCACCAGCGACAGAAACCGCTTTTTTGTAACGACATCAGCAACAACAGCTCATAAAGTCTTGGCAAACAGAAACCAGTCTGACTGTGGCTCTCGTCAGCAGGCACCGTTTATTAGTGCTGGTACTGTAAATGATATCAGAACAAAAGTTTAGGTTCTACCAGTATTGGAAAATTTAAAGTATCATAAGCAGAAACCGAAAAAATATCTTCTCTTTAGATCCAAGGTTTGATTCTGTTTTTTCTCCCCAATTTTTTTTACTACATTTATTACCAATATTTTTTCAAAATTTTCCCAATTTTTCACCCAATTTTTTAATACATTTCTTAACATTGGAGATGAACCTGATATTGTAAATGTGCAAATCTTCCTCACGTTATTGTTCTGATTTCTGGTTCTAGACGACAAATATTTTTTAGTATCGGTATCAAAAACCAAGTATTGTTAACGTACTGGTATCGAAAAAAATGTAATGGTGTCCAGCACTACTGTTTCTGCTTTTGTTGGTCTGAAAGGGGAGGTCTGGAGAATGATGGATACAAAATAAAACGTTTGCCATGGGACTGTGACCGCTTTGGGGCCGGGTTATGCAAAAGGTCAGTTGTATTGAGGATATGAAAATTAGAATAACAAAACAAACAATAATGGTGTTGAAAAGAGAGGCGGTGTTTGTTTATAGTTTAGGATTTGTTCGATTCAGTCAATGTGGGAAAAGCGTATTTCAGTTTGAAGGAAAGAGGCAAAACCAAAGTCCGCACACAGTCCATTTCCCAGTGACCGTATCGATGAACAAACTTGTCCAAAAAGCACTTCCTCCGTGAGAAATCCCAGGGGACAAGCTATGACTTTGAATCGACCGCTCCGCCCAGCTCTGCCTCCCATTAACCCCCTCTTAACCAAATTGGCTTTACCCAAATCTAAAAGCTTCTCGACTGGAGATTTTGGCCGTCTGAGACGAACAATCAGTTGTCGTGGGGACAGAGGGACAGGGACAAAGATTTAAAATAGAGCCTTCGTACGACCAAAGACAAGCTGTGACCGACGTCAGGCAGAGTCTGATGAGCCTCCTCTCACTGCAGAGAGGATCTCTGTCAGTGTCCCGTCAACACTGCACACTGCCAGAGTCAAAGCAACAGAGGCCAGGCCTGAGCGGATCTGACTCCGTATTTTACAGGACATTCCCTGCACCTTTCCAAGGAAATAAACACCGCTAGCACTGTGGCACCTCAGCTAAACACACGCCTTCTGGAGCCTGATATTCTCTACAATAAACTTTTGTCTATCATAGCTACGATTCTCTCTCCATCGCACAGTGGAAACCAAAGCAGCTCATGGTTTTACCATCCCACCATCTTCAATGTGACGTCTACAAATTTTATAAGACGAAAAAAAATCACACCGTGTTCACCAAGCATGAGACCTACACAACTGATCTAAACAAATCTTTTTCTTGCCGTGTTGTCGTCTCTTTTTTGTCGGCTTTTTGACACTTTTTGTTGCTCTTAAGCTTTTAGATTTGAGTAATGACAAACTGGAGAAAATGTGCTGGGTAAAGACGTTAAGACATTTTAATGACATTTAGGGCCCCACCTATTTTCCCATCTTGGTGCATAGAAACGTGACTTTCCCGTTGCCGTGTCAGCGTCAGCAGCTGAGTGTCCGTCACCGTTCCTCCTGAAGTGTCCCATCGCCGCTGATGACGAGTGGATTCTTTTGTTCGTTTGTCACACGTTAATGCAGTTCGGGTCATCAGGGGAAAAACGCTCATTACAGTTTTAATCGGCTCCCATCGACTCTGGCCCCGAGAATGAGACCTCAGCTTTACCCACAATGCACCGGGACAGAGAGAGCGCCCCCCGTCAGCGAAACACGGTCCCTGCGGCATCACCACGGCAACCAGAAATCTTTAAAACAAGAGTGAGCAGACACCAAGCTGTTACCGAGCTGTCATACTCACTTATGCTCAGGAAGGCGTTTACAAAGTGTTATCAGTCACCTTGAGTCTCTCGCTCTCAAACCAAAAATCAGGTTAGAAATCTAGAAGTAATGATGGACTCAGACCTGAACTTAAACAGCCACATCAAAGCAATAACATCATCAGCTTTTTACCATCTGAAAACATTGCTAAGATCAGAGGAATAGTGTCAAAACCAGACTTAGAGAGACTCATCCATGCATTTGTCTCCAGCAGGTTAGACGACTGTAACGGCTGCTCACTGGCCTTTCTAAACGAGCTGTTAGACAGCTGCAGAACATCCAGAACGCTGCTGCTCGAGTCCTGACAAGAACCAGGAAATACGACCACATTAGTCCAGTGCTCCGGTCTCTGCACTGGCTTCCTGTCACTCAGAGAATAGAATTTAAAACAGCTCTGCTTGTGTACAAGTCTTTTCACGGTTTAGCACCAAAGTCCATCTCTGACATGTTAGAGCCGTATGAACCATCTCGGGCCCTGAGAACTTCAGGGAGGGGTCTCCTGGTGGTTCCCAGAGTCAATAATAAACACGGTGAGGCTGCGTTTCAGTTTCATGCAACTAAAATCTGGAACAGTCTTCATGAGGATGTGAGACAGGCCTCAACTCTGACAATGTTCAAATCCAGGCTGAAAACAGCTCTTTTTACCCGTGCATATGAAAACTGAAAGTATTTTATCTGCACTCTTGCCTTTTACTGTAATTGATTAACTTTATGTTGATGTTTTATTGATTGATTTGATCTGTTTTCTTGTAATTTTATGCAACTGTGAAGCACTTTGAATTACCTTGTGTATGAATTGTGCTCTACAAATAAACTTGCCTTGCCTACATTTATATTTCATTTCTTAAGGAGACATGTTGTGCTTTTTTTTTGGCATTAATATTTGCAAACAGAGGAAGGAGGGAAATTCAAAAGCAAATAGGTCACAACGGGAACCTGTTTCTACCTTTTTTTCTTGAAATAGGGTAAATTTGTCCCGATTTGAGAAACTCGTTTCAAGAAATCGATCCGCGAGGCATGTTTTTTTACACTTAAAATGAGAAAAAAAGATATCATCGTGCTTAATAAGAGATGAACATACTCAAAGCAGATACTTTGTAAGATTGCAAAATGGGGAGAGCCCCTCCTAGTTCCCTGATATTAATCATGAGCTCCTTACGCTGTGTCAAATTGCAGAACCAGGTGTCAATTATATTTATGCAATAAGAAAAAATCCGCACAACTGCGTATTAGCTCCCAAATGTTTAATGTGTACTCACACCAAACGATGTTATGTTTCGGACTAAGCGTCCTTCATCAGATATGTCTGGGATGTGCGTGTTTTTTTGATTGTGCTACATTTGTCAGTTATAGTCATACCATGGTCTGGTTGAATACTCGATTCCGCGTCGTCCATTTATTTCTGATAATTGACACCTTGTCGGGCATTATTCCTTAGATAATGCACAGCTCCAGCTTGTTTATGCTGCGTTTATATAAGAAGTTGGAAAATCCGACTAGGTTCCGACTAGTCGGAACTAGGTTCTCCGAGTTGTCGCGTTCCAGTTGCCCAGGTTGGAAACGTCGGAGATGGACGCTTCCCCAAAAGTTACAAGTTTGTTGCTCATGTTCGAGCATCATAATCAGTTTACAGAGAAACTTCATTGTGATATTATAAAATATCGGAATATAGAATAACGTATTTATTATAATTGTTGTAAATACAGTGATAATTTAGCACTAGTAGTTTCATAATTTCCCTTTTAACGGTTAATTGAGACAGAGCAGTAAAGCTGATCCCTTTCGCGTTGACATTTAACAAGTTTATTTGTGAAAACATCTGCCCAGTCTCCTCTCCTGGAACCGCCACCTTAATGTGGTGGAGGGGTTTGAGCCTGAATGATCCTGGAGCTCTGTTGGGTCTCCCATGGCAAACAGGTCCTAGGTGACGGGTCAGACAAAGAGCGGTTCAGAAGCCCCTTATGAGAGACCAACAGGCCCGGTTAGAACCATGAGGCCGTCCTTCTGTGGACCCACCACCTGCAGGAGGAGCCATAGGGGCTGGTGCAGCTCCAACAGCTGCCCCCACGACCCGGCAACGGACAAGTGGAAGGAAATGGATGGATGAACAGACATCCGCCCAATAACGCGGTTTATTGCAGCTTCAGATTTGTTACATGTTACATAACAAACTCGCCATCTTTAAATGATCCTTCTTGAGTTATGGTGATTCTGTCCCAAGTTTCCGAGTCGGAATTACAGAGTTGGTGCGTTCCAGTTGAAATTTCAAGTGAAGCGCAGCATAAATCCTCTCAAAATGTAAACATTTGAACTTACAGACTATCACTTTAGTTTACTTCAGATAAGATTGCTGTTGGTTTAAGTGTAAAAAAAACTGAAATTAGTTTCTTTCGAGAATAAATTTACTGTTGTTCATCAAACTCATGCAATAAATTTGACTTTATTAATGATTTTATGACAAGACTTTAATTTAGGCGTTGAGGTGGTATTCTGCTTTTTCCTGGTGTTTTGTAATAATGTCGAACACATCTTTATCACATTATCACGATCTATAACAGCTGAAAGTAAATATGGTAAGGAAGATGTGGGATGGGATCTGACGCTGACGTTTCCAGACAAACGAACGCCTTGATCCCGTTTGTGATGGGACTCTGCCTGCTCTGATCACAGCCCGGGTCAGAGCCAGGTCCAGGTCCAGAGCCAGTGGAGCGGCGCCTGAAGGACTTCACAGCCCGCAGGCCCGTCACCATCCCGCTTCAGTCCACACGGGAGCATTTTGATCAGCACGGCTTTTACGGGTCGCTGAAGGAGCCGCGTCTGTTCAAAAGACACAGTCACAGCTGAGCCCCGCTTTGAGACGGGACGAGACTTGTGTTTCTGTGAGCGACGTGGTGAGGGTAGAGTAGGGAAGGTGGAAATGAGCAAAACCCTTAAACATGTGTCACTGCAGAGACATGAGCAGAGAACAAACAAAAAGGATCATACGTGGATTACTACACTCTCCCTTCACGAGTAAGGGCAAGCTGCAGACCTGGACCCAGATCCACCGTGAATCCACCATGATAGTGCGCCCTCTGCTGGATAAAGCTTTTAGGAAGGTTGAAGTTTATCTACGTAACACACGTGAGGAGTCAGTAACAGAGATATTTACATTTTTTCATAAAAAAGAAATCTGCGAATCCACCTCACCATCGTGGATCTGCCTCGGCTCCTGGCCTGCAGCTTTCTATTATTCACATTCACAGCACTTTCAGCTTGGATTTTCCCCGGCTTTAAACTGTAACATGGGCTGATTCGCAGAGGCGTTTTTTCCTATACGAAGACTACGCAAGTTGCGTAGGGCCTCCGCAGCTGCAAGGGCCCATATCTCAGTCAAATTACGGTGTTGTTTCGCTGATAAATCAACGCGTTGTTACGGCAACAGGCTCTGACAGCGCCTACTTTGCCACAAATAACACCAAAATGGAGCAGTCTGCTGAAGTGGATGAGCAGACCTTCCGCCTTCCCCCTGTCACTCCCAATGCGTGAGTGCTTCTCCGCTCGTGTCCCCCACCCAGTCTGTCTCCCGGTGCTCGCCTCATGCTCGCCTCATGCTCGCCTCCCGCGGCTGTCTCCTGTCTCCCGGGAGTTGCTTGCCTCATGTTTTCTCTGCACGGACTCGGAGCTGCATCAGCCACACACTCATTTAAACTCTCTTCTTGTTGTCTCTGACGGAGTATCAGGACAGTAGTTCGGTGAATAGAAGAGAGTAAAGCCGTGGTCTTTGTCTCAAAGGGAAGTTGAATCCACATCAAAGTTCAATCAATCAAACTTTATTTATATAGCACCTTACAACAACACAAGGAAGACCAAAGTGCTTCACAGAAAGATAAAACAACTTAAAAAATCATTACATACTTGACATAAATAAGTGCGATCTAAGTCTTAAAAGCTAGTTTGAAAAGATGTGTCTTTAATCTGGACTTAAAAAGGGACAGATCTTTGAGAACACGCAGACAGAGGGGCAGGCTGTTCCACAGTTTAGGCGTTGCAACCCTGAAGGAACAATCGCCCCACTGTTTGTACCGGGACCTGGGCACGTCCAGAACCATTTGATTGGCAGACCGGAGAGCTCTGCTGAGGCGATGTACGGTCAACAACTCAGTTAAATATAACGGAGCAAGACCATGAAGAGCTTTAAAAACAAGCATTAACATTTTGAAATCAATCCGGAAACGGACCAGGAGCCAGTGCAGGACGAGAGGACGGGAGTGATGTGGCTGTGTCTGGATGAACCGGTGAGAAGACAGGCTGCTACATTCTGCACTAACTGTAACCGGTGGAGTGATGACTGTGGGAGGCCAGAGTGGAGGGGGTTGCAATAGTCCAACCGAGAACTGATAAATGCGTGCGTTGCCTTCTCGAGGTCTTGGCGTGAGAGAAAGAGCTTCACTTTGGTGAAAAGGCGCAGCTGGAAAAAGCTGGCTTTGACAACAGCATTTATTTGCTGTTTAAAGTTCAGCTCTCGGTCAGAGATGACTCCCAGGTTCCTGACTGCATCGCGAACTGGACCCATGACCCTGGACTGAATTTGAGGGACATCCCCGAAACCAAAAAGAACAAACTCTGATTTTGCTTCGTTCAGGTGGAGAAAGTTCTGAGCCAGCCATTGTTTAATGTCCAAAAAGCAGCTGTGGAGTGATTCGAGAGCAGAGGCAGTGTTGAGGAGCACCGGTAAATAGACCTGGACATCATTAGCGTAAAGGTGGAAGGACAAATTATGTTTAGCAATGATGGGCCCAAGTGGAAGCATGTAAAGTGAGAACAGGACCGGGCCAAGGATGGAACCCTGTGGCACCCCAGATGACAGCGGGGCAGAGGAGGAGGAATAGTCATGTCCAGCATCATGAGTAGCACTGGCTGCTTCAAATCCAAAAACAGCAAAAGGTCACTGTGGACTTTAAGCAGAGCTGACTCTGTACTGTGAATCAATCTGAAGCCCGATTGAAATTTTGAATTATTTTCCAAAAAAGTCTGCATTTGCACATGGGTCTCATGAGTGGTTACTTTCAGTAACTCTGGTTCTGTGCATGGTCTAAAACTAATTACTGTCAGGCTTATTCTCAGTGGTAAAATAGAAATAACCGTTAGATGTAGGTAGGGCTGGGCAAATAATCTAATCACAATTTTAATAAAGGTCGATCTTAATAATTGTGTGGTGTGTTTTAATCGACAGAAGAATTGGCCATTGTGCATTCTGGGGGGAAAAATATGATGCTGTGATGCTGCAGATCAATACTCTAGCTAACAAACAGAAGGTCACACGGTACTGCGCGGCAGTGAGGACCTGGTGAATTTATGTGTCAAAATCAGCTACAAACTCGTCCGTAAGATCCTCGTCAGAGGATCAGGACGCGCCCGTAAATAGGTTTGCTCTTTGTCAAATAGCCTTGGGATGTGTATTGTAGGGCCCCGAGTGGATTTTTGCTTAGGGCCCCAGAAAAACCAGCACTGGCTCTGAGTCCACAGGTCCTGAACTTGATGATGAATAATAAGTTTTGTGTCGCCTTAAAAATTGTTATATTCTCTTTCCAAAAGTAGCATTCATGGCATTTTGCATGATAAAACTTTGACAGTTGTAGCATTTTTGCTTTTTAATTCTCTCGACATTTTCACTGAGAAATGAGGGGATTCATTTGCCGGAGTCTGGGTGGATGTGACATCACTCACCTCATGGTGGTTCTCACGTACATAAATAGTTCATAGTATAATCAGGGATTAAATAATGAAAATAAAAAAAATTGTTACTTCAGCCCCAAAAATTTAACGGTATCAAGTTTTATTAAAGGTGTTTGTTTTAGAAAATTGCCCATGATCCCAGGCTTAAGTTCTCAGGGAAAGTTTCTGTCAAATGACCGTGAACTCTGCACCTAAAGAGGTTCAGAGAAAGGGCTGGACTGGTCTGAACGCAGGACATTTGGACGTAAACTTCCTCTGGTTTGTTTCAGGTGCGAGCGCTGCGACCGGAGCTTCACTCAGGCCACTCAGCTCAGCCGCCACCAGCGCCTCCCCAACGAGTGCAAGCCGCTCAACGACGGCTCCGAGTCCATCGAGGTCGACTAGTACCGCCCCCCGCTGACCACGAGGAGAACAACACACTGCCCCCTACTGTCCGCACAGGGGAACTACAGGCACCGCCCAACGAATGACTGCTTCATCCGTCCAGGTCGACCTCTACAACCAAACATACTGCCCCCTACTGACCAAACCAGGACAATACAGGCGGATACACACCAGGGCCCTGTCGCAAAATACTTCCTTAGATCACAGATATTCAATCAATAATCCCTTTGATAACGGATATTCAATACTCCCTTCGATCACAGATATTCAATACTCCCTTCGATAACGGATATTCATTACTCCCTTTGATCACAAATATTCAATACTCCTTCGATTACGGAGATTCATTACTCCCTTTGATCACAAATATTCAATACTCCCTTCGATCACAGATATTCAATACTCCCTTTGATAACGGATATTCATTACTCCCTTTGATCACAGATATTCAATACTCCCTTCGATTACGGAGATTCATTACTCCCTTTGATCACAAATATTCAATACTCCCTTCGATAACGGATATTCAATACTCCCTTCGATTACGGAGATTCATTACTCCCTTTGATCACAGATATTCAATACTCCCTTCGATAACGGATATTCAATACTCCCTTCGATCACAGATATTCAATACTCCCTTCGATCACAGATATTCATTACTCCCTTCGATCACAGATATTCAATACTCCCTTCGATCACAGATATTCAATACTCCCTTCGATCACAGATATTCAATACTCCCTTCGATAACGGATATTCAATACTCCTTCGATCACAGATATTCAATACTCCCTTCGATAACGGATATTCAATACTCCCTTCGATCACAGATATTCAATACTCCCTTCGATCACAGATATTCATTACTCCCTTCGATCACAGATATTCAATACTCCCTTCGATAACGGATATTCAATACTCCCTTCGATAACGGATATTCAATACTCCCTTCGATAACGGATATTCAATACTCCCTTCGATAACGGATATTCAATACTCCCTTCGATAACGGATATTCAATACTCCCTTCGATCACAGATATTCAATACTCCCTTCGATCACAGATATTCAATACTCCCTTCGATCACAGATATTCAATACTCCCTTCGATCACAGATATTCAATACTCCCTTCGATCACAGATATTCAATACTCCCTTCGATAACGGATATTCAATACTCCCTTCGATCACAGATATTCAATACTCCCTTCGATAACGGATATTCAACACTCCCTTCGATCACAGATATTCAATACTCCCTTCGATCACAGATATTCAATACTCCCTTCGATCACAGATATTCAATACTCCCTTCGATAACGGATATTCAATACTCCCTTCGATAACGGATATTCAATACTCCCTTCGATAACGGATATTCAATACTCCCTTCGATAACGGATATTCATTACTCCTTCGATCACAGATATTCAATACTCCCTTCGATAACGGATATTCAATACTCCCTTCGATCACAGATATTCAATACTCCCTTCGATCACAGATATTCAATACTACCTTCAATAACAGATATCCCTCACAAAGTGCTTCCCTGACCACTGACTCGTTAAAGAGACTTAAGGCGAGACGCTGCAGGAAATACAATAATGTGGGGATGTCAATTTGACACATTTCCTGTAAAGTGTGGAGTCTTATGGAGCGACTACAGTGGAGATGTTGTTAAAGAGTGGAATGAAAACGGCCCTAAAGTTTAGTCCCTTTGTCTGCAAATGCGCCCTGTGTATATTTCTCCCGTCTTTAGCCGCTGCTGTCTCCCACAAAGGAAATTACCATATTTGGATTACAGCGTCATCTCGGTCACAGCCTTTCGTGCTATACGTGGATACCAAACGTGTCAGTATTTGGGAATGAGCCTGTTTTCTGGCGTGGGAAAGAGCAGAGAGCGCCACAGCCATGTTGGAGTTAAACATCAGAAAATACGGATTGAATTTAGTCTTCTTTTCTTGACACTAAAACCAAAATGTGAAAGAGAAAACGTGGTAAACATCTCGACATCGACCACTGTGTGAAACGTCAGTGTCGTCACCTGCAGCGTCTCGACTTAAAGCAAAACTCGATTTTCATTGGAATATCTGTAGCGCTTGCAGGAGGAATATGGGAGAAAAAGTGTTGTACCAAGCCCAAATAAACAGTGTTTCAATTAAATAATGTGACTTGTACAATTCCAAATGCTCTAAAAGTCCTGGTTTGGTCTCAGCTCGTTACTTTACGGACTCCTCCAACTCAACATTTCTCCCCCAAAAACCAAAGAAGTGCGTGTCCTTCCAAAGAGCAGAGACTTTGTACAGCTCGGACTGTGTTTATCCTACGCTTTTGTGGAAAAACTCCCAAAGAAAAACTTCCTCAAACCAGGAACAAACCGGAAACCAAATAAACAAACAGACGATCGTAGCTTTATCCTGAGTCTGAGGAAAAACTGACGCCAAAGTTCTTTTTCCACCAAAGCCACGGAGCGATTGTAAACTACAGAAGAAGACCAAGTCTATTTATCGCCGCGCATATCCTGCTTCTGCACTTTTACTTTGAAAGGGTTACTCTTATTTTGAAAGGGTGGTGCATTTATGAAGATGTGATTTCATTTTTTTATATATATTTTCACTTTGTGAGAAAATCATCTGACGCATGTTTTAAATTGAACAGGGTTTAAACAAAGGACTTTCATGGTTTGAAACTTTCAGAGGTCGGGGACAGGAAACCGGAGGAACTTTCTCTCACAATCTACAAACTCCATCACTTCCTTTGCCTTTTCACATTTGACAAATGAATAAGTAATTCGTTTATTATCTTAATGGATAAGAGCCTCTGTTTCACCCACAGGGGGCGCTAACTAGGGCTGGGTATCGTTACACGATACCAGTTTCGATCGATCAGTATCGGAAAAAAAAGTTTAGGTTCTACAGGACATGATTCAGGAAAAGGAAAGTATTGAAAACAGGAACAAACAAAAAAAAATCTCTTTTAGATCCGAGGTTTGATGCCGTTGGTGAAAATTTTTAACCAGTTTGCCACAATTTTTTAATTTTCCAAATTTTTGATTAATTCTTTTAATACTAATATTTTCACTATTTTCCTAATTTTGCTTACTCAATTTATTGCCAATTTTGCAGATTTTTTTGATTGCTAATATTTTTCCTATTCCCCCATTTTCCAATTATTTTTAACTCAATGCATTAGTATTTTTCTGCCCAATTTTTTATTGCTAATATTTTCCCTTTCCCCCACATTTTCTCTTACACATTTTTTCCTTATTTTTGCCACAATTTCTCCCAAATTATTCCAATTTGAATAACAATTGAATATTGTAAATGTTCAGCTCTTCCACACATTATCGTTCTGTTTTCTGGTTCTAGACGACAAAGTAGTAGTAGTAGTATCGGAATCGTAAACCAAGTATTGTTAAAGTAAACGTGAACCCGGCCCTTGCACTAACCCGTCTGTTGCTCCATCTGCTGTTGCGATTGTGAACTGCAGCCTCCTGTCACCGACCTCTCTCCATCCTGAACTCCCAAAGATCTGCTTCGTGGCCAAAGTCGTGTAAAAACGTTTGTAAATACGTGGAGTCGAACAAAGCACAGCTCAAGTTTGTGCCTGAGTTTTAAAAGCTTTACACTTTCCTCCGTCTCGGAAAACGGAAGAAACCGAGAAGAGCTGCTGCAGCCGACTAAGATACCAAAAATAAGTTGTACCAAAAATGTTTGAACCAAAAAAATGGAGAGATGTTTCACTTCGGACGGAAACGGAGCCTGGCGTTTTTTCAAATGAAGTTTGACCATTTAAAGGAACAAGAGTTTTAAGTGGTTGGAAATAATTTAGATTCACTGAATTTCTGTCAGAGATGTTTAGCCGCATTTGTGAAATAAAACCGCTTTCCATCACTGCACCTTATGGATCAGTGAGTAATACTTTGGTAAATACCTCATTCATCATGAATAAGACATTTGCAGAGTTTATAACCCTTGTTAACATGAATAAGCCTCTAAACAGAAGCTGCAGAGACAGTGGCTGTTTCCCAAAGCTTACGAAGTATAGAGTGAATGTCAAATTGTCTCATGTAAAGCGCTTTGTGAAAGGCGCTATACGAATAAAGCTCTTCTTCATCAGTGTAGTGCTGGGCGATATGACGATACATATCTTGGGGACGATAGAAAAGTGTCTATCGTGCTGCTATTTCATTTCTATCCGAATTTTATTAAAGCGAATATTTCATTAAATAGGCTACAATGAATGTATAAGTGTGGTCTTGTCACTAAGCATACTCTAAGTTTATATAGGTGATGATAAACAAGAATAAAAAAGAACTTTTTCACAAAGAAACTCCGTCTGGTGGGTTTGCGACATCGCGCTGCTCAACATGTTAATTTCTGACCCCTATAGCACGTAATATAGTTCAGTTAAATGTCACTTCATTCTGTGATTAGAGGGGAGGAGCCGGGCCAACCCCAACTCCTCCTCGTGGTCTTTATCTAAGCTGCGGGCTGAGCGGGACTTTAGTCCGCTGACGAAGCCTTTTGGATGAGAGGCAAAACGTTCGAGACTTCAACTACTGAGTACAGAAGATGACTCAAGTACCTTCATTGAAGATGGACAACTCCTGTATGACTGAGAGCTTAAACAGACAACTTCAAAATAAAGTAAAAATAAAGAATAACTGAAAACGTACTTTTCAGTTACGTACGTATATCGTGATATAAAATAGTCCACATATAGTCCATATATCGCCCAGCACTACATCAGTGTAGCAGCCCATATTCATTTTAGCCTTTTAACAAAAAAAGCAAAGTTTTGTCAAGATTTGGTCAAATAATTAATTTGAGGTTTTTGTCATTTTAGTCAAACTGAATCTGATTTGTTTTGATACCTTTAGATACAAATAATATACATTAATGTACAGGCAAAGGTCACAGCTTCATGGAGCAACAACAACTTGATTTGTTTCATTGAATTTATTGATTTAAGGCACTTACAATTTATTTTTCAAGTTTTATTTTGGCGGTGGGATTGGCGGCGCAGTGGCACATAGTTACTAATCGCTGGTGAACCACCAGAGGTCCCTATGCTGAGGGATGTATGATAGGAAGCACAGGCTCCTTCCTCACTGACAGCACTATTCGGACGCTTCATGTCACACCAATTTGCTCGATTGGGATGAACCCTTGGACTGAGAGGAAGTGAGTTTGGAAGCACGAGGGCCTTTAGGCTTTGGGAAACAGCTTCGTCTGGTCAAGGTCTGAAGGAGAACAATTTGTTTACAAGAGTCAAAACTAAAGAGAACTATTTAGTTGCTTAGAAATGATGAGGAAAGCGTTGTAAATGTGTTAAAATGATGAAATAAGTCTTTGCTGTCGTCATATCTTATAAGTTCATAATTAAAGTTCAAGATAAAAGCGATTTATTCCACAAAGAAGTGAAAATGTGATGACCCTTTGAATATAACATACTGTTATTTCAAAAATGTGGCTCTACAGATAAAGTGTGTCCTGTTTTATTTTGGAGAACATTACTCAGTAGCACAGGCATGTCCAAACCACGGTCCTGGGGCCAAATCCGGCCTCTGATGTCAGGGACAAGATCAAACTTTTCGTTCCAAGTGAAACATCTCTTTCCTTTGATGGAAATTAAGCGACACAAACGTCACCACGGCTGTGTCCGAACGTCCAGGGGGAAAAGGAGCGCCCGCCAAAAGAACAGGAGGAGGCGGAGTCTGCGGATCATCCGTTTGTGTCTCACTGAAGTGGCTCCGTTTTGTTGAACGAGTTGCATGAACCTCTTGTTTTTTAAGAATAGAATAAAACCAAAAAGGCTCTTGTTCCAAAGGAAATAAAGCTCCACTTCACTTTGACTCGTCTCTTTATTAGAGTATAATATTTATCTGAAAATGGTAACTCTCTAAGGGCTTATGAGACTCCATCGATCACTTTCAGGTTTCACCGTTTCCCACGTCGCCCTGTGTTTCTGACAGCTCCTCTCGCTCCGTCGGACCTTAATGGGCTTAAAGTGAAGAGAATTATCGAGTCCAGAGGAATTTCCTGTCGACAGAAACATGAGGCAGAGCAGGGTCAGTAAGAACAAACACTGAAAAGATTTTAAACGGAGCCAGACGGAGCGACCGAGAGTGTGGGAAATATTCAAATGAACCACAGTTTACAGTCGGGTCCAGAGAATTTAGGGTTTGATACTGATATAAGGTAGGGTTTGTGTATCGTTAAAGATTTATCGATACCCCTCATTGATCCTGTACTTTAACGGTCTTGTATTTAAAAGCCAAAAATATATATTTGACTGCTCTATATTTGAACCTGATTAATTTTGCATTTATAATGATTACATGGCATCTAAAATACAAATATTAACCAAAATGCGTAATAAATATTAGAATTAACTTTCATATTAAGGATGTTTCATATTTTGAATAGAGAGGGGAAGTCACCTTTTTCCGGTGGAGAATCATGGCCTTGGATTTGGAGGAGGATCAGCACCTCAAATCCGAGGCCATGGCTTCCCCTCTTCAGGTCGGTGGAGAGTCCTTGCCTCAAGTGGAGAAGTTCAAGTATCTCGGGGTCTTGTTCACGAGTGAGGGACGGATGGAGCGTGAGATCGATAGACGGATCGGTGCAGTGTCAGCAGTGATGCGGTCGCTGTATCGGACTGTTGTGGTGAAGAGGGAGCTGAGTCTGAGGCAAAGCTCTCGATTTACCGATCGATCTACGTTCCCACCCTCACCTATGGTCATGAGATCTGGGTAATGACCGAAAGGACAAGATCGCGGATACAAGCGGCTGAAATTAGTTTCCTTTGCAGGGTGGCTGGAGGTGAGGAGCTCAGTTAGCTCGGAGTAGAGTCTCTGCTCCTTCACGTCGAAAGGAGGCCTGGCCACCTCCCTTGGGAGGTGCTCCAGGCATGTCCTATTGGGAGGAGGCCTCGTGGAAGGCCCAGGACACGCTGGTGGGACTATGTCTCCGAGCTGGCCTGGTGTCGCCTCGGGGTCCCCCAAGAACAGCTGGAGGAGGTGTGCGTGGATCGGGAAGTCTGGGCATCTTTGCTGAGACTGCTGCCTCCGCGACCCGGCCCCGGATAAAGCGGAAGAAAATGGGTGGATGGTGTATATTATTCACAGGCTGTTGGTTTATTTTGCCTGTTACTGTGGGGACTGGAGCCTAAATGAAAACCTGCTGTAAACAAACTATAGAACCACAGCCTGCTCTCAGTGGCTCAACTCGTCCTGAAAATCTTTCAGTTTGAGCTTTGATAATACGAATGAAGACAAAAGCACATGGAGTCTGTCTTTGTAAGATGAGAGGGAGGGCAGAGTTTCTCTTTCTAAAGCAGGAGCTGGAGTAAAAGCACACTTTGCCAGACGACTTTGCAGGGTTCATTTTGTCGACAAAATATTTAGTCAGAGTTTTATTCATAGTCATATTTTTGCAGACTAAAATTGGACTAAAACTAAATCAAAGGTTGTTTTGGAGACTAAAACTGTGACTAAATTCTGCTTGTATTTTGATCAACTCAAAAATAATAAAGAAGGGACGCGTGAACTTTTTCTGCACATGAAAAAAAAAAACGATTACACGACACAATTCTGAAGCAAATTTACTTAGAAAAAAGTACAATAAATAAAGCACAAACATTTGGACAAAACAAACTTCACCGCGCAGAAAATCATGATCCAGCTGTTGTATTTTCAGTCATTCCCGTCAGTTTTCAGACGGACAACGACAAAGGGACAGTTCTTTCATTCAAAGCAGTGGTTCTCAAACTGTGGCCCAGGGAATTTCACCCTCGTGATCACATTTTCTCCACTTTGGCTTCACCCAAATCTAAAAGCTTCTTGAAAAAGGGGTTAATATAGCAACGAAAACGATGAAAATGCAACAAAAAAAGTGACGAAAACATAAACACAAAAGCGCTTCAAAACATGTGACAAGAACGCTGCGCCAACAAAAAAGTTTTGATCAGTTTAGTTTTAGCTTTCAAATCAGGCGTTACACTGTTGGGGCGACAGTGGTGCAGAGAGTAGAGCGGGTTGGCGGTTCGAATCCCACAGGCGCACAATGACGTTGTGTCCTCGGGCAAGACATTTCACCACCTTGGGGTGTGAATGAGAGAGAGAATGGGTGACTGGTTCCTTCATGTAAAGCGCTTTGAGCCTAAAGCAGGCAGAAAGGCGCTAATAAATGTGACCTATTTTTTGCTCTCCAGTCGAGAAGCTTTTAGATTTGGGTAAAGCCGAACTGGAGAAAATGCGCTCAGTTAAGGCGAAACACTACAGGTGAGCAGGGAAAAAATAAATAAATGTGACTAAAATGACGGAGAAATATTTCAGTCCTGGGGTTTGGTGACGTGCACGGGGGTTGAGTTTAGACTCTATTTAGCGCCCTGTGATTGGTCAGCGTGCCGTCGCCATGGCGCCCTGGATCTGCCGGTTGAGCTCGGAGATGATGCGGTCGTCATGGGTGTAGACTCCGGTCCTCAGCAGAGTGTCTCTCTCCTCCAGCAGCCGTGTCAGGTGGTCCGTCATGTGGTCCGTCAGGTGGTCGGCGTCGTCGGCTGGAGGGGCGGGGTCTGGGGCAGAAGGGGAGGGGCCTAACCTGTCATCCTTCAACCTGGAAAACGAAGAGCAGTGAGGAGGGGCTTAAAGTGCATATGACAGGTTTGAATGCTTTTGAAAATATGACTTTGGATAACATCAGTTGCATAATTATCATTTTATTTCAGTGAAGCGGCGATTTTATTGAAGAAATGTTGGGCAGAAAAGTTATTTTTATTTGAGTGTTTAAGCTACTGACAGGAAGTGACATAGATGGAGCTAAAGTTTCATAGCAGTTTGACTCATTTCTCATTGACATAACATGGTCGGCACGGCAACAGTTTAAAAATGTTTGCCTTCATCTACGTCACTTCCTGTCAGTGTCCAATCAGGAAGTGAAGCATCAGAAAAATGGTCAACCTCAAGAAAACTGGGTAAAATGTTTCGCTAAATCTTAAATATAATTGTGTTAACTATGTTTTAGCAGAAAAAGGAGCAGAGGCGGGGCAGAGGAGGACCTGTTGAGCTGGTTCCTGATCTCCTGCAGCTCCTGTCTCTCCTCTGATGACAGATACTTGAGCCTCAGAGCCTCCAGCTCCTGCTGCTGCTTCTTCAGACGAACCATAGCGTTCTCCTGCTCCTTCTGGAACAAACCAGAGTCACGGCTCAAGATCATCACCGACTGTGACTAAAAGGATCATCGTTCATGAGCAGTGATGCCTTACACAGGTCACTGTAATCTGATTCAATCTAACGTGTTACTTATCCAAGTCACTGCGAGTAACTATTTTGTCGTTTCCCTTTGTAAAAACATGTCTTTCTTTTTGCGTCTTGGCGAGTGACGTAACATACCGTGACAGGTCCTGTTTTCAGCGCGAGGACACGGACACAGAGATGGAAATATGTCGCTATTCTGAGTCTGTGTCAGCTTTATTAATGTTCAAATGCACTTCAATACATTGAGTGTTGGTAAAAAGTGTTGGGGCGATGGGGGTGATGTCAGCAGCTAATGAATGAAACTAATAAAGTAACTTGTAATCTAAGTAATCAGTAATCAGATTACTGTAAATTTCAGACTATTGAGCGCATTTGAGTATAAGACGCACAAACCAAATTCAGAAATAAAAAGAAAAAGTACATATACAGTGCCTCTCGAAAGTAATACACCTTGAACTTTTGCACATTTTGTCATTTTTATGTTTACAACCATAAACATAAAGATGTTATTTTTTATTTTTTTACTAAAAGTTCACACACAAGTAACAGACAACTGTGAAGTGAAAGCAAAATGATACATGATTCTGTTATTTTTCAAAAAAGTGAAAAGTGGGGCGTGCATAAGTATTCATACAGCATGACTTAATACTTTGTGGAACCCCCTTTTGCTGCAATAACAGCAGCAAGTCTTCTGGGGTATGACTACAAGGTTTGCACATGTAGAGACATTTTAGCCCATTCCTCTTTACAAAACAACTCAAGCTCTGTCAAATTAGAAGGAGAGCGTTTGTGAACAGCAGTTTTCAGGTCTTTCCACAGATT
Source organism: Neogobius melanostomus (assembly GCA_007210695.1). NCBI lineage: Eukaryota > Metazoa > Chordata > Actinopteri > Gobiiformes > Gobiidae > Neogobius > Neogobius melanostomus. Next base: position 242,153 of record VHKM01001007.1, on the reverse strand, counting down.
TTCAATAGGATTTAGGTCAGAACTTTGACTGGGCCATTCTAACACATTAATATGTTTGTTTTTAAACCATTCCATTGTAGATTTAGCTTTGTGTTTAGGGTCATTGTCCTGCTGGAAGGTGAATCTCCGCCCCAGCCTCAATTCTCTTGCTGACTCCAGCAGGTTTTAGGGGCGACGGTGGTGCAGAGAGTAGAGCGGGTCGTCTTGTGACCAAAGGGTCGACGGTTCGAATCCCGCAGGTGCTCACTGTCGTTGTGTCCTTGGGCAAGACACTTCACCCACCTTGCCTCCAGTGTCTGCGTACACTGGTGTATGAATGAGAGTGTGAATGGGTGACTGGTTCCTTGATGTAAAGCGCTTTGAGTGCCTAAAGCAGGTAGAAAGGCGCTATATAAAATGTGACCATTTACTCCAAAATGTCCCTGTATTTGGCTCCATCCATCTTCCCAACTATTCTTACGATCTTCCCAGTCCCCCCTGAGGAAAAGCAGCCCCATAGCACGATGCTCCCCCCACCATATTTGACACTGGGGATGGTTCACTCAGGACGATGAGCAGTGTTAGGTTTGTGCCATAAATAACGTTTTGCATTTGGGCCAAAAAGTTCAACTTTTGTCTCATCTGACCAAAGCACCTTCTTCCACATGGTAGCTGTGTCCTCCATATGACTTCTAGCAAACTTCAAACGGGATTTCTTATGGCCTTATGGCCTTTCAATAATGGCTTTCTTCTTGCCACTCGTCCATGAAGGCCAGATTTGTGTAGAGTACGACTTATAGTTGTCCCATGTACAGATTCCCCCAGCTCAGCGCAGTACGTCGCAGCTCCTCCAGAGTTATCTTGGGGCACTTGGTTGCATTTCTGACCAGTGCTCTCTTTGTTCAGTCTGTTAGTTTAGGTGGACGGCCGTGTCTTGGTAAGTTCGCAGTGGTGCTATACTCTTTCCATTTCCGAATGATGGATTGAACAGTGCTCCGTGAGATGTTCAAATCTTGGGAAATCTTTGTAGAACTTAACGCTGCTTTAAACTTCTCCACAGCTTTATCCCTGACCTCTCTGGTGTGGTCCTTGGGCTTCACAGAACAGCTGGAATTATACTGAGAGTAGATTACACACAGGTGGCCTCTATTTAATGGTTAGGGCAAGGTGTGAACATTCTGCAGTCATTAGGAATGTTATAAAGGCAATTTAATGCACTCAGAAAAATGCTGTATGAATACTTATGCACGCCCCACTTTTCACTTTTCTATTTTTTGTAAAATAACAGAATCATGTATCATTTTGCTTTCACATCACAGTTGTCTGTTACTTGTGTGTGAACTTTCAGTAAAAAATTCAAAATGAAATCTTTATGTTTAGGGTTGTAAGCATGACAAATGTGCAAAAGTTCAAGGTGTATTAGTACTTTCGAGAGGCACTGTATAGGCTGCACTTGTCTATAAGCCGCAGGTGTCGGTAGGCCCCATGGTTCAGAGTGTGTGAAAACAGTAGAAGTTTATAATCCGAAAATTACAGCACTTTTTCAAGTAATCTGTGGCGACACTGTTTATGAAGATAATTAGCCAATCGTACAGGATTTACATAAATAAAAGAACCGTCTGCTCTCAGCCGCACGGCTCTGCCAAAGCTCTGCTTCGACTCTGAAGCGTTACCTGTTTGAACCGGGCCAGCTCCTTTAGGGCGCGGCCCCACTGCTGCTTATAGTGCAGCTTGGATTTAGTGGTGGACTCCAGCTTCCGCTCCAGCTCCACCTAGAAAACAGAGGGTTATCCTTTCAGTGCTACACGTGGATCCCAAACATGTCAGTATTTGTGGATGAATAAGAGTTTGATGTTAAAGTTGTGCTGTACCTTCTCCAGCGTGAGCAGGTTGATGTCTGACTGCAGTCTGAACTCCGGCCTGAGGTTCTGCTGTTCTCTGTAGATCATGAACTCTTTCTCCAGAGCCTTGTACCTCGCGTCTCCGTCTGAGATCTGAGACCACACAAAAACACATCAAGATTATCAAGTGCATTGTAAAGTTTGTGTTGTTCAACGCTTTTTTTTAAATCACGTTTTTCATCGCTTTTTTGTAACTTTTTGGATGCTTTTCCTCTTTGTTTACATTTCATTTTCGTCGTCATTTTGACTCTTTTTACAGGAAGCTTTTAGATTTGTAATGCCTGGATACCTGGATAATAACTGGAGAAATGTGCTCAGTTAAAGTGGGGGTTAAGAGGTTAAATAATTTCGAATACTCTGTATGTTTTTAAACGATAATGTTTTGCAAGTTTATTTTCTGCGTTTTTTGTACCAAAAAAATATCAAACTGTGTCTCCAAGCTAGAAGTGATTAAAACCAATGAGTGTGACAGAGAAGACCCTCTCACCTGCTGTAACAGTCCGGTTCTCCTCTCCCTCCCTCCTCCCTCTCACCTGCTGTAGCCAGTCAGTCTCTCTCCTCCCTCTCACCTGCTGTAGCAGTCAGTCTCTCTCCTCCCTCTCACCTGCTGTAACAGTCGGTCTCTCTCCTCCCTCTCACCTGCTGTAACAGTCGGTCTCTCTCCTCCCTCTCACCTGCTGTAACAGTCGGTCTCTCTCCTCCCTCTCACCTGCTGTAACAGTCGGTCTCTCTCCTCCCTCTCACCTGCTGTAACAGTCGGTCTCTCTCCTCCTCTCACCTGCTGTAACAGTCGTCTCTCTCCTCCCTCTCACTGCTGTAACAGTCGGTCTCTCTCCTCCCTCTCACCTGCTGTAACAGTCGGGCTCTCTCCTCCCTCTCACCTGCTGTAACAGTCGGTCTCTCTCCTCCCTCTCACCTGCTGTACAGTCGTCTCTCTCCTCCCTCTCACCTGCTGTAACAGTCGGCTCTCTCCTCCCCTCACCTGCTGTACAGTCCTCCTCTCCTCCCTCTCACCTGCTGTAACAGTCGGTCTCTCTCCTCCCTCTCACCTGCTGTAACAGTCGGTCTCTCTCCTCCCTCTCACCTGCTGTAACAGTCGTCTCTCTCCTCCCTCTCACCTGCTGTAACAGTCAGGTCTCTCTCCTCCCTCTCACTCTGCCATTGTAAGCAGTCAGTCTCTCTCCTCCCTCTCACCTGCTGTAGCAGTCGGGCTCTCTCCTCCCTCTCACCTGCTGTAACAGTCGGTCTCTTCTCCTCCCTCTCACCTGCTGTAACAGTCGTCTCTCTCCTCCCTCTCACCTGCTGTAGCAGTCAGTCTTCTCCTCTCTCACTGCCTGTAGCAGTCAGCTCTCTCTCCCTCTCACCTGCTGTAACAGTCGGTCTCTCCTCCCCTCTCACCTGCTGTAACAGTCGTCTCTCTCCTCCCTCCCCTGCTGTACAGTCGTCTCCTCCTCCCTCTCACCTGCTGTAACAGTCGGTCTCTGCTTCTCCTCCCTCTCACCTGCTGTAACAGTCGGTCTCTCTCCTCCCTCTCACCTGCTGTAGCAGTCAGGTCTCTCTCCTCCCTCTCACCTGCTGTAACAGTCGGTCTCTCTCCTCCCTCTCACCTGCTGTAACAGTCGGTCTCTCATCTCCTCCCTCTCACCTGCTGTAACAGTCGGTCTGCTCTCCTCTCCTCTCACCTGCTGACAGTCGGCTCTCTCCCCCTCACGTGCAGTCAGTCTCTCTCCTCCCTCTCACCTGCTGTAACAGTCGGTCTCTCTCCTCCCTCTCACCTGCTGTAACAGTCGGTCTCTCTCCTCCCCTCTCACCTGCTGTAACAGTCGGTCTCTCTCCTCCCTCTCACCTGCTGTAACAGTCGGTCTCTCTCCTCCCTCTCACCTGCTGTAACAGTCGGTCTCTCTCCTCCCTCTCACCTGCTGTAACAGTCGTCTCTCTCCTCCCTCTCACCTGCTGTAGCAGTCGGGCTCTCTCCTCCCTCTCACCTGCTGTAACAGTCGGTCTCTCTCCTCCCTCTCACCTGCTGTAGCAGTCGGGCTCTCTCCTCCCTCTCACCTGCTGTTTTAACAGTCGGTCTCTCTCCTCCCTCTCACCTGCTGTAACAGTCAGTCCTCTCCTCCCTTCACCTGCTGTAACAGTCGGTCTCCTCCCTCCCTCACCTGCTGTAAACAGTCGGTTCTCCTCTCCTCCCTCTCACGTGCTGTAACAAGTCCGGTCTCTCTCCTTGCCCCTCTCACCCTGCTGTACAGTCAGTCTCTCTCCTCGCCTCTCACCTGCTTGTAAACAGTCAGTCTCTCTCCTCGGCCTCTCACCTGCGTATGCGTAGTCGCGCTCGTCTGCCTCCCTCTCACCTTGCGTGGTAACAGTCGGTCTCTCTCCTCCCTCTCAGTGCCTTGCTTGTTGTAGCAGTTCGCGTCTCTCCTCCCTCTCACCTGCTTAACAGTCGGTCTCTCTCCTCCCTCTCACGCATGCTGAACAGTCAGTCTCTCTCCTCCCCTCTCACGCTGCTTAACAGTCAGTCTCTCTCCTCCCCTCACCTGTGTAAACAGTCGGTTCTCGTCTCCTCCCTCTCATCCTTGCCTGTAGCAGTCGGGTCTCTCTGCCTCCCTCTCACCTGCTGTAAACAGTCGGTTTCTCTCTCCTCCCTCTCACCTGCTTAACAGTCGGGTCTCTCTCCTTCCTCCACCTGCGTAACAGTCGGGCTCTTCTGCCTCCCTACCACCTGCTGTAACAGTCAGTCGTCTTCCTCCCTCTCACCTGCTTTAACAGTCAGTCTCTCTCTCCCTCCACCTGCTGTAACAGTCGTCTCTCTCCTCCCTCTCATCGTGCTGTATACAGTCTAGTCTCTCTTCCTCCCTCTCACTGCTGTTTGACATCGCCTCTCCTCCCTCTCTACCTGCCTGTAACAGTCGTTGTCTCTCTCCTCCCTTTCACTGCTGGCTGTAAACAGTCGTCGTCTTCTCCTCCCTCTCACCTTGCTGTTTTAACAGTCGGGTCCTCTCCTCCCTCTCACCTGCTTAAACAGTCTGGTCCTCTCCTCCCTCTCACCTGCCTGTAACAGTCGGTTTCTCTCCTCCGTCTCACTGCTGTAACAGTCGGTCTCTCTCCCTCTCAACCTGCTGTAAACAGTCGGTCTTCTTTGTTCCTCCCTCTCACCGCTTTGTAGCAGTCGGGCTCTCTCCTCTCCTTCTTCACCTGCCGTAACAGTTCGGTCTCTTCCCCCTCTCACCTGCTTGTAACTAGCTGTCTCTCTCCTCTCTCTCTACCTGCTGTAACAGTCGGTGCTCTCTCCTTCCCTCCACCTGTGCTAACAGTTCGTTCTCTCTTCCTCCCTCTCACGCTGCCTTGTAACAGTCTTCTCTCTCCTCCTCTCCTACCTGCTGTAACAGTTCAGTCTCTCTCCTCTCCTCTCATCTGCGTAACGTCTGGTCTCTCTCCTCCTCTCACCTGCTTTAACTATTCGGTCTCTCTCCTCCCTCTCACCTGCTTGTAACAGTCGTCTCTCTCCTCCCTCTCACCTTCTGTACAGTCGGGCTCTCTCCTCCCTCTCACCTGCTGTAGACAGTCAGTCTCTCTCCTCCCTCTCATCTGCTGTAACAGTCAGTCCATCTCCCTCCCTCTCACCTGCTTGTAACAGTCAGTCTCTCTCCCCCTCTCATCTTGCTGTAGCAGTCGGGCTCTTCCGTTCGCCTCTCACCTGCTGTAACAGTTCAGTTGTTCTCTCTCCCTCCCTCTCACCTTGCTGTGTAGCAGTCTGGGCCGCTCTCTCCCTCTCACCTGCTGTAACAGTCGTTCTCTCTCCTCCCTCTCACTGCTGTAACAGTCGGTCTCTCTCCTCCTTCACCTGCTGTAACAGTAGCCGGTCTCTCTCCTCCCTCTCACTGCTGTAACAGTCTTTGTCTCTCCTCTCCCTCTCACCTGCTGTAGCAGTCATTACTCTCTCCTCCGCTCTACCTGCTTAACAGTCTGTCTCTCTCCTCCCTCTCTACCGCTTGTAACAGTCTGGTCTCCTCGCTCCCGTCTGCACCTGCTGTTAGTTCATGTTCTAGTCTCCTCCTCCCTCTCGACTCTGCGTATATCAGTCTTGGTCTCTCTCCTTCCGCTCCACCTGCTGTAACAGTCGGTCTCTCTCCTCCCTGCATCACTGCTGTAACAGTAGATATATATATATATATATACCTCTGTAACAGTCAGTCTTTCCTCCCTCTTCTACCTGCTTGTAGCAGTCATTGTCTTCTTCTCCTCCCTCTTCACCTGCCTGTATACAGTCGGTTCCCCTCGCTCTCACTCTTGCTGTGAGCAGTCGAGTGGCTCTCTCCTCGCCTCTACCTGCGTGTAGACAGTCGTCTCTCTTCCTCCCTCTTCACGCTGCTAACAGCTTAGTCTCTGTCTCCTCCCTCTCACCTTGCTTGAACAGTTCGGTCTCTTCTCCTCCCTTCTCACCTGCGTTGTAACAGTTCTAGTCGCTCTCTCCTTCGTCCTCTTCACCTGGCGGTAAACAGTCGGTCCTTCTCTCCTCCCTCTCACCTGCGTGTAACAGTTCGGTCTCTCCTCCCTCTCACCTGCTGTAACAGTCGGTCTCTCTACCTCCCGTCTCACCTGCTGAAGCAGTCAGTCTCTCTCCTCCCTTCTCTTACCTGCCTGGTAACAGTCGGGCTCTCTCCTCCCTCGACCTGCTGTAACTAGTCAGTCTCTCTCCTCCCCTCACCGTGCTTGTAACAGTCTGGTTCTCTCTCCTCCCTTTCTCACCGTGTTAACAGTCGGGCTCTCTTCCTCCACTCTCAACCCTGCTGTAACAGGTCGGTCTCTCTCCTGCCTCTCACCTTGCTGTAGCGTCAGCTTTCTCCTCCCTCTCACCTGCTGTAGCAGTCGGTCTTCTGCTCCTCCCTCTCACCTGCTGCAAGCAGTCGGTTCTCTTCTTCCTCCTCTTCTCACCCATGTGCTGTAAACAGTCGTCCCTCGCTCCCCTCACATGGCTGCAGAATCGAGTCCGGTTCTTCTCTCCTCCCTCTCACCTTCTGTTTACAGTCAGTCTCTCTCCTCCGCTTCTCACCTGCTGTAACAGTCAGTTTCTCTCCTCCCTCTCACCTGCTGTAGCAGTCGGGCTCTCTCCTCCCTCTCACCTGCCTGTAACAAGTCGGGCTCTCTCCTCCCTCTCACCCTTGCTGTATACAGTCAGTCTCTCCTTTCCCTCTCAATCATGTCTTGCATACAGTTTCTGGTTCTCTTCCTCCCTCTCATTTTTCTGCTTGTTAACATCAGTCTCTCTCCTCCCGCTCACTCTGCTGTAACATGTCAGTCTCTCTCCTCCCTCCTCTTCACATGCTGCAACAGTCGCGGTCTCTCTCCTCCCTCTCATTGCTTGTAACAGTCGGCGTCTCTCTCCTCCCTCTCCACTCTTGCTTGCACAGTCGGTCTCTCTCCTCGCCTTCTACATGCATGCAAACAGCTGGTCTCCCTCCCTCCGTCACCTGCTGTTAAGCCAGTCAGTTCTCTCTCCTCCCTCTCACCTGCTGTAACAGTTCAGTCTCCTCTCTCCCTCTCATCTGCTGTAACATTGTCATCTCTCTCCTCCTCTCACCTGCTTGTAAACAGTGGCTCCTCTCCTCCCTCTTCTACCTGCTTGTAACAGTCAGTCTCTCTCCTCGCCTTCTCACCCTTGTCGTGTAACAGTTCTTGGTTCTCTCCCTCTCCTCTCACCTCTGCTGTAACAGTCAGTCTCTCTCCTCCCTCTTCACCTGTGTAACAGTCGGTTTTCTCTCCTCCCTCTTCACCTGCCTCGTAACTAGTCTGGTCTGCTCTCCTCCCCTGTCCTTGCCCCGATTTCACCTGCCGTATAACAGTCAGTCTCTCTCCTCCCTCTCACCGTGCTGTGTAACAGTCGGGTCTTCTCTCTGCTCCTCCTCACTGCTGTTAAACAGTCTGTCTCTCTCCTTCCACTACCTGCTGTAACAGTTCGTCTCTCTCCTCGCCTCTCACCTGCTTTTTAATACAGTCGTTTCTCTCCTCCCTCTCACCTGCTGTAACAGTCGTGGTGTCTCTCCCCCTCCCTCTCTACCTGCTGTTGTAACAATCGGTCTCTTCTCCTCCCTCTCACCTGCTGTAACAGTCGGTTCTCTCTCCTCCCTCTCACCTGCTTGTTAACAGTCGGCTCTTTCTCCTCCCTCTCACCTTGCTTATAACATGTCTGTATCTCTTTCTTTCCTCTCCTCTATCTACTGTACAGTCTTGTTTCTCTTCCTCCCTCTCACCTGCTGTAATCAGTCTTGTGGTCTCTGCCTCCCTTCTCACCTGCTTGTAACAGTCGTCGTTCTCTCCTCCCTCTCACCTGCTGTAGCAGCAGTCTCTCTCCTCCCTCTCACTTTCTGCTGTACAGTCGGTCTCTCTTCCTCCTCTTCACCTTGCTGTAACAGTCGGTCATCTCTCCTCCCTCTTCACCTGCTGTAAGACAGTCTGTCTCTCCCTCCCTCTCACCTGGCTGTAACAGTCAGTCTCTCGTCCTCTCCTCTCACCTGTATGCAGTCAGTCTCTTCTCTCTTCCCTTCTCATCTGCTGTACAGTCGGTCTCTCTCCTCCCTTTCTCACCTGTCTGTAGCAGTGGCTTCTCTCCCCTCTCACCTGCCTGTAGCTAGTCAGTCTCTCTCCTCCTCCTATCCTGCTTAACAGTCTGGTCTCTTCTCCTCCCTCTCATGCTGCAGTAAACAGTCGGTTCTCCCCTCCCTCTCAACCTGCGTAGCAGTCTAGTCTCTCTCTCTCCTCTCACCTGCTGTAACAGTCAGTGTCTCTCTCCTTCCCCTCTTTCACTCTGCTGTAACAGTCGTTCTCTCTCCTCGCCTCTCACCTGCTGTACAGTCTTTTGGTCTCTCTCCTCTCCTCTCACCTTGCTTTGTAACAGTCAGTGCTCTCTTCCTCCCTTCTCACTGCTGTAAACAGTTCGTGTCTCTCTCCTCCCTTCTCACCTGCTGTAACCAGTCGGTCTCGTCTCCTCCTCTCACCTGCTTTAATCAGTCGGGCTCTTCTCCTCCTCTCTCCACTCTGCTGTTAACAGTCAGTCTCTCCTCCCTCTCACCTGCCTGTAACAGTCGGTTTCTCTCCTCCGTCTCACCTGCCTGTAACAGTCGGTCTCTCCTCCTCTCACCCTGCTTTTGTATACTATGTCGGTCTCTCTTCCTCCTCTCTTCACTTGCTGTAACAGTCGGGCTCTGCTCCTCCCTGCTCACCTGCTGTAACAAGTCAGTTCTCCTCCTCCTCTCACCTGCTTGTGTAACAGTTCTTCTCTTTCCGTCCCTCACCTGCTGCAGCAGGTCGGTTCCTCTCTTCTCCCTCTTCATATCATGCTTAACAGTCGGTCCTCCTCCCTCTGCACCTGCTGTAACAGTCCGGTCTCTCTCCTCCTCTCAACCTGCTGTAACAGTCGGTCATCTTCTCCTGCCTCTCATTCTTGCATTGTAACCAGTCGGGCTTCTCTCCTCGCCTCTTCACCTGCTGTAACAGTCGGTCCTCTCCTCCCTCACCTGCTGTAAACAGTCGGGCTCTCTCCTCCCTCTCACCTCGTGTAACAGTTCGGTTCTCTTCTCCTCCCTCTGCACCTGCTGTATTTAACAGTCGGTCTCTCTCCTCCCTTCATCTGCTGTAACAGTCAGTCTCTCTCCTCCCTCTCACCTGCTGTAACAGTCGGGCTCTTCTCCTCCCTCTCACCTGCTGTAAACAGTCGGTTCTCTCTCCTCCCTCTCATTCTGCTTTTGTAACAGTCAGTCTCTCTCCTCCCTTCTCAATCTGCTGTAACTAGTCGGTTGCTCTTCCTCCCTTTCACCTGCTGTAATCAGTCAGTCTCTCTCCTCCCTGCTCACTGGCATGTAACAGTTCTGGTCTCTCTCCTCCCTTTCTCACCTGCTGTGAACAGTCAGTTCTCTTCTCCTCCCTCTACCTGTCTATACAGTCGGTTTCTCTCCTCCCTCTCCAGCCTGCCGTATAGAACATTCTGGTCTCTCTCCTCCCTTTCAACCTTGCCGTAACAGTCGTCTCTCTCGCTCCCTCTCAACTCTGCCGTAACAGTTCGGGTCTCTCCCTCCCCTCTCACGCTGTAACAGTCGGTCTCTCTCCTCCCTCTTCATCCTTGCTGTAACAGTCTGTGTCTCTCTCCCCCTCTCACCTGCTGCATAAACTAGTTCGGACTCTCTCCTCCCTCTCACTGCGTAACAGTCGGGCTTCTCTCCTCCCTCTCACCTGCCTGTACAGTCGGTTCTCTCCTGCCCTCTCACCTCTGTACGGTTCGTTTCTTCTCCTCCCTGCTCACTGCTTAAAGTCGGTCTCTCTCCTCCCTCTCACCTGCTTTGTTAACAGTCGGTCTCTCTCCTGCCCTCCATCTGCTGTAACAGTCTGGTCTCTCTCCCTCTTCCTCTCACCTGCTGGTAAGCAGTTGGGCTCTCTCCTTCTCTTCTCAAGCCTGCTGTAGCAGTCACTCTGCTCCTCCCTCTCATGCTGCTTAACAGTCGGTCTCTCTCCTCCTCTCACCTTGCTTGTGCTTGTTTGGGCTCTCTCTCCCTTCACCTGCGTGTAGCAGTTCATAGTCTCTTCTCCTCCCTCGTCACCTGCTGTAACAGTCGGTCTCTTCTCCTCCCTTCTCACCTGCTTGTGTAATACAGTCTTGCTCTTTTTCCTTCCTCTACCTGCTGTATTTACAGGTCAGGTCTTCTCCTCCCTTTTTCTCACCTGCTTGTAACAGTCGGTTTCTCTCCTCCTCTCACCTGCGGTGTAACAGTCGGTTTTCTCTTCCTCCCTTCTCACCGCTGTAACATGTCGTCTTCTTCTTTCCTCCCTCTCACCTGCTTAACAGTCAGTCTCTCTCCTCCTCATCTCTTGCTGTAACAGTCGTCTCTCTCCTCCCTCTCATCTGCTTGTAACAGTCAGTCTCTCTCCTCCCTCTACCTGCTGTACAGTTCGGTTTCTCTCCTCCCTCTCACTGCTTTTTGTAACAAGTCAGTCTTCTCTCCTCCCTCTCACCTGCGTTGTAACATCAGTCTCTCTCCTCCCTCTCCACACTGCTGTAACAGTCGGTCTCTCTCCTCCCTCTCACCTGCTGTAACAGTCAGTCCTCTCCTCCCCTCTTCACCTCTGTAACAGTCGAGTTCTCTTCTCCTCCTTCTCACCTGCTGTTAACAGTCAGTCTCTCTCCTCCCTCTCGACCGATGCTGTAACAGCGGTTCTCTCTCTCCCTCTCACCTGCTTGTAACAGTCGGTCTCTCTCCTCCTTCTTCACGCATGCTTTAACAGTCGTGGTCTCCTCCTCCCTCTCTACGCTGCTGTAAACAGTCATGTCTCTTCTCCTCTGTCTCACCTGCTGTAACAGTCGGTCTCTCCTCCCTCTCACCTGCTGTAACAGGTCTGGGTCTCTCTCCTCCCTCTACACGTCTGCTTGTACAGTCGGTCTCTCTGCCTTCCCTCTCACCTGCGTTGTACAGTCTGTCTCTCCTCCCTGCTCACCTGCTAAAGTCGGTTTCTCTCCTCCCTCTCACCTGCTCGTAACAGTCGTCTCTCTCCTCGCCTGCTCACCTGCGTGTAACAGTCAGTCTTCTCTCCTCCCTCTCACCTGCCTTGTAACAGTCGCCGTCTCTCTTCCTCCCTCTCACCTGCTGTAACAGTCAGTCTCTCCTCCTCCTTCTCATCTCGCTGTAACAGTCGGTCTCTCTCCTCCCTCTCTTCACCTGCTGTAACAGTCATGTCTCTCTCCTCCTCTCTCACCTGCCTGTTTAACAGTCGTGTCTCTCTTCTCTCCCTCTTTCACCTGCTGTAGCTTAGTTGGCTCTCTCCTCCTTCTCTCAACCTGCTTGTAGCAGTCAGTCTCGTCTCCTTTTCCCTCTCACTCTGCTGTAACAGTCCTGGTCTCTCTCCTCCCTCTTATCGCTGTAACAGTCAGTCTCTCTCCTCCCTCTCACCTGCTGTAATACAGATCGGTCTCTCTCTCCCTCTCACCTGCTGTAACATCGGTTTCTCGTTCCTCCCTGCTCACTCTGCTGTAACAGTCGGTTTCTCTCCTCCCTCTCACCTGCTGTAACAGTCCTGTCTCTCTCTCCCTTCTCACCTGCCTGCTAACAGTCAGGTCTCTCTCCTCTCCTCTCACCTGCTTTGTAACAGTCGGGCTCTCTCCTCCCTCACCGCTGTAACTAGTTCAGTCTCCGTCTCCTCCCTCTCACCTGCTGTAATTCGTCGGTCTCTCTCCTCCGCTTCTCCACCTGCTGCTAACAGTTCGGCTCTCTCCTCCCTTCTCACCTGCTGTAACTAGTTCGTGTCTCTCTCCTCCCCTGCTCACCTGCGTGTAACAGTGCGCTTCTTCTCGTCTCGCCTCTCAATCTGCTGTAACAGTGGTCTCTCTCCTCCCTCTACCTGCTGTGAGCAGTCTTAGTCTTCTTCTCTTTCCTTCTTTCACCTGCTTAAACCAGTCGGTCTCTCTCCTCCTCTCACTGCTTGTAGGCGTTGGCTCTCTCTTCCTCCCTCTCACCTGCTGTAACAGTCAGTCTCTCCTCCTCCTTCTCATCTCGCTGTAACAGTCGGTCTCTCTCCTCCCTCTCACCTGCTGTAGCAGTTCGGTCTCTCTCCTCCCTCTCACCTGCTGTACAGTCAGTTCTTCTCCTCCCTCTCACCTGCTGTAACAGTCTAGTCTCTTCTCCTCTCACCTTGCTTGTTAACAGTCTGGTTCTCTCTCTTCTACCTGCCTGTTAACAGTCGGTTCTCTCTCCTCCCTCTCATTCCTGCTGTAATCAGTCAGTCTCTCTCCTCCCTCTCACCTGCTTTAACAGTCAGTCTCTCTCCTCCCTCTCACCTGCGTTGTAACAAGTCGGGGCTCTCTCCTCCCCTCTTCACCTGCTGTAACCAGCGCATCTCTCCTCCTCTATCTGCTGTATAACAGTCAGTCTCTCTCCTTCTCTCACTGCTGTAACTATCTGGTCTCTCTCCTCCCTCTCACCTGCTGTAACCAGTTCAGTCTCTCTCCTCCCTCTCACTCGCTGTTTAACAGTCAGTACTCTTCTCCTCCCTGCTCACCTGCTTTAACATCGGTTCCTCCTCCCTCTCTACCTGCTGTAGCAGTCAGTCTCTCTCCTCCCCTCTCATCTGCTTGTAACAGTCGGTCTCTCTCTCTCCCTCTGCACCTGCTGTTAACAGTCGGTCTCTCTCCTCCCTCTCAACCTCTTAACAGTTCTGGTCCTCTCGCTCCCGTCTCACTCTTGTAACAGTCAGTCTCTCTCCTCCCTCCACCTGCTGTAACAGTATGGCTCTCTCCTCCCTCTCACCTGCTGTACAGTCTAGTCCCTCCTCCCTCTCATCTGCTGTAACAGTCGGTCTCTCTCCTCCTCTCACTCTGCTGTAGCCAGTTGGGCTCTCTCCTCGCCTCTCACCTGCTGTAGCAGTCAGTCTCTCTCGCTCCTCTCATCCTGCTGTAAACAGTCGTCTCTCTCCTCCCGCTCACCTGCGTGTATCAGTCGGCTCTCTCCTCCCTCTCACCTGCTGTAGCAGTCGGGCTCTCTCCTCCCTCTCACCTGCCTGTAACAAGTCGGGCTCTCTCCTCCCTCTCACCTGCTTTTGTAACAGGTCGGTTCTCTCCTCCCTCTGCACCTGCTGTTAACAGTCGGTTTCTTCTCCTCCGTCTCTACCTGCTGTAATCAGTCGGTCTCTTCTTCCCCTCTCACCTGCGTGTAACAGCTCAGTCTCTCTCCTCCCTCTCATCCTGCTTTTTGTAATACAGTAGTCTCTCTCCTCCCTTCTCACCTGCTTGTAAACAGTTCGTTTCTCTCCTCCCTTCTTCACCTGCTGTAAACAGTCGGTTTCTCTCCTCCCTCTCACCTGCTGTAACAGTCGGTTCTCTCTCCTCCTCTCACCCTGCTGTAACAGTCAGTCCTCTCCTCCCCTTCACCTGCTGGTAACAGCAGTCTCTTCCTCCCTCTCACCTGCTGTAACAGTCGGTTTCTCTGCCTCCCTCTACCGCTGTAATCAGCGGTCTCGCCTCTCTCTCACTGCTGTAAACAGTCTGGTTTCTCTCCTCCGTCTCACCTGCTGTTTAACAGTTTCGTGTCTCTCTCCCTCTCACCTGCTGTAACAGTCGTCTCTTCTCCTCTCAACCTGCATTGTAACATCGGTTTTCTTCCTCCGTCTTTCTACCTGCTGTAACAGTGCGGTCTCCTCCTCCCTCTCACCTGCTGTAACATTGTCGGTCTCTCTCCTCCCCTCACCGTGCTGTAACAGTCGGTCTTCTCCTCCCTCTCACCTGCTGTATACAGTCGGTCTCTCCTCCCTCTCACCTGCGTGTAACAGTCGGTTTCTCTCCTCCCCTCGTCACCTTGCTGTAACAGTCGGTTTCTCTCCTCCCGTCTGCACCTGCTGTAACAGCGGGTCTCTCCTCCTCTCACCTGCTTGTATAACAGGTCGTTTCTTCTCTCTCCCTCTCACCTGCTGTAACAGTCGGTCTCTCTCCTCCCTTTCTTCACTGCTGTAAACAGTTCGGTCCTCTCCCTTTCACGCTGCTGTAACAGTCGGTTTCTTCTCCTCCCTCTCACCGTGCTGTAACAGTCGGGTATTCTCTCCCCCTCTCACCTGCAGTGTAACATCGGTTCTCTCCTCCTGCTACTTTGTGTAACAGTTTGGTTCTCTCCTCCCTTCTCACCTGCTTTAACTTTAGTCGGTTTCTCTCCTCTTTCCTTTCCTGCTTAACAGTCTTGGTCTGCTCCTCCCTGCTCACCTGCTTACCAGTCGTTTCTCTCTCTCCCGCTCACCTGCTGTAACAGTCGGTTTCTCTCCTCCGGTCGTCACCGCTTGTAACAGTCGGTCTCTCCGCCTTCTCACCTGCTTGTAACAGTCGGTCTCTCTCTCCCTCTCACGTTCTGCCTGTAACAGTCGGTTTCTCTCCCTCCGTCTCAGCCTGCTTGAACAGTCGGTCCTCTCTCCCTCTTCACTCTGCTGTAAGTTCTGGTCTCTCTCCTCCCTCTCACCTGCTGTAACAGTCGGTCTCTCTCCTCCCTCTCACCTGCTGTAACAGGTCTGGTCTCTCCTCCCTCTCCACCTGCTGTAACAGTCGGTCTCTCTCCTCCCTCTCACCTGCTGTAACAGTCGGTCTCTCTCCTCCCTCTCACCTGCTGTAACCCAGGTCAGTCTCTCCTCCTCCCTCTCATCTGCTGTAACAGTCGGTCTCTCTCCTCCCTCTCACCTGCTGTAGCAGTCAGTCTCTCTCCTCCCTCTCATCTGCTGTAACAGTCGGTCTCTCTCCTCCCTCTCACCTGCTGTAGCAGTTGGGCTCTCTCCTCCCTCTCACCTGCTGTAGCAGTCGTCTCTCTCCTCCCTCTCACCTGCTGTAACAGTCAGTCTCTCTCCTCCCTCTCATCTGCTGTAACAGTCGGTCTCTCTCCTCCCTCTCACCTGCTGTAGCAGTCAGTCTCTCTCCTCCCTCTCACCTGCTGTAACAGTCAGTCTCTCTCCTCCCTCTCACCTGCTGTAACAGTCGGTCTCTCTCCTCCCTCTCACCTGCTGTAACAGTCGGTCTCTCTCCTCCCTCTCACCTGCTGTAACAGTCAGTCTCTCTCCTCCCTCTCACCTGCTGTAACAGTCAGTCTCTCTCCTCCCTCTCACCTGCTGTAACAGTCGGTCTCTCTCCTCCCTCTCACCTGCTGTAACAGTCGGGCTCTCTCTCCCTCTCACCTGCTGTAACAGTCAGTCTCTCTCCTCCCTCTCATCTGCTGTAACAGTCAGTCTCTCTCCTCCCTCTCACCTGCTGTAACAGTCGGTCTCTCTCCTCCCTCTCACCTGCTGTAACAGTCAGTCTCTCTCCTCCCTCTCACCTGCTTGTAACAGTCAGTCTCTCTCCTCCCTCTCACCTGCTGTAACAGTCAGTCTCTCTCCTCCCTCTCATCTGCTGTAACAGTCAGTCTCTCTCCTCCCTCTCATCTGCTGTAACAGTCGGTCTCTCTCCTCCCTCTCACCTGCTGTAACAGTCAGGCTCTCTCCTCCCTCTCACCTGCTGCAGCAGTCGGTCTCTCTCCTCCCTCTCACCTGCTGTAACAGTCGGGCTCTCTCCTCCCTCTCACCTGCTGTAACAGTCGGGCTCTCTCCTCTCCAGCAGTGCCACCTTGTCCCTCTCCAGCGCCACACGGTGGTCAGAGTCCAGCTGCAGTCTGTGTGTGGCGTCCTTCAGCTCTCTCTGCGTCAGAGCGTGTTCTGCCCTGAGCTCCGTCTGTAACCGCTCCGTCTGAAACACAGAGGGGGTCATTTACCAAGCATTTGCTCATGTGCAAAGTGAGTGGCATGTGCAAAAGTGGATAAGCAGCAGGCTCATTTATGCATTTTTTACTCATGTAGCATTCTCTCGTTTACATGTTATATAGGCCCTAAAACTGTAGTACAGGCAATGTCAAATGGTAAATTAAGCAACATGGCAAGAAAATAGAATATTTGATTTTTCAGCTTGCACCCACTATTTAGCACTGTCCGTCCAAACAAGGCGGCTCAACCGAGTGTGAAAACACAAGAAGAAATAAAAATCATAATTTAACTGTAGATTTAAAAACAGCACCAAACAGAACAGCTAAAGTCTGTTAATCTCAGGCGGGAGAAGTCTGAAAATAGGTTCAGTGTTATTTGGGAAAGTCCTTTGCATTTGAGCTCTTGCTTTAGACCAGGGCAAACCTTTTGACGCAAGGGCCACATTGGGTTAAGGCATTTCAAACAAGTACAATTCTCAATTTGACTGTAATCACCTAAACACATTACAAAAGTGTAACAAAAAAGCAGCAGTCATGTAGTATCTTTCTTGATGTCAATGAAAATATTGATATGGTTTACCCGTTTAACCAATGCTTATCAGGCCTGGTCAGGTTTAGTGGGTCGGATTGGAGGGCTAGCAGGGCCACAATTGACCTTTCGCAAAACCACGCCCCAAACCTGTAATTGTCCAATCAGACATCCTAGCAACCGTTACTATGAAGCTAGGTCCGTCATGCCGCAGATCTCCAATGCAAAACAATGGGACATACCAGCAATGAGCAATGAGCAGATGCACTTTTTTTTTTTACTGCTAACCACCAAAAACCCACCAGACAAAGAAGAAGAAGCAAAATGGTGAAGCAATCTGCCTATGGAGGATGTAAATCAGACACTAGGGACCACAAGAGTGTGTCAGGAGAGTCCAGTTATTTCCCTTCCCAAAGCAAAAACACAACCTGAGCACTGCCTACAATGGATCAAACAATGTGGACGGCCTATGCCAAGCTAAATTTCTCCAAAATAAACAAGCAAATGTCTAAGGTAAGGCAAGAGCCTATAGTTAGGCTAACACCTTAGCATGCTAACATCGTAGCTACTGACAGTCACATAATGTTACACAAACTGGCACTGGAGCTGTAACTTTACCTGCGGCGGTGAACTTTTACAAGCCTACAGTCTGACGTGTTTTGCCTCCCTTTTTGATAAAAGTACTGTGTATTTTTTTCACGGCCCTTATAACTGGCTGTAGCTGATTGTCATTGTGGCACCTGTAGGTTTAGCTAGCGTAGGCAACTTTAGCGCACCGGAGAAATGCACGGAGAAATTATCCTATTTTTAGAAATATTTAAAACAAAGAGGGTGCTTACCGGGCAGTGCAAGAGCACGACTGGTCCACAAGGCTGTGCTGTTGCATTTAAGGAAGAGATCAGAAGGTTTCTCTGATATTTCTGGAGACTTGTCTGTATCTTTTGTGCCAATAGTCCTTTATCCTTCGTTGGATAGTTTAATATCTTGAATATATCCCTCCACTGCATACTGTGACCCCTTTTGCCTCGATCTGGAGGATATTGCGGCGGTATTGCTCCAAAAAAGGTCACTGACGTGCATGGCAATCTGTTGCGCTGCCCGTGTTTTACCATTTTTTTGTCGGGCGTAGCAACAGTAACTAAGGGGGGCGGGGCTTTGCGAAAGGTCAATTGGCCCCCGGGCCTTCGTTTGCCCAACTCTGCTTTAGGCAGACAGGCAACTTGCCTGTGGCGACATGTTCTAGTCTGGGAATTGAACCCAGGACCAGAGCGCTAACGTAATTTATTCAGCGATTCAACCACAGACCTGCAGCTCCGCCTCCGCCAGTCGCTTCTCTCTCTTCTCCAGGTCGGACAGAGTTTTCTGAAGCTGCTCCTCCAGCGCGCTGTACTCCAGCTCCTGCACTCACAGACACACAGCCACATTCACACGTTCATCACAAGTTTATTACACGTTCTTCACACAATTATCACACATTCTTCACACGATCGTCACACGTTCTTCACACGTTCTTCACACGATCGTCACACGTTCTTCACACGTTCTTCACACGATCGTCACACGTTCTTCACACGATCGTCACACGTTCTTCACACGTTCTTCACACGTTCTTCACACGTTCTTCACACGTTCTTCACACGTTCTTCACACGTTCTTCACACGATCGTCACACGTTCTTCACACGTTCTTCACACGTTCTTCACACGTTCTTCACACGTTCTTCACACGTTCTTCACACGATCGTCACACGATCGTCACACGTTGTTCACACGATCGTCACACGTTGTTCACACGATCGTTACACGTTCTTCACACGTTCTTCACACGTTCTTCACACGTTCTTCACACGTTCTTCACATGATCGTCACACGATCGTCACACGTTGTTCACACGATCGTCACACGTTGTTCACACGATCGTTACACGTTCTTCACACGTTCTTCACACGTTCTTCACACGATCGTCACACGTTCTTCACATGATCGTCACACGTTCTTCACACGTTCTTCACACGTTCTTCACACGATCGTCACACGATCGTCACACGTTCTTCACACGATCGTCACACGTTCTTCACACGATCGTCACACGTTCTTCACACGTTCTTCACACGATCGTCACACGTTCTTCACACGTTCTTCACACGATCGTCACACGTTCTTCACACGATCGTCACACGTTCTTCACACGTTCTTCACACGATCGTCACACGTTCTTCACACGATCGTCACACGTTCTTCACACGATCGTCACACGTTCTTCACACGTTCTTCACACGATCGTCACACGTTCTTCACACGTTCTTCACACGATCGTCACACGTTGTTCACACGATCGTCACACGTTCTTCACACGTTCTTCACACGATCGTCACACGTCACGTTCTTCACACGTTCTTCCACCTTCAACGATCGTCATACGTTTATCAACGTTCGTCACACGTTCATCACTCTCAGACCTTCTTCCTGAGCAGCGCTTCCCTCTCCTGGTCTCTCCTCCTCCACTCCTCGGCCAGGGCCTGCATGTGGCTCTGCTCCTTCTGCCGCAGCTGGAGAAAAGCGACACATGATCAGGGAAATGTTGGTTTAATGCCAATTAGTATCCAGCTTCTGACGCGGGTGAGGCTGGGTACCGTTAAACCATACCAGTCTGGTATTAGGAATGAACGATTTTGCCAAAAATCAATATTGCGATTTTTTTCAATCAATATTG
Organism: Neogobius melanostomus; assembly: GCA_007210695.1. Lineage (NCBI taxonomy): Eukaryota > Metazoa > Chordata > Actinopteri > Gobiiformes > Gobiidae > Neogobius > Neogobius melanostomus. The sequence goes on along the minus strand of VHKM01001007.1, from coordinate 222,789 downwards.
CGATTTCGATTTTATTTCGATTTTCCTTCCCCCATTTACCATTAATAATTTTTGTTGCATATAACTTAAATTATAGCCTAAACTGAGACAATGTTACTGCTCATGAAAAATTTACAACTGACTTGTTTAAGTATTACTTACTTACTTACTTTTAGTCCTTAATAATCATTTTTGAATAAAATTCAAAATAGTCCACATTTATATAATTGTATACCCTACTATAATATTTTTGTAAATAGCCTAAATAATTTCTTGCTATTTGCATCTTAATTGTGTTTTAGTCAGTGTTTATGAGATAAGTTCTCTTCCAAATCATTCCCAAACATAAGCCTCCTTTTAGGTTCTAAAAGGTCCCAACTGAGCTGCAAACAACTCTTTACAAGCAGCACACGGCTCACCTTCATCTCTGTGGAGGCAGAGACAGTCAGAGGTGAGGGAGTTTCTGTGATCAGTGCATCAGAGCATGGGGCAGTGCGGCCCGGGACTCTGAATAGTGATTAGCGCTGCAGCTAACGCAATGCTAACGGAGAAAAAAGCAATAGTCCTTTGTGGTGACTGCATCATAAACGCTGATATTTTCACTGTACATCCACGATCTACTGCGCACCCTTACTAGACTCAGAAGTAAACAAAAGCAAGCTGCAGAGCGGACCTCGCCACCATCTGTCGCCGCTACATTAACTTCTGTGGGCTGCGGCCATCAGCTGCATTGGGCCAAAACCACGTGCCTCTGCGATTTTGAAATTGCGTCGTGTGATATCGCGATACAATTGCAAATGCAATTAATCGTTCAGCCCTATCTGGTATCGAAAGAAAGTATAGATTTTTCCCCCCACTTTCCCCCCCCCCAAACATTTGCCCCAATTTTATTTATTACTAATATTTTCCCTATTTCCCCCAATTTTCTTCCAAGTCTTTTTTATTATTTTTTTTACACCATTTTTCTTATTTTTGCCACAATATCTCCCAATTTTTCACACATTTCTTGACATTGGAGACAAACCCGATATTGTAAATGTGCAGATCTTCCACACATTATTTTTCTGTTTTCTGGTTCTAGACGACAAATATTTTAGTTTAGGTATCGGTATCGAAAACCAAGTATCGTTAAAGTACTAGTATTGAAAACAAAAGAACGGTACCCGGTCCTAGACGCAGCAGATGGAGAGAAGGTTAGACTCGCAGTACCGTTCATGCCCCACAGGAGGGCAGTGTTACCTGGTGGTCGAAGAGGTCCTCCTGCTCCTCCTTCCACAGCTCCAGCTCCAGGGCCGCGCGGTACTCAGCGGTGTCTCTGGGGGCACCGGGAGAGGGGCAGGGCAGGAGCAGAGGGGGGAACTGACAGGGGAACGGAGGGGGCTGCTGGAGGATGGACCATCGCCGGATCCTCATTCTACAGACAAACAGTAAAAAGGAAAAAAATGCAATGTTTGACAACTATTTTTCAGGTATTTTCTGAATTTTTGTGTGTGTTTTCATCTAAAGAATCGTACACAATTTTGGATCTTGTTTAGTTTGTGTAATAACATTTATTTATAAAGCCCTTTACAACACTCAGGGTGACCAAAGTGCTTTACCGTAAATCAAAACAACAAGTGAATAAAACATGTGTCAAGAGTAAAATCAATTAAAATTATTAAAAGTATTAAATGCCAGTCAATGGGTTTTGAGCCGTGCTCAGTGATGGTGCATGTCGGGGGCAGTTTGTTCCAGAGTCCAAGGAGGCCGGATCACCCCAGTGTTTGTGGCTCTGGGGACTTCAACAGGAGCTGGTTTGTGGACCTTAAATTGGGCATGTCCTGCACATGGAGCTTAAAAATAGACTTAAAAACCTTAATTTGGAGCCTCAGCTTTGATTTTTATGTCTCTTGAAAATGTGTCTCTGTAAGAAGCAGTAACAATGAAATGCAGATCTTGACTGGGGCTCCTCCAGCTAACAGCTATAGGAATAGTTTTCTTAAAAAATAACTTCCAGGGTTGATTCGGCATGTGAGCAGCTCCAGCAGTGCGTGACAAACACACTTCGAGCACAGAAAGGCTCAGAGTTGATCATGTTGGAAAATGGGCTTTAGTTTTTGGGTTTGACCAGGAGTGTAATCAGCTTTGTCTGAGGATTAACTCAAAACTGTGAATGTTGTGAAATACTACTCCAGGTTGGTCTTTGATGAAGGAACGGCGTGAAAACATGGTTTAAACCTCAAGAAAGTCTATTTAGCAGGAAATGTCCACTTTAACACCCTGTCACGTGTTTCGAACAGACAGAAGGTCTGGCAAATAAGGAGAGGCCTTAAGAACTTTCAAAACAAAGAGCTACATTTTAAAATCAATCCTGAAAGTCACTGGGAGCTAGTGGAGGGAAAAAAGGACTGAGGAGACGTGTCTGGACGTCTGGGTGTGTTTGTTAAGAAACATGCTGCAGTGTTTTGCACCAAAAGGTTGGTTCACGTTTTAGAATGTGATGATGTCATAATGTCAGGTGGAGGGCAGGGGCCAATAGAATTCTATGGGAGAGACAAATCTCCAAAAAGAAAATTGACAAATGTTTTTCCTCATCACTATTTGACAGTGATTGGATTCAGAAACCTGACATTATTTTCATGGCTAAAAGTCCTTTCTACTGACAATGTCACACTCATGTTTTTGAATATTGTCTCCACTTTTGGACGTCTTTCAGAGAAAATAATTGGAGGTTAGTTCATATGCGCTGACAGACGAGACAATGAACTTTGAGACAGTTTTTGTTTCATGTGGATTTTCCCAGTAATAACAGATATTAACCAAAAACTTTTACACTATAGACTCTTTATAATGTTGTGAGGTCACATGAACGCAACCTATTGGAGGGTTCACTAACATACTAGTTATTAATGAAAAGAATGTGTAAATGTTCATATTTATCCTTGTTTTTGGGGTTCAAAGCTCAATTAATCAGACAGGAATTAGAAGAAGAAGAAGAAGATGATCTTTATTTATATAGCGCCTTTCACAGACATGGTCACAAAGCGCTTTACATGAGAGCATTTTACATTCACTCCATACTCGGTGGTGGCAAGCTACCTTAGTAGCTTCAGTTTCCCCTGGGGGAGACTGACAGAAGCGCTGTCATGACTGCACACATCTGCGCCAACAGTCCCTCTGACCACCTCCATGCATTCACACACACATCATTCATCCTGGCCTATTGTACTATTTTTGTTGGTAGATATTGAAAACGTAAAAACCTTCCAAATGTCATTGAGTGGGAGCCTATAAAGTGTGGAGTCTTATGGAGCGACTAAAGTGCAGATGTTGTTAAAGAGTGGAATGAAAACGACCCTAAAGTTTACTGCCTTTGTCTGCACATGCTGTGTATATTTCTCCCGTCTTTAGCCGCTGCTGCCTCCCACAAAGGAAATGACCATATTTGGATTACAGCGCCATCTCAGTCACAGCCTTTCATGCTAAACGTGGATACCAAACATGTCAGTATTTGTGAATGAATAGCGTGGGAAAGACCCGGAATATTAGAGTCACTTCCTGGAAAACTATGGCTCAAAGCGACAAAACGTCAGATTAACATCATAAAGACAGAATTTGAACTGCGTTGCGCTGTAACGCAGTTCACCTTTCGCGGCCTCACAGATTTTTTTAGTACAATTTTGCATGCTTTTTTACACCGTATAAACGTGCATTATGTTCTGCATCCTGCTGCCGGGTATAAACTGAATGATTTTGGCCATCTCCGATGAACGATCACTCGCCGTGGAAAAAACCTTAGGTTGTAGCTCAAAATCGCAAGTCGTAGGTCATACAGTGAGACAGGGACAAAGATTTAAAATAGAACCAGCTACGACGGACATCAAGCCGTGTCTGATATTTTGGAAGACAAGGCGCAGAGTGAGCCTCCTCTCGCTGCAGAGATGATCTATGTCAGTGTCCTGTCAACACATCAGCGCAGGCTGCACCGCAGCCAGAGTCACAGCAACAGAGGCCGGGCATGAGCGGGTCCGACTACGCATTTTACAGGACTTTCCCTGCACTCTGGAGGAGTGTGGCGGGGGCTTAGGGCCATTACTACCTACAAGCCCAAGGCCCCCGGGCTCTGAACGACCTGCCCCTCGCCCAGGGTCTGAATACACATTGCTGCCGCCACGAACGGCCATCAGCCTTTGACACCTCTTTAGACACTCCAGCCAACCCTGCTCCCCCCATCACCACCTCCAACATCAACGACCCCAGCACTTTATCAAAGGCCACCACCACAGACCCTCCCTCCCCCCTGCTCTCTCCATCAGTGAGGAGGAAGTGCGTCGGCAGTTCCTGAAGCTGAACCCGCGGAAGGCCCCGGGCCGGATGGCGTCTCCCCCTCCACCCTGAGACACTGCAGGGCTCTGCTGGTTCCCATCTTCATAGACATTTTCAACACCTCCCTGGAGTCATGCCACGTGCCGTCCTGCCTTAAATCGTCCACCATCGTCCCTGTCCCTAAGAAACCACAGATCACAGGACTTAATGACTACGGGCCGGTGGCGCTGACGTCTGTAGTCATGAAGTCTTTTGAGCGCTTGGTCCTGCCCCACCTTAAGGACATCACCGCCCCCCTCCTGGACTGCTACGAGACAAGCTCTACCAGCTCAACGTGCCCGACTCCCTCTGCAGGTGGATCACTGACTTCCTGACGGACCGGAGTCAGCACGTGCGGCTGGGGAAGATCGTCTCGGACACTCGGACTACAAACACTGGAACTCCTCAGGGCTGTGTACTTTCCCCCTGGCTCTTCTCCCTGTACACAAACCGCTGCACCTCCAGTCACCAGTCCGTTAAACTGATCAAGTTTGCGGACGACACCACCCTCATCGGGCTCATCTCGGACGGTGATGAGTCCACCTACAGGAGAGAGGTGGAACGGTTGGCGTCCTGGTGCAGCCACAACAACCTGGAGCTGAACGCCCAGAAGACAGTGGAGATGATCGTGGACTTCAGGAAAAACACAGCCCCACCGTCCCCCTCGCCCTGACAGACTCCCACCCCCATCTCCATCGTGGACTCCTTCCGTTTCCTGGGCACCACCATCACCCAGGACCTCAAATGGGAGCCAACCATCAGCTCCCTCATCAAGAAGGCCCAGCAGAGGATGTTCTTCCTGCGACAGCTGAAGAAACTTAAGCTGCCTACTAGGATGCTTGTGCAGTTCTACACGGCCATCATGGAGTCCATCCTCACCTCCTCCATCACCGTGTGGTATCCCGGCACTACAGACTGGGACAAGCATTGACTGCAGCGCATTGTGCGTGCTGCTGAGAAGGTGATTGGCTGTGAGCTCCCATCTCTCCAGGACCTGTTCACCTCCAGGACCCGGAGGCGTGTGGGTCGGATCACAGCTGACCCCTCTCACCCCGGACATAGACTACTCATGAACAATAACAAGACACGATAACTTAGTTACAGACTCATGGATGTAATCTGCTCTGTTGCACTATGTGGTGTGTCTGCTGCTATCACTTTATATCACTTTACTTTAAACACATCTGTAAATATAATCCCGCTGCTGTTCAATGTCAATTGTTGTCGTCTTACCATATTTTAATTTTAATTTGGTATCTTATCTTATTTTTTTATGCATGCCCCCTAAAGCCTTATAGTTTAAAGTTTTATAGCTTATTTTTATCTAAATTCTGTGTTATATGTTTTATGTTGCACATCTGCACCAAGAAAAAATTCTAGTTTGTGAACCTGTTGTCAAACAATGGCAATAAAAACTATTCTGATTCCGATTAATTCGGGGTTGATTTATTCCTTTTTAAATAGGACTGTGGTTTCTTGTTTATTTAAATGTAAATTAAGTCACTGACAGATCAATGACCCATATTCAGTGAGTAAGTCAGGGATCATTTATAGACACAGAAAAAAGAGGCACATGAAAATAAATGTAAATGATGAATAATATGTAGTATGTTAAAATAAAGGTTAAAAGTAGCATGTTTTTTTTTTTTAATCGTGATGTATCGTAGGTTATTTTTGTGCAATACAGTGTTTCCCACACGTAGACTATTCTGTGGCGCACTGCCACAGAATCAACACATCTGCCACATATTGCATTTCGTATTTTTTTTTTTTTCGATTTGTAATTTATTTTATTTTTAAAATATAAATTTTAAAAATATTTAAAACACGCATCGTATAAAACCGCCGCAGTGGTCAATTTGACAGCGGGGAGGGGGGTTTAAAATACGGTGGCCCTAGCGTTAAGCTCAGTGGCGCAAAAAAGGCATACGCAATATATGCCTTGCATAGGGGCGCCAATTAGTGATGTGTCGGTCGCGAACGATCCGGCTCTTTTGAACGAGTCTTTACAGTGAACGATATGAACGGGTTCGCGGAGGTGAAGTATTTTTTTATTCCTCTTTGGGGGAGGGGCGTCACTTTAGTTGTGAATGCTTATTTTGCGAAACAAAAGTCACTGCTGGAGTGGGGCGGAGAGAGGAGTGTAGGATTGGCAGAGGGACAGTTTGTGAACGCACGACCGCGGGACGTGAGCGCGGCCTGTGGGGAAACGGTTTCAGAGCGCGGCTCTGGGGAAACGGCGCGCCCGAACGCTCCCAGCGCCAGCACTGTCCTGGGCCATAGGAGAGAAAAAGGCGCGCAGGGTCCGTGAGTGACGAGGCGGCTACAGGAGCCCAGTCACTCACATCTTCCACCTGTTCGCTCAGCTCCGCTCTGCAGCGACATCACCGCACACTGTCTCCTCCTCAGTCCTCAGTCTTGTTGGAAGACAAATCTCCGTCCCAGTCTCAGGTCTTTTGCAGACTCCATCAGGTTTTCTTCCAGAATGGTCCTGTATTTGGCTCCATCCATCTTCCCATCAATTTTAACCATCTTCCCTGTCCCTGCTGAAGAAAAGCAGGCCCAAACCATGATGCTGCCACCACCATGTTTGACAGTGGGGATGGTGTGTTCAGGGTGATGAGCTGTGTTGCTTTTACGCCAAACATAACGTTTTGCATTGTTGCAAAAAAGTTCGATTTTGGTTTCATCTGACCAGAGCACCTTCTTCCACATGTTTGGTGTGTCTCCCAGGTGGCTTGTGGCAAACTTTAAACGACACTTTTTATGGATATCTTTAAGAAATGGCTTTCTTCTTGCCACTCTTCCATAAAGGCCTGATTGTTGTCCTATGGACAGAGTCTCCCACCTCAGCTGTACATTTCTGCAGTTCATCCAGAGTGATCATGGGCCTCTTGGCAGCATCTCTGATCAGTTTTCTCCTTGTATGAGCTGAAAGTTTAGAGGGACGGCCGGGTCTTTGTAGATTTGCAGTGGTCTGATACTCCTTCCATTTCAATATTATCGCTTGCACAGTGCTCCTTGGGATGTTTAAAGCTTGGGAAATCTTTTTGTATCCAAATCCGGCTTTAAACTTCTCCACAACAGTATCTCGGACCTGTCTGGTGTGTTCCTTGTTCTTCATGATGCTCTCTGCGCTTTAAACTGACCTCTGAGACTATCACAGAGCAGGTGCATTTATACGGAGACTTGCTTACACACAGGTGGATTCTATTTATCATCATTAGTCATTTAGGTCAATATCGGATCATTCAGAGATCCTCACTGAACTTCTGGAGAGAGTTTGCTGCACTGAAAGTAAAGGGGCTGAATAATTTTGCACGCCCAATTTTTCAGTTTTTTATTTGTTAAAAATGTTTGAAATATCCAATAAATTTCGTTCCACTTCATGATTGTGTCCCACTTGTTGTTGATTCTTCACAAAAAATTACAGTTTTATATCTTTATGTTTGATGCCTGAAATGTGGCAAACGGTCAAAAAGTTCAAGGGGGCCGAATACTTTCGCAAGGCACTGTATGTGATCATTGTAAACAATTTAAGCCGACTACTTTGTGGATTTCGCCTATTGCTGGTTATTTTTAGAACGTAACCCCTACGATAAACGAGGGACCACTGTACATCAAGTCTTACCAGAGTGGATACGGACACGACAACCTCCGTGGCCTTGACCAGACCGAGGTCGTCCAGCGCCGCCGTGAAGCTCAGCTCCGCCACAGTCTCCGACGGCCTGACAACACCAAACATTCACATCAGCAAACTCAAGCTCACACACGTCCTGACTGGGCTTTCCTCTCACCTGTCGACCCGGACGAACGGCACCCTCTCCTGAAGCGTCTGCCTCCAGCTCTGCTCCCCAGACGATCTCTGGACTTTGACCCTGGGCGACCGGAGCAGGTGAGACAGCTGCAGCGAGGCTCGGCCAATCAGCTCGTCCCGTGAGCTGAGGGGGCGGTGCCACAGCTCCACCAGCAATGGCACCCTGAGGAGACATGGGTATGGGACATATATATATGGTTAGCACTTCCTCCCTGCTGCGCTGGAAACTCGCTGGAAGTGGGTACAAGGCAAGGCAAGTTTATTTGTAGAGCACAATTCATACACGAGGCAATTCAAAGTGCTTCACAGTTGCAGAAAAAATTACAAGAAAACAGAAAACATCAACATAAAGTTAATCAATGACAGTAAAAGGCAAGAGTGCAGATAAAATACTTTCAGTTTTCATATGCACGGGTAAAAGAGCTGTTTTCAGCCTGGATTTGAACATTGTCAGAGTTGAGGCCTGTCTCACATCCTCATGAAGACTGTTCCAGATTTTAGCTGCATGAAACTGAAACGCAGCCTCACCGTGTAACTCACGTGTAACTCACCTCACAGTTACATCTTCTTCGATACCAGTACTTTAACGATACTTGGTTTCCAATACCGATACCTGAACAATACCGATACTAAAATATTTGTCGTAGAGAACCAGAAAACAGAACAATAATGTGTGGAAGATCTGCACATTTACAATAGCGGGTTCATCTCCAATGTCAAGGAATGTGTGAAAAATGGGGGATAATTTTGGAAAAAATTGGAGGAATTGGGAGAAACTGTGGCAAAAAATATGCAAAAATGGGTTAAAAAAAAATGGGGAATGGAAAACAATGGTGGGAAATAGAGAAAATATTAGTAATAAAAATTAACAAAAATGAGGGGAAAACTGGGAAAAAGAGAAAACAATTGGGGCAAAAATAATAAGAAAAAAAAGTAAACAAAAAATTGGGAAAATGGGGCAAACATTGGGCAAAAAATGAAAAAAATAGGGGGAAATAATGGGGAAGAATGGAAAAAAATAATAATAATTTAGAGCTTAAAGTCACTTCCTTAAATGCTGTCCCTGGACCAACACTTGGACCTAAAGATAGAAACTACTCAGCTCTACTCGTCTGTCTGTTCAATATGAGGAGGACATTTCATCTAGTTGTTAAGTTTCGTTTTCTAAATCTTTTTACAGCGGTTGAGCTTTCTTATTGTGTTTTTGCCACTTTTTGTTGCTTTTTGGTCACTTTTTGGTCACATTCTTGTTGCGCTTTGTATCCTTGCTTTCGTCTCGTTTGCTGTCGCTTTTATCAAGAAGTAGATTTGGGTAAAGCCGAACTGGAGATAATGTGTTCAGTTAAGGCGGGGGTTAAGAGGTTAACACAGCGTGTCTTTGTTGTGCACACATTTTTAGCCTTTAGCACCTGTCTTGCAGCACACACAGAGGCAGAGGGTTGCGGGGATGAACAGATCCGATGGAGAGAGTCTTTTTAGTGTTACCTGTGGAAGGTGTGGTGCAGCTGTTGTGGTAGCGCGGCGAAGTCGAACGCACAGTAGGACTGAGGCAGCTTTATCTCCGAGTGTCTGTGCAGCTCCACCGCCGGGTTAGTCATCACCGGAGCCGCCGAGCCAAAAAACACGTACTGATACCTGACGAAAACAAACCACAAGTACATCACTGATCTGTGAGAGTGGACAGAGTGATAGTTCAGCGTTACCTGAGTGTAGCAGCGAGGACCTGGCTGAGGCGCAGGCTCCCCACGCTCTGCAGGTCCAGGGAGAAGCTGTAGTGATGGGCCGATGGAGGGATGGACACTTTGGGAGCAGATACAGAGACCGAGGAGATGTCCGAGTCTGTGGGCAGGTCGGGGGCGGCTGCAGAGACACAAACACCGGGATCAACCGTAATGCACTTTAGACTCCACAGTCACCGGTCCTGTTAGGGGTCGTCCAGAGTTTCCAGCGCACTCAGCCTAAAATATGTGACTTATCCCAGATTCCGCATTCTTCGTTTTCTCCCTGCACATTAAAATGTGTAAAAAAGAATGGGCAAAAATGGGGAATAAAAATGCATATGACCTGAAACAAGTCACTTCCTTTAAAGGGACTAGATGCAAGTTGTTCATTTTATACTCACTACTGCCACCTCAGGTCTTACGTGTAACTGCAGCCTCTATATTATCGTGCATGACAGCAATTCGGACCCTAATTGACACATTGAGTGCCAAAAACGTAAAGACTCTAAACTCTAATACACTTTATGTGTGATTTTGGTAGCTCTGTGATGAACAGAACTAAAAAAAAGGACGATCAAAAACGTGTGAAAAGTCACGATCTGGACATTTCATATATTATCGCGTTTCTTTTCTTCTTTTTTGTTTGTCCGAGGGGGCGTGGTGTTGCGCAGCGAACAGCTGCAAAGCAGACACTTCTCTCTCGCTCTCTGGAGCGTGTTTGACAAAGCAGAGCGGCATCCCATGGAAAGATCGAAACAGATTGAGATTTTAACATTTCTCTGAGTTTTTAAAGGGTTACAATCAGTCCAAGGACGAGAAACATCCTGTTAAAGTCTTCAATCCGAGAACCAGGCTGTTTAAATCCACACGCGATAAAGCAATCGATCTGCGGCAACACGCGGTGTTTCAAAACATGTCAACAATGTTGTCGTTGAAAATTGACTTGAAACTGAGATATTTAAGCATTTGCCTCTTCCCTTTACGTTAGCGCCAGGGGAGAGAGGAGGAAAGAGGAAGAGAGGAGTTAATCAGATAGGAGAGTGTTTCATCAACTACCCTCTGTTTAGCTTAGATTTCTCAGGAACCGAGGCACGTGGAATTTTCACCTACGGAGAGCTTAGTGTCTCACCTTTCAAACGAGCCATAGCATGTGTCCATAGCTATAACACAGAATACACTGTGGTGTTACAAATATCATGAAAAATAGCCTTGATGGTTGGCACTGGAACTGTTGGCAAAATCCCCAAAACAGCGCGGCACTCAATGTGTTAACACTTTTTTGAGTGCAGGATTTTAGAGGCAGTTGTTGTGAATAGGTGTGGGCTCATTCCACACATTAGGACATGGCTGGAACATGTTGGGGAAGGAAATATATAATATTAACATTTGTAAACTCTGTATAGTCCCTTTAATGCTGTCCCTGGACCAACAGCATCAAAACTTGGATCTAAAGAGAGAAGATTTTTTTGGGTTCCTGCTTTCTATAAACTTTTTTTCTGACACCTGACTGGTATCGTTTAATTGTACCCCGCCCTAAACCTGACTGAGCGATTGTACACAAACACCTGTTAAAGTAGTCCACAGATAGGGAGGCTGTGGGGAGATGTACCTTTGTGCTGCAGCTCCTCCATCAGACTGTCAGCCTCGCTCTCCGTGTGAACGATAGGACCAGGGTGAGCTCTGGGGATGGGGGACAGGAGTGGAGACGAGGGGCCGTGGTCTGCGCCAGAAGGGAGCTCCACTGCCGCAGGGACTAAAGGCACGACCGGAGCTTCAGGGACAGAGGAGGCGGCTTCTTTTGGCTCAGTCGTCTGGACAAAGAAGAGGACAGAGGTTGAGACATTCAAATTAGTTTTCTCAACAAACTGAGTCAAAACAAGAAACTAAATCAGGACCAGAGAAAGGCTCAAATGTAATTAAATGAAGAAAATCAGGACTAATACTGAATTTCTGTTTAGTCTGTTGTTAGTCCTCTGTAAAGTCTAAAAACTTCTCGATGGAGCTCGCAGCCTATGGGCCAGTGTAACCCCTCATTTGACAGCTATGACCTACAAAACGTATCCCTTTTATGTCGCATAGTTGCCGCATTTTGGTCACAGTTTTGTCACTTTTTTATTGTGTTATTGTTGCTTTACTGTGGTACCTGCGCAGGTGAGTCCTCTCTCCGCAGCGTCACGGCCACGCCCACTGTCGGCTGCTCAGAGTGTCCGGAGACCTCTGCTTTTTGGAGGCTTCAGGACAAAGGCTCCTTCCACTGTGGCCGCTTTAGAGTCCAGATCCACAGATGGAGCGCAGAGCGGGGAGAGAGAGACGTCTGCACTGCCCAGAGACAGGCTGCCACAGCACAGGTAGATCTGCAACAATAACCAATGATCAAATATGTATGGAGTATGGAGTGAATGAATAATGACGACAGTGTAGCACTTTGAGACTTGTTAATACAGGCTTGTAAAGCGCAATACAAGTGTATGGCATTATTATTATTATTAAATATGGGACAGAGAGCAAGAAGAGGCTATACTGTTAATCTCATCTGCAGATTGTTCTCCTCAGTATTGTTAATCTCATCTGCAGATTGTTCTCTCAGTATTGTTAATCTCATCTGCAGATTGTTCTCCTCAGTATCATTAATCTCACCTGCAGACTGTTCTCCAGTGTTGTTAATCTCACCTGCAGACTGTTCTCCTCAGTATCGTTAATCTCATCTGCAGACTGTTCTCCTCAGTATCGTTAATCTCACCTGCAGACTGTTCTCCTCAGTATTGTTAATCTCATCTGCAGACTGTTCTCCTCAGTATTGTTAATCTCATCTGCAGACTGTTCTCCTCAGTATTGTTAATCTCATCTGCAGACTGTTCTCCTCAGTATCGTTAATCTCACCTGCAGACTGTTCTCCTCAGTATTGTTAATCTCATCTGCAGACTGTTCTCAGTATTGTTAATCTCACCTGCAGACTGTTCTCAGTATTGTTTAATCCCTCAGACTGCAGATTGTTCTCCTCAGTATCGTTAATCTCACCTGCAGACTGTTCTCCTCAGTATTGTTATCTCATCTGCAGACTGTTCTCCTCAGTATTGTTAATCTCATCTGCAGACTGTTCTCTCAGTATCGTTATCTCACCTGCAGACTGTTCTCAGTATTGTTAATCTCACCTGCAGATTGTTCTCCTCAGTATCGTTAATCTCACCTGCAGATTGTTCTCCTCAGTATTGTTAATCTCACCTGTAGACTGTTCTCCTCAGTATTGTTAATCTCATCTGCAGACTGTTCTCCTCAGTATTGTTAATCTCATCTGCAGACTGTTCTCCTCAGTATTGTTAATCTCACCTGCAGACTGTTCTCCTCAGTATCGTAATACTCACCTGCAGACTGTTCTCCTCAGTATCGTTAATCTCATCTGCAGACTGTTCTCCTCAGTATCGTTAATCTCATCTGCAGACTGTTCTCTCAGTATCGTTAATCTCACCTGCAGACTGTTCTCCTCAGTATCGTTAATCTCACCTGCAGACTGTTCTCCTCAGAATCGTTAATCTCATCTGCAGACTGTTCTCCTCAGAATCGTTAATCTCATCTGCAGACTGTTCTCAGTATCGTTAATCTCATCTGCAGACTGTTCTCCTCAGTATCGTTAATCTCATCTGCAGACTGTTCTCCTCAGTATTGTTAATCTCACTGCAGACTGTTCTCCTCATATCGTTAATCTCACCTGCAGACTGTTCTCCTCAGTATCGTTAATCTCACCTGCAGACTGTTCTCCTCAGTATCGTTAATCTCACCTGCAGACTGTTCTCCTCAGTATCGTTAATCTCACCTGCAGATCTCTCAGTTCGTTCCTCACCTGCAGACTGTTCTCCTCAGTATTGTTAATCTCACCTGCAGACTGTTCTCCTCAGTATCGTTAATCTCACCTGCAGACTGTTCTCCTCAGTATTGTTAATCTCACCTGCAGACTGTTCTCCTCAGTATCGTTAATCTCACCTGCAGACTGTTCTCCTCAGTATCGTTAATCTCACCTGCAGACTGTTCTCCTCAGTATCGTTAATCTCATCTGCAGACTGTTCTCCTCAGTATCATTTAATCTCATCTGCAGACTGTTCTCCTCAGTATCGTTAATCTCACCTGCAGACTGTTCTCCCTCAGTATCGTTAATCTCACCTGCAGACCTGTTCTCCTCAGTATCGTTAATCTCACCTGCAGACTGTTTCTCTCAGAATCGTTAATCTCATCTGCAGACTGTTCTCAGTATCGTTAATCTCATCTGCAGACTGTTCTCCTCAGTATCGTTAATCTCATCTGCAGACTGTTCTCCTCAGTAATCGTTAATCTCACCTGCAGACTGTTCTCCTCAGTATTGTTAATCTCATCTGCAGACTGTTCTCCTCAGTATTGTTAATCTCATCTGCAGATGTTCTCCTCAGTATCGTTAATCTCACCTGCAGACTGTTCTCCTCAGTATCGTTAATCTCACCTGCAAGACTGTTTCTCCTCAAGAACCGTTCTCCTCAGTATCGTTAATTCTCACCTGCAGACGTTCTCCTCAGTATCGTTAATCTCACTGCAGACTGTTCTCCTCAGTATCGTTAATTCTCATCTGCAGACTGTTCTCAGTATTGTTAATCTCACTTGCAGACTGTTCTCAGTATTGTTAATCTCACCTGCAGACTGTTCTCCTCAGTATCGTTAATCTCACTGCACACTGTTCTCCTGAGTATCGTTAATCTCACCTGCAGACTGTTCTCCTCAGTATCGTTAATCTCACCTGCAGACTGTTCTCCTCAGTATTGTTAATCTCATCTGCAGACTGTTCTCCTCAGCCTCAGTATTGTTTAATCTCATCTGCAGACTGTTCTCCTCAGTATCGTTAATCTCATCTGCAGACTGTTCTCCTCAGTATTGTTAATGTCATCTGCAGACTGTTTCTCAGTATTGTTAATCTCATCTGCAGACTGGTTCTCTCCTCAGTATTCGTTAATCTCACCTGCAGACTGTTCTCCTCAGTATCGTTATCTCCTGCAGACTTTTCCTCAGTATTGTTAATCTCATCTGCAGACTGTTTCTCCTCAGTATTGTTAATCTCATCTGCAGACTGTTTCCTCAGTATTGTTAATCTCATCTGCAGACTGTTTCTCAGTATGTTAATTCACCTGCAGATGTTCTCAGTATGTTAATCTCATCTGCAGACTGTTTCAGTATTGTTAATCTCACCTGCAGACTGTTCTCCTCAGTATTGTTAATCTCATCTGCAGACTGTTCTCAGTATTGTTAATCTCATCTGCAGACTGTTCTCCTCAGTATCGTTAATCTCATCTGCAGACTGTTTCTCCTCAGTATTGTTAATCTCACCTGCAGACTGTTCTCCTCAGTATTGTTAATCTCACCTGCAGACTGTTCTCCTCAGTATCGTTAATCTCACCTGCAGACTGTTCTCCTCAGTATCGTTAATCTCACCTGCAGACTGTTCTCCTCAGTATCGTTATCTCATCTGCAGACTGTTCTCCTCAGTATTGTTAATCTCACCTGCAGACTGTTCTCCTCAGTATTGTTAATCTCATCTGCAGACTGTTCTCCTCAGTATCGTTAATCTCATCTGCAGACTGTTCTCCTCAGTATTGTTAATCTCATCTGCAGACTGTTCTCCTCAGTATTGTTAATCTCACCTGCAGACTGTTCTCCTCAGTATTGTTAATCTCATCTGCAGACTGTTCTCAGTATTGTTAATCTCACCTGCAGACTGTTCTCAGTATTGTTAATCTCATCTGCAGACTGTTCCTCAGTATTGTTAATCTCACCTGCAGACTGTTCTCCTCAGTATTGTTAATCTCATCTGCAGACTGTTCTCAGTATTGTTAATCTCATCTGCAGACTGTTCTCCTCAGTATCGTTATCTCATCTGCAGACTGTTCTCCTCAGTATTGTTATCTCACCTGCAGACTGTTCTCCTCAGTATTGTTAATCTCACCTGCAGACTGTTTCTCCTCAGTATCGTTAATCTCACCTGCAGACTGTTCTCCTCAGTATCGTTAATCTCACTGCAGACTGTCTCCTCAGTATCGTTAATCTCATCTGCAGACTGTTCTCAGTATTGTTAATCTCACCTGCAGACTGTTCTCCTCAGTATCGTTAATCTCATCTGCAGACTGTTCTCCTCAGTATCGTTAATCTCATCTGCAGACTGTTCTCAGTATTGTTAATCTCACCTGCAGACTGTTCTCAGTATTGTTAATCTCACCTGCAGACTGTTCTCCTCAGTATCGTTAATCTCACTGCAGACTGTTCTCCTCAGTATCGTTAATCCTCACTGCAGACTGTTCTCAGTATTGTTAATCTCACCTGCAGACTGTTCTCAGTATTGTTAATCTCATACCTGCAGACTGTTCTCAGGTATTGTTAATCTCACCTGCAGACTGTTCTCCTCAGTAATCGTTAATCTCACCTGCAGACTGTTCTCCTCAGTATCGTTAATCTCACCTGCAGACTGTTCTCCTCAGTATTGTTAATCTCACCTGCAGACTGTTCTCCCTCAGTATCGTTAATCTCATCTGCAGACTGTTCTCCTCAGTATTGTTAATCTCATCTGCAGACTGTTCTCCTCAGCCTCAGTATTGTTAATCTCATCTGCAGACTGTTCTCCTCAGTATTGTTAATCTCATCTGCAGACTGTTCTCCTCAGCCTCAGTATTGTTAATCTCACCTGCAGATTGTTCTCCTCAGTATCGTTAATCTCACCTGCAGATTGTTCTCCTCAGTATTGTTAATCTCACTGTAGACTGTTCTCCTCAGTATTGTTATCTCATCTGCAGACTGTTCTCCTCAGTATTGTTAATCTATCTGCAGACTGTTCTCCTCAGTATTGTTATCTCACCTGCAGCTGTTTCTCCTCAGTATCGTTAATCTCACTGCAGACTGTTCTCCTCAGTATCGTTAATCTCATCTGCAGACTGTTCTCCTCAGTATCGTTAATCTCATCTGCAGACTGTTCTCCTCAGTATCGTTAATCTCACCTGCAGACTGGTTCTCCTCAGTATCGTTAATCTCACCTGCAGACTGTTCTCCTCAGTATCGTTAATCTCACTGCAGACTGTTCTCCTCAGAATCGTTAATCTCATCTGCAGACTGTTCTCCTCAGAATCGTTAATCTCACTGCAGATGTTCTCAGTATCGTTAATCTCATCTGCAGACTGTTCTCCTCAGTAATCGGTTAATCTCATCTGCAGACTGTTCTCCTCAGTATCGTTAATCTCATCTGCAGACTGTTCTCCTCAGTATCGTTAATCTCACCTGCAGACTGTTCTCAGTATCGTTAATCTCATCTGCAGACTGTTCTCCTCAGTATCGTTAATCTCATCTGCAGACTGTTCTCCTCAGAATCGTTAATCTCATCTGCAGACTGTTCTCCTCAGAATCGTTATCTCATCTGCAGAATGTTCTCAGTATCGTTAATCTCATCTGCAGACTGTTCTCCTCAGTATCGTTAATCTCATCTGCAGACTGTTCTCCTCAGTATTGTTAATCTCACCTAGATGTTCCTCAGTATCGTTAATCTCACCTGCAGACTGTTCTCCTCAGTATTGTTAATCTCACCTGCAGACTGTTCTCCTCAGTATGTTTAATCTCACCTGCAGACTGTTCTCCTCAGTATCATTAATCTCATCTGCAGACTGTTCTCCTCAGTATCGTTAATCTCACCTGCAGACTGTTCTCCTCAGTATCGTTAATCTCACCTGCAGACTGTTCTCCCTCAGTATCGTTAATCTCACCTGCAGACTGTTCTCCTCAGTATCGTTAATCTCACCTGCAGACTGTTCTCCTCAGTATCGTTAATTCTCACCTGCAGACTGTTCTCCTCAGTATCGTTAATCTCATCTGCAGACTGTTCTCAGTATTGTTAATCTCACTTGCAGACTGTTCTCAGTATTGTTAATCTCACCTGCAGACTGTTCTCCTCAGTATTGTTAATCTCATCTGCAGACTGTTCTCCTCAGTATTGTTAATCTCATCTGCAGACTGTTCTCAGTATTGTTAATCTCACCTGCAGACTGTTCTCCTCAGTATCGTTAATCTCACCTGCAGACTGTTCTCCTCAGTATCGTTAATCTCACCTGCAGACTGTTCTCCTCAGAATCGTTAATCTCATCTGCAGACTGTTCTCAGTATCGTTAATCTCATCTGCAGACTGTTCTCCTCAGTATCGTTAATCTCACCTGCAGACTGTTCTCCTCAGTATTGTTAATCTCACCTGCAGACTGTTCTCCTCAGTATTGTTAATCTCATCTGCAGACTGTTCTCCTCAGTATCGTTAATCTCACCTGCAGACTGTTCTCCTCAGTATCGTTAATCTCACCTGCAGACTGTTCTCCTCAGTATCGTTAATCTCACCTGCAGACTGTTCTCCTCAGTATCGTTAATCTCACCTGCAGACTGTTCTCCTCAGTATCGTTAATCTCATCTGCAGACTGTTCTCAGTATTGTTAATCTCACTTGCAGACTGTTCTCAGTATTGTTAATCTCACCTGCAGACTGTTCTCCTCAGTATCGTTAATCTCATCTGCACACTGTTCTCCTCAGTATCGTTAATCTCACCTGCAGACTGTTCTCCTCAGTATCGTTAATCTCATCTGCAGACTGTTTCTCCTCAGTATTGTTAATCTCATCTGCAGACTGTTCTCCTCAGCCTCAGTATTGTTAATCTCATCTGCAGACTGTTCTCCTCAGTATCGTTAATCCATCTGCAGACTGTTCTCCTCAGTATTGTTAATCTCATCTGCAGACTGTTCTCAGTATTGGTTAATCTCATCTGCAGACTGTTTCCTCAGTATTGTTAATCTCACCTGCAAGACTGTTTTCTCAAAGTATTGTTAATACTCACCTGCAGACTGTTCTCCTCAGTATGCGTTATCTCACCCTGCAGACTGTTTCTCCCTCAGTATCGTTAATCTCATCTGCAGACTGTTCTCCTCAGTATTTGGTTAATCTCACCTCAGACTTTCTCCTCAGTATCGTTAATGCCAATCTGCAGACTGTTCTCCTCAGTATTGTTATCCATCTGCAGACTGTTTCTCAGTATTGTTAATCTCACCTGCAGACTGTTCTCAGTATTGTTATCTATCTGCAGACTGTTCTCAAGTATTGTTAATCCTCACCTGCAGACTGTTCTCCTCAGTAATTGTTAATCTCATCTGCAAGACTGTTCTCAGTATTGTTAATCTCATCTCAGACTGTTTCTCCTCAGTAACGTTAATCTCATCTGCAGCTTTCTCCTCAGTATTGTTAATCTCACCTGCAGACTGTTCTCCTCAGTATTGTTAATCCACCTGCAGACTGTTCCTCAGTATCGTTAATCTCACCTGCAGACTGTTCTCCTCAGTAAATCGTTAAATCTCACTGCAGAACTGTTCTCCTCAGTATGTTAATCTCATCTGCAGACTGTTCAGTATTCGTTAATCTCACCTGCAGACTGTTTCTCCTCAGTATCGTAATCTCATCTGCAGACTGTTCTTCTCAGTATCGTTAATCTCTCTGCAGACTGTTTCAGTATTGTAATCTCATCCTGCAGACTGTTCTCAGTATTGTTAATCTCACCTGCAGACTGTTTCTCCTCAGTATCTTAATCTCATCTGCAGACTGTTCTCAGTATCGTTAATCTCATCTGCAGACTGTTCTCAGTATTGTTAATCTCACCTGCAGACTGTCTCAGTATTGTTTAATCTCCACCTGCAGAACTGTTCTCCTCAGTATTCGTTAATTCTCACCTGGCAGACTGTCTCCTCAGTATGTTTAATCTCACCTGCAGACTGTTCTCCTCAGTATCGTTAAATCTCATTCTGCAGACGTTTCTCAGTATTGTTAATCTCACCTGTAGACTGTTCTCCTCAAGTATTGTTAATCTCATCTGGCAGATCTGTTCTCCTCAGTATTGTTAATCATCTGCAGACTGTTCTCTCAGTATTGTTAATCCACCTGCAGGACTGTTCTCCTCAGTAATCGTTATCTCACCTGCAGACTGTTCTCCCTCAGTAATCGTTTAATCTCATCTGCAGCTGTTCTCCTCAGTATCGTTAATCTCATCTGCCAGACTGGTTCCTCCTCAGTATCGTTAATCTCACCTGCCAGATGTTCTCTCAGTATCGTTAATCTCAACCTGCAGACTGTTCTCATCAGAATCGTTAATTCTCATCTGCAGACTGTTCTCCTCAGTAT
Source organism: Neogobius melanostomus (assembly GCA_007210695.1). NCBI lineage: Eukaryota > Metazoa > Chordata > Actinopteri > Gobiiformes > Gobiidae > Neogobius > Neogobius melanostomus. The sequence goes on along the minus strand of VHKM01001007.1, from coordinate 202,731 downwards.
CGTTATCTCATCTGCAGACCTGTTCTCAGTATGTTAATCTGCATCTGCAGACTGTTCTCCTCAGTATCGTTTAATCCATCTGCAGACTGTTCTCCCCCTCAGTATGTTAATCTCACTGCAGACTGTTCTCCTCAGTATGTTAATCTCACCTGCAACTGTCTCCGCTCAAGTATCGTTAATCTCATCTGCAGACTGTTCTCTCAGTATCGTTAATCACCTGCAGACTGTTCTCCTCAGTATTGTTAATCTCAACCTGCAGACTGTTCTCCTCAGTATCGTTAATCTCACCTGCATGACTGTTCTCCTCAGTATTGTTAATTCGTCACTGCAGACTGTTCTCCTCATATCGTTAATCTCACCTGCAGACTGTTCTTCCTCAGTAATTGTTAATCTCACCTGCAGGGACGTTCTCCTCAGTAATCATTAATCTATCTGCAGACTGTTCTCCTCAGTATCGTTAAAAATCTCACCTGCAGACTGTTCTCCTCAGTATACGTTTCTCACCTGCAGACTGTTCTCCTCAGTATCGTTAAATTCTCACCTGCAGACTGTTCTCCTCAAATCGTTAATCTCATCTGCGAGACTGTTTCAGTATCGTTAATCTCATCTGCAGACTGTTCCCCTCAGTACGTTAATCTCATCTGCAGAACTGTTCTCCTTCAGTATCGTTAATCATCACCTGCAACTGTTCTCCTCAGTAATTGTTAACTCACCTGCAGACTGTTCTCCTCAGGCCTCAGTATTGTTATCTCATCTGCAAGACTGTTCTCGCTCAAGTATCGTTAACTCAATCTGCAGAATTGTTCTCACTCAGTATTGTTTGTTAATGTCATCTGCAGACTGTTTCTCAGTATTGTTTTTTAATCTCATCTGCAGACTGGTTCTCCTCAGTATCGTTAATCTCACCTGCAGACCTGTTCTCCTCAGTAATCGTTAATTCATCTGCAGACTGTTTCTCCTCAGTAATTGTTAATCTCACTGCAGACTGTTCTCCCTCAGTATCGTTAATCTCATCTGCAGACTGTTCTCCTCAGTATTGTTAAATCTCATCTGCAGACTGTTCTCAGTAATGGTAATCTCAACCTCAGACTGTTCTCAGTAATTGTTAATTCTAATCTGCAGACTGTTCTCAGTTATGTTAATCTACCTGCAAGACTGTTCTTCCTCAGTATTGTTAATCTCATCTGCGACTGTTCCTTCATATTGAATCTATCTGCAAAAAGACTGTTCTCCTCAGTATCGTTAATCTCATCTGCAGACTGTTCTCCTCAGTATTGTTAATCTTCACCTGGAGAACTGTTTCTCTCAGTAATTGTTAATCTCACCTGCAGACTGTTCTCCTCAGTATCGTTAATCTCACCTGCAGACCTGTTCTCCTCAGTAATCGTTAATCTCATCTGCAGACCTGTTCTCCTCAGTATTGTTATCTCACTGCAGACTGTTCTCCCAGTATTGTTAATCTCATCTGCGAGACTGTTTTCCTCAGTATCGTTATCTCATCTGCAGACTGTTCCCTCAGTATTGTTAATCTCATCTGCAGACTGTTTTCCTCAGTAATGGTTAATCTCACCTGCAGACTGTTCTCCTCAGTATTGTTAATCTCATCTGCAGACTGTTCTCAGTATTGTTAATTACCTGCAGACTGTTCTTCAGTATTGTTATCTCAATCTGCAGACTGTTCTCAGTAATTCGGTTAATCTCACCTGCAGACTGTTCTCCTCAGTATTGTTAATCCATCTGCAGACTGTTCTCAGTAATTGTTAATCTCATCGCAGACTGTTTCTCCTCAGTATCGTTAATCTCATCTGCAGACTGTTCTCCTCCAGTATTGTTATATCTCACCTGCAGACTGTTCTCACTCAGTATTTGTTAATCTTCAACCTTGCAGACTGTTCTCGAACTCAAGTAATCGTTTAATCTCACCTGCAGACTGTTTCTCCTCAGTTATTTTGGTTAATCTCCTGCAGACTGTTCTCTCAGTATGTTATCTCAATCTGCAGACCTGTTCTCTCAGTATTGTTAATCTCACCTGCAGACTGTTCTCCTCAGTATCGTTAATCTCACCTGCAGACTGTTTCTCCCTCAGACGCTTAATCACTCATGCAGACTGTTCTCCTCAGTATCGTTAATCTCACCTGCAGACTGTTCTCCTCAGTATCGTTAATCTCACCTGCAGACTGTTCTCCTCAGTATCGTTAATCTCACCTGCAGACTGTTCTCCTCAGAATCGTTAATCTCATCTGCAGACTGTTCTCCTCAGAATCGTTAATCTCATCTGCAGAATGTTCTCCAGTATCGTTAATCTCATCTGCAGACTGTTCTCCTCAGTATCGTTAATCTCATCTGCAGACTGTTCTCCTCAGTATCGTTAATCTCATCTGCAGACTGTTCTCAGTATTGTTAATCTCATCTGCAGACTGTTCTCCTCAGTATCGTTAATCTCATCTGCAGACTGTTCTCAGTATTGTTAATCTCATCTGCAGACTGTTCTCCTCAGTATCGTTAATCTCATCTGCAGACTGTTCTCCTCAGTATCGTTAATCTCACCTGCAGACTGTTCTCAGTATCGTTAATCTCATCTGCAGACTGTTCTCCTCAGTATCGTTAATCTCATCTGCAGACTGTTCTCCTCAGAATCGTTAATCTCATCTGCAGATGTTCTCCTCAGAATCGTTAATCTCATCTGCAGAATGTTCTCAGTATCGTTAATCTCATCTGCAGACTGTTCTCCTCAGTATCGTTAATCTCATCTGCAGACTGTTCTCCTCAGTATTGTTAATCTCACCTGCAGACTGTTCTCCTCAGTATCGTTAATCTCACCTGCAGACTGTTCTCCTCAGTATTGTTAATCTCACCTGCAGACTGTTCTCCTCAGTATTGTTAATCTCACCTGCAGACTGTTCTCCTCAGTATCATTAATCTCATCTGCAGACTGTTCTCCTCAGTATCGTTAATCTCACCTGCAGACTGTTCTCCTCAGTATCGTTAATCTCACCTGCAGACTGTTCTCCTCAGTATCGTTAATCTCACCTGCAGACTGTTCTCCTCAGTATCGTTAATCTCACCTGCAGACTGTTCTCCTCAGTATCGTTAATCTCATCTGCAGACTGTTCTCAGTATTGTTAATCTCACTTGCAGACTGTTCTCAGTATTGTTAATCTCACCTGCAGACTGTTCTCCTCAGTATTGTTAATCTCATCTGCAGACTGTTCTCCTCAGTATTGTTAATCTCACCTGCAGACTGTTCTCCTCAGTATCGTTAATCTCACCTGCAGACTGTTCTCCTCAGTATCGTTAATCTCACCTGCAGACTGTTCTCCTCAGTATCGTTAATCTCACCTGCAGACTGTCTCCTCAGTTCGTTAATCTCACCTGCAGACTGTTCTCCTCAGAATCGTTAATCTCATCTGCAGACTGTTCTCAGTATCGTTAATCTCATCTGCAGACTGTTCTCCTCAGTATCGTTAATCTCACCTGCAGACTGTTCTCCTCAGTATTGTTTAATCTCACCTGCAGACTGTTCTCCTCAGTATTGTTAATCTCATCTGCAGACTGTTCTCCTCAGTATCGTTAATCTCACCTGCAGACTGTTCTCCTCAGTATCGTTAATCTCACCTGCAGACTGTTCTCCTCAGTATCGTTAATCTCACCTGCAGACTGTTCTCCTCAGTATCGTTAATCTCACCTGCAGACTGTTCTCCTCAGTATCGTTAATCTCATCTGCAGACTGTTCTCAGTATTGTTAATCTCACTTGCAGACTGTTCTCAGTATTGTTTAATCTCACCTGCAGACTGTTCTCCTCAGTATCGTTAATCTCATCTGCACACTGTTCTCCTCAGTATCGTTAATCTCACCTGCAGACTGTTCTCCTCAGTATCGTTAATCTCATCTGCAGACTGTTCTCCTCAGTATTGTTAATCTCATCTGCAGACTGTTCTCCTCAGCCTCAGTATTGTTAATCTCATCTGCAGACTGTTCTCCTCAGTATTGTTAATCTCACCTGCAGACTGTTCTCCTCAGTATCATTAATCTCATCTGCAGACTGTTCTCCTCAGTATCGTTAATCTCACCTGCAGACTGTTCTCCTCAGTATCGTTAATCTCACCTGCAGACTGTTCTCCTCAGTATCGTTAATCTCACCTGCAGACTGTTCTCCTCAGTATCGTTAATCTCACCTGCAGATGTTCTCCCATATCGTTAATCTCATCTGCAGACTGTTCTCAGTATTGTTAATCTCACTTGCAGACTGTTCTCAGTATTGTTAATCTCACTGCAGACTGTTCTCCTCAGTATTGTTAATCTCATCTGCAGACTGTTCTCCTCAGTATTGTTAATCTCACCTGCAGACTGTTCTCCTCAGTATCGTTAATCTCACCTGCGACTGTTCTCCTCAGTATCGTTAATCTCACCTGCAGACTGTTCTCCTCAGTATCGTTAATCTCACCTGCAGACTGTTCTCCTCAGTATCGTTAATCTCACCTGCAGACTGTTCTCCTCAGAATCGTTAATCTCATCTGCAGACTGTTCTCAGTATCGTTAATCTCATCTGCAGACTGTTCTCCTCAGTATCGTTAATCTCACCTGCAGACTGTTCTCCTCAGTATTGTTAATCTCACCTGCAGATGTTCTCCTCAGTATTGTTAATCTCATCTGCAGACTTTTTTTGTTAATCTCACCTGCAGACTGTTCTCCTCAGTATCGTTAATCTCACCTGCATTCCCTGCAGATTTCTCAGTATCGTTAATCTCACTGGCTGTTTCCTCAGTATCGTTATCTCACCTCATTTCTCTAGTATCGTTAATCTCACCTGCAGACTGTTCTCCTCAGTATCGTTAATCTCATCTGCAGACTGTTCTCAGTATTGTTAATCTCACTTGCAGACTGTTCTCAGTATTGTTAATCTCACCTGCAGACTGTTCTCCTCAGTATCGTTAATCTCATCTGCACACTGTTCTCCTCAGTATCGTTAATCTCACCTGCAGACTGTTCTCCTCAGTATCGTTAATCTCATCTGCAGACTGTTCTCCTCAGTATTGTTAATCTCATCTGCAGACTGTTCTCCTCAGTATCGTTAATCTCATCTGCAGACTGTTCTCCTCAGTATTGTTAATCTCATCTGCAGACTGTTCTCAGTATTGTTAATCTCATCTGCAGACTGTTCTCAGTATTGTTAATTCTGTTTAATCTCACCTGCAGACTGTTCTTCAGTATGTTAATCTCACCTGCAGACTGTTCTCCTCAGTATCGTTAATCTCATCTGCAGACTGTTCTCCTCAGTATGTTAATCTCATCTGCAGACTGTTCTCCTCAGTATCGTTAATCTCACTGCAGACTGTTCTCCTCAGTATCGTTAATCTCATCTGCAGACTGTTCTCCTCAGTATGTTAATCTCATCTGCAGACTGTTCTCAGTATTGTTAATCTCATCTGCAGACTGTTCTCAGTATTGTTAATCTCACCTGCAGACTGTTCTCAGTATTGTTAATCTCACTGCAGACTGTTCTCAGTATTGTTAATCTCATCTGCAGACTGTTCTCAGTATTGTTAATCTCACCTGCAGACTGTTCTCCTCAGTATTGTTAATCTCACCTGCAGACTGTTCTCCTCAGTATTGTTAATCTCATCTGCAGACTGTTCTCAGTATTGTTAATCTCATCTGCAGACTGTTCTCCTCAGTATCGTTAATCTCATCTGCAGACTGTTCTCCTCAGTATTGTTAATCTCACCTGCAGACTGTTCTCCTCAGTATTGTTAATCTCACCTGCAGACTGTTCTCCTCAGTATCGTTAATCTCACCTGCAGACTGTTCTCCTCAGTATCGTTAATCTCATCTGCAGACTGTTCTCCTCAGTATCGTTAATCTCATCTGCAGACTGTTCTCAGTATTGTTAATCTCACCTGCAGACTGTTCTCCTCAGTATCGTTAATCTCATCTGCAGACTGTTCTCAGTATCGTTAATCTCACCTGCAGACTGTTCTCCTCAGTATCGTTAATCTCACCTGCAGACTGTTCTCCTCAGTATCGTTAATCTCATCTGCAGACTGTTCTCAGTATTGTTAATCTCACCTGCAGACTGTTCTCCTCAGTATCGTTAATCTCACCTGCAGACTGTTCTCCTCAGTATCGTTAATCTCATCTGCAGACTGTTCTCAGTATTGTTAATCTGAACCTGCAGACTGTTCTCTCAGTATCGTTAATCTCATCTGCAGACTGTTCTCCTCAGTATCGTTAATCTCATCTGCAGACTGTTTCTCAGTATTGTTAATCTCACCTGCAGACTGTTCCTCAGTATTGTTAATCTCACCTGCAGACTGTTTCTCACTCAGTAATCGTTAATACTATCTGCAGACTGTTCTCCTCAGTATCGTTAATCTCATTGCAAGACTGTTTCTCAGTATGTTAATCTCACCTGCAGACTGTTCTCAGTATTGTTAATCTCACCTGCCAAGACTGTTCTCAGTATTGTTAATCTCACCTGCCAGACTGTTCTCCTCAGTATCGTTAATCTCCACTGCAGACTGTTCTCCTCAGTATCGTTAATCTCACCTGCAGACTGTTCTTCTCAGTATTGTTAATCTCACCTGCAGACTGTTCCCTCAGTATCGTTAATCTCATCTGCAAGACGGGTTCTCCTCAGTATTGTTAATCTCATCTGCAGACTGTTCTCCTCAGCCTCAGTATTGTTAATCTCATCTGCAGACTGTTCTCCTCAGTATTGTTAATCTCACCTGCAGACTGTTCTCCTCAGTATCGTTAATCTCATCTGCAGACTGTTCTCCTCAGTATTGTTAATCTCACCTGCAGACTGTTCTCCTCAGTATCGTTAATCTCATCTGCAGACTGTTCTCCTCAGTATTGTTAATCTCATCTGCAGACTGTTCTCCTCAGTATTGTTAATCTCACCTGCAGACTGTTCTCCTCAATATCGTTAATCTCATCTGCAGACTGTTCTCCTCAGTATCGTTAATCTCATCTGCAGACTGTTCTCAGTATTGTTAATCTCACCTGCAGACTGTTCTCCTCAGTATCGTTAATCTCATCTGCAGACTGTTCTCCTCAGTATCGTTAATCTCATCTGCAGACTGTTCTCAGTATTGTTAATCTCACCTGCAGACTGTTCTCAGTATTGTTAATCTCACCTGCAGACTGTTCTCAGTATTGTTAATCTCACCTGCAGACTGTTCTCCTCAGTATCGTTAATCTCATCTGCAGACTGTTCTCAGTATTGTTAATCTCATCTGCAGACTGTTCTCAGTATTGTTAATCTCACCTGCAGACTGTTCTCCTCAGTATTGTTAATCTCATCTGCAGACTGTTCTCAGTATTGTTAATCTCATCTGCAGACTGTTCTCAGTATTGTTAATCTCACCTGCAGACTGTTCTCCTCAGTATCGTTAATCTCATCTGCAGACTGTTCTCAGTATTGTTAATCTCACCTGCAGACTGTTCTCCTCAGTATCGTTAATCTCATCTGCAGACTGTTCTCAGTATTGTTAATCTCACCTGCAGACTGTTCTCAGTATTGTTAATCTCATCTGCAGACTGTTCTCAGTATTGTTAATCTCATCTGCAGACTGTTCTCAGTATTGTTAATCTCATCTGCAGACTGTTCTCAGTATTGTTAATCTCATCTGCAGACTGTTCTCAGTATTGTTAATCTCACCTGCAGACTGTTCTCCTCAGTATCGTTAATCTCACCTGCAGACTGTTCTCCGTATCGTTAATCTCACCTGCAGACTGTTCTCGTGGCTCAGGTAGCGCTGAAGGACCTGCTTGTTGCTGCGGATGCGCACAGAGGCGCGCTCCGGCTCGAAGACGGGAGTGAGGAGGCTGTGGAAGGGTTCACTCGTGATGTCGTTCCCCAGCAGCGAGTAGTAGAAGAAGAAGTCCGACCCCTCTTCCGCCAGCCTCTGGTCACATGGGATCAGCTGAGAGAGAGCGACATCAGGATTATTTTTAGCGACTAACTCTAAATAGTGAATAGAGCCAGGTTTAAATGTTTGGCTTAATTTTGTGACATTTTAGTTCCAAAGATTTGCCCAGAGGGATTTGGGATCTGGTTTCGTTTTTGTAGAAACTCGTCATCAGAGAAAGAAATAAGCAAAAGTCAAATTCAAATTTCTCAATAAATCAGGCAGGAATTAGATACCGACACGTCCTTGTGAAAAAACCTTCCAAATGTTGTTAAGACCAATACTGTAAAGTTTGGAGTCTGTAGAAGTGACTAAATTGAAGATTTGGTTACAACAATGTGAGAAAAATGCATTTTGAGATTATTGCCCTTGAATTTACAATGTCCCAAATAATCTATGGAGAAGCATAGAATTAGTGCAATAATACATATTATGTATTCCCTTGTTGTGAAGATTGGGCCATTTCTAAGGTTTATATGACCAAACTGTACCAGTGGACTTGAGGTTGAGCCTGACCTGCTGGAGTTTCGTAGCGAAAGCCACAGTGACGGAAAGGACGAACATCTCGGAGCACAGATCCTCAGGGCCGAGCTGATGGAAGCCTTTGTCAGGCACCAATGTGGGCTGCAGGCGGTCAGGGAGCAGCTCCAGGGCAGGGGGCGCTACAGAGGAGAAGCATTCAAATAGAGCACCGATACAGCTTTTTTGCTTCTGATACTTGAAGGCAATTATGTTTGGAAACCTCAAACTCTGGTAATTTGCATGCCCCAAGTGTTTCTTGAGAGCTGTTGCAACTAGGGCTGGGTACCGTTAAACCATGCCAGTCTGGTATCGGGAAAATAATGTAGGTACTACTGGCATCGGAAAAATTATTTTTGCCCATTTTTTTTTCTATTTCCCTATTTTTCCAGATTTTTGTAAAGTTTTTCTCGTTTTCCTAATTTTCCCCCCTAATTTTTCCCATTTTTCTATTAGTACTGTTTTCCCTAGCCTGGTTTACCATACCCTTGTACTCATTTCGTACAGAGGGTCTGGATCTTCACAATTGAGCTCCGTTTTCAAGTGGGAGGGATGAGCTCCTTTGAAACGATTGGATCTGTTTTCAAACTACAAACCCCCGCTCGCAGAATGGTGGATTGAAATTCAACCGATGAAACGCGGCCACTGAGATCAGACGTACGTGTAGGGAAAAGATAATTGACAGGAGTTTACGGATTGTAAAGGCCAGGCTATGTTTTCCCTATTTACCCACATTTTTTCCAATTTTCCCCCATTTAAAAAATTGTTCTCCCTATTTTTCTTCAATTTATTACAATAAAAAAATATATATTTTCCCAATTTTGCACATATATTTTCCTTATTATTGCCACAATATCTCTCATTTTTTACCCAAATGATTCCCTATTTTTCACACATTTTTTTTGACATTGGAGATGAACCTGATATTGTAAATGTGCAGATTATTGTTCTGTATTCTGGTTCTAGACGACAAATATCTTAGTATCGGTATCGAAACCCAAGTATCGTTAAAGTACTGGAAACAAAATGACCGGTACCCAGCCCTAGTTGCTACAAGTGAATTTGTGAGATCAAAATAGTCTTATCTTATTTATGTCCACACCCATACACATAAAATATCTGTTTAGTGAGATGCCGTGCTGCGAGTGGACAAGGCCTAAGCTTTCTCTATGTCCAGCGGGAACCATATGTTTACATACACTTTATAAAAAGACACATTTGCATTTTTTCTCACTGTCTAACATGAAACCAGGATTAACTTTTATCTTTTTTAGGTAGTAGAATTTAAAAAAAATATTTCTATTTCCTAAATTCCAGAAGAATGAGAGATAGAAATGTTTTTGTTACTTTTTACTAAGTCAGAAGTTTACATACACTAAGATTACTATATCTTTAAAGAATTTGGAAGCACAAGGAAGCACAAGTCTGGTTCATCCTTGAGGGCAATTTCAAGACACTTGAAGGTTCAGGTTCATTGGTTCAAACAATGATGGAAATGTCCAGTCATCATACAGAGCAGAAAGAAGGCGGGTTCTGTGACCCAGAGATGAACGTGCTGTGGTCTGAAATGTGAATATCAACCCAAGAACAAATGCAAAAGACCAGGGGCCTCATTTATCAAGCTTGCTGCGCACAAAATGAGGCCAAAACTTTGTGTAGCTGCTCCTCTGCGCAAAAGATGGTATTTATAGAAGAAAAACGGAACCTGAAACATTGCACTCCTCCACGCAAACTATATAGCTCCTGTACGAGGTACGCACTTTTCAGAAACACTGCTGAGAGACGAGGAGAGGCGAGGGAAGCAGCGAGGGGAGGACAGTTTGAGGAAGTCATGTTTGGTCACTTTTGAAATAGTTCATTTGAACTTTATTTTCATCAGAAATGACAAAGATTAGAATGAAATGAGCAACTTAACAAGATATTTGTGAAAAACGACTTGTTGCATATACGTGCACGCTCGTGAACGCACGTACCTGTGCGCGTATGTGCACTCACGCTGAAGCCTTTTAAACGGGAAGCTGGAATGATCCCGCTGTACTGTGCTTTAATTGACTCATCTCTGGACATAAGTCTGACCAACTAGGTTTAGGTCCAAAGCTCGGGTCACATGCCCTTCAGACACGAGGCCGTCTTAACGCAGTGCACACCGGCACCGCGGCTCCACTGCGCGCTCCCTCCTCAGACACCACGGACACTGACCTCTCCTCACTCGGACACTGACCTCTCCTCACTCACACCACCCGGACAGGCAGCTCTGCTTCTGCGTGCGCAATGGTTTGGATGAATGAAATGCCCCACAGTTGATCGTGTTTTTATTGGCAAACCCAAACCTTCCTATTGGCAAATACAGCGAAACTTAAGGCTCTTCTTTATGTTCAAAACATGCATTTTGAAAAGTTTTTTATCACTCTTCATTAAATCTCCTCGAGCCCGTGTCATCTCTGCACGAGCTGCTGCAGCGTCAGCCCCTCCCTCTCTGTCTCTCGTCTTGCAAATAAAAAAAGGATTTAGACTTTAATTTTTGGAGACATAACCTGTGGTTTGATGGGGGAAAAAAATGTTTTGGCCATAATGACCATCGTCACGTTTGGAGGTAAAAGGGGGAATCTTGCAAGCCTGAAAACATCATCCCAATTGTGAAATACAGGGGTGGCAGCATCATGCTGTGGGGTTGTTTTGCTGTGGGAGGGACTGGTGCATTTCACAAAATAGATGACATCATGAAAAAAGGACACTATGTGGAAATATTGGAGCAACATCTCAAGACATCAGCAGGAAGTTAAAGCTTGGGCGCAGATGGGTCTTCCAAATTGACAATTTCCAAAGCATATGGCCAATACTGGTTACAAAGAGTCTTAAGGATAACAAAGTCAATGTTTTTAAAGTGGTCATCACAAAGTCCTGATCTTAGTCCTGGCCTACAAATTTGTCTTACTTACACCAGTTCTGTATGGATGAATGGATCATAATTCCTGCTAACTGTTGTGAAAAGCTTGTGGAAGGAAATCCAAAACATTTGACCCAAAATATACAGTTAAAAGGTAATGCTACCAATTATTCATAAAATGTATGTAAACGTTTGGTTTTGTAAAAAGTAACAAAAACATTTTTAAAAAATTAAAAATTCTGTCTGTCAAATAGAAATAATTTTAAAATTCTACTTGACCTAAGAAAAATAAAAGTTAATCCTGGTTTCATGTCAGACAGTAAGAAAAAAATGCAAATGTGTCTTTTTATAAAGTGTATGTAAACATATGGTTCCCGCTGTAACTGTGGGTGTTTTGTTTGAATAATGATATAAATAGGAAATACTAAGATATGTCACAAACACTTTGCATCAAAAGAAATCTTGAAATGAACATGCTGAAAGACAATTTCAACAGGTGACACAGTGGTGAATGAAAAGGCTGGTCACTGACCCGTCCTGGGAGGAGCCTTCTTGGCCCTGAAGGCGTCCGGCTCCGTGGCTCTGGACTCTGAGGGTTTGGAGTCCGTCTCCAGCTGCAGAGCGAGCAGCAGCGCCGGCTTCTGTTTGGTGTATTTACTGCTGAGGAGCGGGTACCAGCGCGGCTCCTGGGAGAAACCACACAACAGCATTCAATAGTAACATCAGAATAAATGTTATTGTCACCACATTCAGACAGCAGATCACATTCAACAACAGCAAAAAATACATATGTAGGTGCTAGGAATGTCAGCTTAATGTGATTCCAAATGAACTAAGGTTTAGCGCCTCCAAACTCTTTTCACTGAGGGCCACAAATGTGTGTACAGCGTGGGCTGCCACAGATCGGTGTCAGTGCTGTGAAACAATCAAATGGAACACAAAGCCAGCTCGGTCTCACGATAAAAAGTCCGTTTTTGAGGTTATATTTATGTGCATTATAAAACTTGCAGTAAAAAATATTATCTCTGGCGCTGTGTGCTGATTCAACTAGAAGCCTAAGGGCGACCAAAAGGGATCTGAGGGCCACATCTGGGCCGCACTTCAGTCACGATTCCTCACCTGCCTGGTAAAATACTGCCTGTGTAACTTGTGCTCCTCACCTGCTTCACCTCCTGCACCGATCTCAGGTCCAGGACGATGTAGCCCACGTTCTCCCTCTTGTTACTGAGCGAGTCCACGGCGAAGCACTGCAGCTTTATGGGTGTCCGCTGTAACCTGCAAATCACAGACCAGACGCTTTCAATCTCTAGTCAGTCTGCTTTGGAAGGACGATATGGCCCGTATTCATTTGCCAAAGGTCTCCGGGAAGTTGTGTGAAATCCCTCCTCTTACAGAACCGCTCTGTGCGTGTTACACAATCACCCGTGCATTCCAAAACGACACTAGATGAATACTTGTTTGTGTGTCAAACTGGACCTGTGCTGGTGCAGCGTCCTGCGGTTCAGCTCCCAGGCCAGCTCGGTGCTGAACAGCGGCTGCTCGCGGTGGTCCACGGGGTCGGCGCACAGCGTCTCTCCGTCGAAACTGGCCTGAACGATCAGACTGAGGCGAGAGCTCTTCGGGAAGTGACGACCTGCAGCAACGGGAAACGAGAACAGTCAAAGCTTTAAGGAGCGTCACGTCTCTGCTGTGGGAGTAAGGTCGGGTGCCGGTACTTTTTTTTTTATACCGGTGCTTTAACGATACTTGGTTTTTGATACCGATTCTGAACAATACTTTTTCTGATATTTGTCGTCTAGAACCAGAAAACAGAACTATAATGTGTCCTATTAGCCCTATTCTCTATAATGGGATTTATCTGATTTTAACCTGCTGTACCCCTCCTGGAACCGCCACCTTAAGGTGGTGGAGGGGTTTGAGCCTGAATGATCCTGGGAGCTCTGTTGTCGGGAGCTTCGTGCCCCTGGTAGGGTCTCCCATGGCAAACAGGTCTTAGGTGATGGACCAGACAAAGAGCGGTTCAGAAGCCCCTTATGAGAGACCAACAGGCCCGGTTAGAACCATGAGGCCGTCCTTCTGTGGACCCACCACCTGCAGGAGGAGCCATAGGGGCTGGTGCAGCTCCAACAGCTGCCCCCACGACCCGGCAACGGACAAGTGGAAGAAAATGGATGGATGGATGGATAACCTGCTGTAGAGCCAACTACAGGCTCTTTATAAACATCTGATCACACAGAAATATTGCATTTACTTTGGATCTACATTTACTAAAGTTATTTCTGACATTAATTATGTTTGTTTTTGTATACTTCATTAATCCCTGTGGGGAAATTTGTCCTCTGCATTTGACCCGTCCTTCGATGCCGCTGGGGCAACCCTTAAGGAGCAGTGGGCGACGGCAGTGTCGTAGTCGGTATCATCTGGCTGGAGGATTCACCTATTATACGTTTTTATGGGTAGGGGAAACCGAAGTACGTGGAGAAAACCTACAAAGACACAGGGAGAAAATGCACACTCCACACAGAAAGGGAATCGAACCTGGGACCTTCTAGCTGTAAAGCACAAGCGCTAACCGCTGCGCTACCGTGTCGCTATCAAATAGTTTTTTTTCATACACAATAGTTTATTTTAAATATATATCAATATCTTCATTTTTCCAGGAGAAATGTTGATATATTGTTCTAATTAGATGTAAAGCAGTTTTGGCCTTTTATCTGTTGTTATTTCAGCAGGAGATTCAGATAAAGTTGAGTTTTTTGCAGTGTTTGTCTCTGGAACTGTCAACAGTTTGGACCCGGAAGTAGCTTATTATTGTGCGTGGCGTCACACTTAAAAGGTAAAATACAGAATTTATTGTTCAGATTAACCTCTTAACCCCCACCTTAACAGAGCACATTTTCTCCAGTTCAGCTTTACTCAAATCTAAAAAGCTTCTCGACTGAAAAGCAACAGTATAATGCTTTTTTGTCAAGTTGTCTCTGCGGTTTTGTCACATTTTAAAGCGTTTTTGCCAAGTTTTTATTGATCTTTCATCACTTTGTTGTTGCTTTTTCTTGGTCACGTCTTTGTTGCGTTTTCATCCTCGTTTTCGTCGCTATTTTTGGGTAATGCCAAACTGCAGAAAATGCGCTCGGTTAAGAAGTTATGTTAAGTAGTGATGGGCAAAAAACTCGACGCTCCGGAGCTTGTATCGCTCTTCCAGATTGCTTCGAAACACTGCCCTGGGGCCTCTTTCAGTCAAAATTTATCATCTCATCTGCATAATCTTATTGAATAATTATCATTGTGTTTTGAATATGTTTGAATATAATCATCTTGGTGAACTTAAGCACACTAAACTACTGACCTGTGTTAAACCTGAATTTCTAAACTCGATTTCTCCAGTTTGAAACCTTTGGATAAACACTGGTGAAGAGATCGTGACCTGTCTGCTCTGGTTTACCTCTTCAGAAACAGAACACAACCGTAAATCTGTCCTTCTTGTGTTTTATTGTTTTCTTAGGAATGTTGCTAATCTTACTGTTGTTTCTATCTGCTGGTTGGACTATACTATACTCGAGTGAAGAGAAGAAACCTCAGACTTGACTTAAGATGTTGGTGTGATCACACATTGTCTGTCAGTCTCACTTGTATTTTTATTGTTTTATTCATTTGCTATTCACAAATTATAATTTTTTACTGCTTATAATACATCACCAAAGACAACTGTTTGATTTCCGTTATTGACAATTTCTGCAACTACACAGTCTTGTCTGGTCACATGACTGTCTCGAAAACTGCTTCATTCTGTGAGTTGCGTATCGTGTCTCAAAGCGGGTAGAGCGGTTCAGAGCGTCTCACTGTGCAGCCTTGAGCGGCGAGGCGCTAAAAATGTGATAGTGATAAATAAATGTGCTGTATTTCCCCCATTTCCCATTGAACCGCGTTCATGTGGTGAAAGTGGCTGTGGGCCAGCCAGAATATGTTTTATATATAAGGCCTAAATATTTTCCTATTCTTTACAAAGTCCTGCTTTTGAAGGGATAAAAAAGCAGGCATGGAAACGTAGGAGCGCCATCTACAGTAAATAGTGCCAAAGTTAGTTCTGACTGAATGAAGTAAAAAGATTGCGCATTGATGTCCTACCTTTAGCAGCAGAGCCGCAAGGCATTTCATACACAAGGCAACTCAATGCACCTTACAAAAGAAGATATGAAATTACAATCAGGTTAAGTTAAGGCAAAGCACATATAGAAACATCAAGACATGGGAAATACACGATGACTGGCCATTGACCGGGGGGTGGGGCTGAAAAAACGTGTTGAGGCAGACACAGAACGACGGGGGCGTGGTTAGGGAGGGGGTATGTGTGTGCAGTTATTTACAGTCTGAAAGTCAGTGTTTTGCCAAATATGACCCAGAGAGCTCAGTCCTTATCAGGTTTAGCTCCGTGGTTTGGCCTTGAAGGGAAGTGTTGACGCATAGGAGAGATAAGCGGTGCAGCTGCTTCAAACCTCCTCTCTCAGGAGGAAGAGAATTATTCCAGCAATAGTTCATACATTTATAATGAATCAGCGTTTTTCTTGGTCTCAGCATTAGTTCAGTTCTCCAGAGCAGGTAGTTCCCTTCACAGTTCATCCCTTTTCCTCCCAGAAATATAGTCCAACTATTGTCCGTCTCCACAGCGAGCTGCCAGGTCGTACATAACAGTTCATCGTTGTGCGTTACTTTCCGGTGTAATTCCATCACTCGGTCACTCCCTGCTCCAAAGTGCTTGTTCATTTCAGTGGACAGCAGCGTAGTCCGATTGCAAACTGCTGTCATTCCAAATTTCCAATAATCCAGGGCAGTCCATCCAATAAGCAGGTGCCCTGTTATCAAGAGTCCAAATAAGTAAATATCTTTGATGTCTCCGACCGACAGGACCGCTAGGCAAACGACATCCATCGCAAACCGAGCTGACAATCCGGTCAGGGAAGACGACCTCCTCCGTGGTCTCACTTTGTGAAAAAAAAACGTATCAATTGCGCTGAGATTCCAGTTAATCAAGTGACTGAGGCCCCGCCCACTGGAGCTCCGTGATATACAGATTCACGTTATAAAGAAAATGACTCTTATTTATCGGCCTAATACACAAGTTGACAGCCAAAAAATGGTCAGGGGTTTCTCAACTGATTTAGACTCATTTTGGTGTTCTGAGTCCGAATATCACATGCATTTTGCTCTATCAGGTCCACTTTTTGAGATACAGCCATAGTGTTACGGATTACGTACGTCTACGTTTTACGTGTGTGGTGTGTGCGAGAGTTTCAATAACAAATCCGTAGCGACGAGGAGATATTTTATTATAAACAAACTAATCCAGTTAAATCATAGAGGGTACAAATTAAACAAAAAAACATAAATTTGCTACACAACAAGATACTCCCTATTTATAGCCTCCCTGTCCAGACACCCGGGAAAAATAACTTAAAGAGGGCACCCAATCACTAAATTCGCGCTGCGACATGCTAAAAATATAACAAAGCGCGCCAATCTACAATTAAACAAACGCGTGTCATACTGAAGACACGCACTTCCTCACCTCTCCCTGACGTAACGTAACAAGTCAAAAGCAGACCATACTAAAAAAAAGAATCACCCCCATAGCAACAAATATCTTGCATAAGGCCTACCTGACGAGCCAAACAAATTGATTCAGCGCGACGGTCATGCAGGAATGATCCTGATGTTTTCTGTTACATCTGCGGAGATTACACGCTGTCAGTGGACAGGAAGAATATCACAGGATGTGTAAAGCACGCCTATGAGGCCTACTTTAAAGTCAAGCTGGGTGACCAAGATAAATCCTGGGCACCGCACACGGTGTGCAAGACGTGCATGGAATACCTCCGGCGGTGGACGAAGGGCACGAAAACTTCACTGAAGTTTGGGATTCCGATGGTTTGGAGGGAGCCGCGAGACCATGCATCGGATTGTTACTTCTGCGCCATCAATACTACTGGCATCAACCGGAAGAATCGGCACAGCCTCCAGTACCCCGACCTTCCATCTGCCCGCCGTCCAGTTGCTCACTGCGAAGAAATTCCTGTACCAGCGTTCACAGAGCTTCCCGACAGCAACGACGAGGCCACCAGTGCAGACGAGGGAGGATATGCAGAAGAGGAGTATAAGGAACAAGATGGTCCGCAGCCCTTTTCACAATGTGAGCTTAATGATCTGGTTCGGGATCTCAGCTTGTCAAAGACTTCCTCCGAGCTGTTGGCCTCCAGACTCAAAGAGAAAATCTACTTGGCGAGGACGCGCGTATCACTTTCTTTCGTAGAAGGCATGAGGACTACATGGGCTACTTCTGCCAGGAGGAAGACCTCGTGTACTGCCGGGATGTCGCCGGTCTTCTTGGTAAACTCGGCGCTCCTCAATACGATCCGAGAGATTGGCGACTCTTCATTGACAGCAACAAGCGCTCTTTGAAGTCTGTGCTCCTCCACAACGGGAACCAGTTCACCTCAATCCCTCTTGCGCACTCCACAAGTCTCAAAGAGAAATATGAAGCAGTGAAGTACGTGCTTGACAAAATCCAATATGAGCAGCACCAATGGATCATCTGCGTCGACTTAAAGATGGTGAACTTTCTACTTGGTCAGCAGTCCGGGTTCACGAAGTACCCATGCTTTATATGTATGTGGGACAGTCGAGACAGAGCCCAGCACTATGTAAAGAAAGAGTGGCCGGCGCGAGACCAGTTAGTACCTGGGGCGAGAAACATCATAAACGAACCTCTTGTTGACCGGGAGAAGATATTGATCCCACCGCTACACATGAAGCTTGGATTAATGAAACAGTTCACGCGCGCTCTGGACAAGGATGGGAGGTGCTTCAACTACCTGTGCCGAGCCTTTCCTCGACTGACCATTGAGAAGCTGAAAGCCGGCATTTTCGATGGCCCACAGATACGGCAGCTCATAAAGGACACAGAGTTCCAAAACTCCATGAACAGGCTAGAGTGTGCCGCGTGGACATCATTTGTGCAGGTGGTGAACAACTTCCTGGGGAACACGAAGGCAGCAAACCACGCCATACTCGTCAGCAAGATGATAAAGGCCTTCCAAAAACTCGGGTGTTTGATGAGTATAAAGGTTCACTTCCTGTTCTCACACATGGAAAAGTTTCCTGAAAACCTTGGGGCGATGAGCGACGAGCAGGGAGAAAGGTTCCATCAGGACATGCGCCAAATGGAGGAGAGGTACCAGGGAAGGTGGGACGCAGTCATGATGGCGGACTACTGCTGGTCGCTGAAGAGAGACAACCCAGCAGCTGCTCACACACAGGAATCGAAGAAACGCCGATTTATGCCGTGAACTCTAAAATTTTGTGTCACGTAACGCTCATTGTTTTACTAATATTATGAATTCTGCTTATCAAATTTGATGGAGTAAATAAAAACTGAATGACTTTGGATACGTTGACTTTTATTTCTTGAGGAAAACGGAAAAAACGTCAAGGGTTTCTCAGCTGATGATCCGCAGAAATTTGTTTTTTACGCAAAATCGATTAAAAAAAAAATTCTGTAGCAAAAAATCCTGACCTGATTGAGCAAAACCAAGGTCATTTTCGGACTCAGAGCATCAAAATTAGTCTAATTCAGCTGGAAAACCCTGGACTATTTTCAAAAAATATTTTTTGTTACCCAGTGATATGATTGATATGATCATTAAAACATCAATATCAGGCTGCAAATACTAAAACCGCCACACGTCTGTATGAAACTTCTCTTGCACACATGATTGTGTTGGTGCTTCAGTCTTGTTTATGAGAGGTCGCGTTAATAAAGACTTCGAAGCATAGACACTTTTTTGCTAGGAAAACCTCAAAGTGTTACAAGGCTTCACTCGCCCATCACTAATGTTACGTCATCACAGTCCTGAACTCTAAAGGCAATCTTATGTCAAGCCAGTCCAACTCTACTCAAAATAGCATCAATTGTCTTAATCCAAGCACTTTTTAAGCGATTTATTCAAGTTGTGACATTAGGGGGGTCGCCGTGTCGTCACGTCCGAGGCACTGGTGGGCAACGCAAATGTATTAAATAGATAATAATAGTTCTATGGTGGGTCAAACCATCGTTCCTAAACAGATCATTGCTTCTGTGAAAAGATCGGCGCAGTAAAAGATCTGTGATCAGCTGTTTGCCCACCAGTCACCAAAACATCCGGTGAACATCGCGGAAATAAACAATAACAGCGATCATCCCTATATGCATTGTGTATCTCATTTTTTCCAAAGTTACTTTTTAACTGGCAACAATATCAACAAACATCTATTTCTGTCAGTATTTTACTAAACAACGCGAAAACTATTCTCATCACCTCTGAACTGACAGTTAAGTAGCTCCTGTCACGATCTGCTGCTTGACATTTACGAAGTGCAACAGAACAAAACGTGGAGTGCTTTCGGATTATTTACTTTAGTGTTTAAAGTAAATTAACGCTTCTTTGACAAATAACACAATGATTCGACCTGGAGAAGACCCTTTAAACTTAAGTCTCCACCGGTTATAAGTTACAAACTAGCTTTACAATTAAGGCTACATTAATTAAATCGAAATGTAACTCTGGAAGTCCTTAAAAGGCGAGTTAAATGCACTCACCTTCTAATATGGACACAACGATCAGGAGCTGCTCACTTTTCGAAGCCATTTCTACATCGGTCAAACCCCGCAGAAAAGCTTTATTAAGCCTCGCAGGTTTTCATCCGAGTCTTGGGTATATCCGGGTTTTATCGCAGAGAAATGTCTGAATAAAAGTCCCGTGTTCGCGTGTTTTTGTGTGTTGTTTATTCGCAGAAAACTCCAGAGACCGTTGGAGCCGCGGAATCTGCCACTTTGCCGCCTTCCATTTTGTTTTAGAGCCGGAAGTGACGACAGTGGCTTAAACAACACGCTCTCTCTGGCGGCGGGAGGAGGGTACTGCAGTCAGTAGTAGAAGGTTTCTTTCTTTTCTTTTTCCCCCCCCACATAAGCGCCTAGTATATTAACTAAATAAGATACCCAAAATCTCTTCGGGGGAAAACTTAGCATCTAACTTCAAAATAAATACATTTAAACAAATTAAAATTGTGGCGACAAAATTTTAATAACCATTATTACGTCTTTGTTGCCACAAATATAACAGTTTTTATGTCTTAATAAACATTGCAAGCAAAAGAATATCAAGAAAAAACTTGTAAAACATGTATACATATGCTTCATCTATCATCACAAATCTATGCTATTGTCGAGAATTTTATTAAAATATAGTGTCAGTGTTTTTCTTTTGTTGTAGTTTTGTTGTCGTCTTGAAATCATCTTAGGAGCCTCACTGGGAACCACTGCTATAAATGGTTAAATGTAAAACATGTGTCTTTACGGCAGCGGAATAATTTTGGATTCTCCTGTTGCCAATACAAACCTGCTCCTAATGAGCAGCTCGACACAGAAAAGACTGTTTTCTGCAGTGGATAATCAAAGAATGGATTTTGACAAGGCCCTAGTCCCCAAGTCAAAACTCCACACACCATGGGATTGCGCTTTCCACCTCGACTGTGGAGTGCCCTCCCTAACCACCAGAGGGCGCCACAGTCTCTAGAAAAGTAAGCTGAAGATTTTTTTATTTCTTAAAGAATTTTCTCAGTGCCCTGATTTTGTGATTTGTTTAGTGCTGTGCTTTATTCTGCTTTTATCTATAGCACTTTGAGCTCAAGATACTGCACAGACCCTTCAAGCTCCCAGGAGGAAAAAGAGATTTGGGTAAAGCCGAACTGGAGAAAATGTGCTCGGTTAAGGCAGGTGGTAAGAGGTTAAGTATTTATGGGCTGTTGAACCACTTTGCTCCTCACAAGTGTCTTTGTATTTTCATTTAGTAGAAAGGTATCTTCATAATTCAGCATTTGATAAAGTAATGGTGGAGAAATTAGAGAAAGTACATTTTTTTCTCTTTGTTTTCCCCTTCTTTGTTTTCCCAGCTGCACTGAACATTATCATATTTGGGCAATTCCAAACATGCCGTCTGTATCCACTCATTCCAGAACATGTTTCCTCTAAACTACAGGATTATCAGATTTTACACACAATAAAAACCCCAAGGAAACAGAATCACAGAAATCAATCAAAGACGTGGTAGTTTATCAATAAAAGCCTCTTTATTCTCTGCATTTCTCAGAATAGTTTCAGAATCTCCACATTAGTCCTTCGTTGGTCTCGAAGTCGACCCGTCGTCATTCTGCTCTACGCTACGGAAGGAAACTGCATAGATTACAAAAACGGTACAAAACCTTAAATACCGACGCTATTTACACAGTGGTTCATAAAAAAAAACAGGAGTGTGTCACAAACAAAACAAACAAGTGCATGAACATAAATATGATTCAAAACAGGCTAAACAATGTCAATACTGCCATCATCGTATAGATAAAGACGGCATCTCTGGGAAAAGAAATACTCTTTCACCGACTGCTCCACTAACCTCGTCTGGCTGCTGCGGGGCTACATTAGGGCTGTAACGGTTCAGTATCTTACGGTTTGGTGCATCACAGATCAAGTACAATATAAAAGGCACTATTTATAATCTCAGAATAAAATTGATAATGCTTTCTTGTTTTTCAAAGCTGCTTTGTAATAAATTGTGGCCCACAAAATATAAAACAAAACTGTAGCGCTCTAAGTAAAAAATAAATAAAAGGTTTAAAAAAAAAAAAGCAGCGTAGTGTATGCCATGAGTTTCAGTTTGGTTTTCCATAAACAGCAGCTAAAACAGCTCGTGTTTGGGCTGTTCTTTGACCACATTCTGCTTGTACGTTTTTGTAAACAAAGCTTTTGAGGCGCATTATGACCAAGATTGGATCTTACGCATTTGTTTAGCACGGGATCTATCACTCACTGCAGCCTGGTCATCAGCAGGACTCGGTGAAACCTTTACAAAGCCACACAGATTTATGTGTTTTTGGAGGATGTCATTTCGCAGGTGTGAGTCTCTACAGCCTTAAGCTTAGCGGTTAGTGATGATGACACACATGCCTCTGTCTGGGAGCGCACATGCATGACGCAAGCCATAGACCTTAAATATTCAGAAATATAAACTTGTCACTTTAGTACGATGTATATTGTCAGAGGTTTGAGACATCCCTATGCTACATGTTTTACAAACACAGAAAATGAAATATTTCACGGGTTTGTGGTGTGTTTGATCCAATCAGCAGCAAAAGTGCACCCTCTCCATTTACGAGATGTAAGAATTTAAGCTGGAGCGAGCCCACATTGTGACATCAGTTAGTTACAGAAGCGGTGCAGCAGTCAGTTCTTTTCCCTCTTTGTTTTTGTTTTTTGGGAGGTACCTTTGAACGTGACCGTTTCTGGGTGTTCCCAGAGTTGCCGTCTGTATCTTACCCTTAACTTGATTGAGGAAATGTCCAGCCAAAAATAATTAAAATACTGAAATGTTAAGACTTTCCAAAATCAGGCCTTTTGCATAAAAAATAAATCCTTCATTAATTCCCAGCTGTCTTTGACGTGGCATCCATAACAGGTTTAACCAGAGCCCCATAACGAGCTGGTGCTGTGTTCAGTTTGTGCTTCAGACCAATGTTTGAGGCACTTCCAAATAAAATCACCATCTGAAAACATCAGCGCTCTCCAAACCTTTTTGAGCTACTTTTCTTGCGTGAAAAAAGCAGAAGAGAGCTTTGGTGAGGCCTTAGTCGAGGAATAAAGAAACCAACTTGAGTTTCCTCTTTGTACTTAAGCACTTTTATCCAAATGTTTGTGTCAAAAGCATGATCAGAAAAAGAAAATGCTCCTAGAATGTGATTCAGGCGTCGGGATAAATGTAGAAATCCTTTGGGAGCAACTTGGAAAGATCTGTTGAGCTTGTGGTTGGAGGCCTCTGGTCTATAGGGCTGGGCACCGTTAAACCACACCAGTCTGGTATCGGAAAAGTATCGAAAGCAGGAACTGAAAATATCCCCATATCTTTAGATCCAAGTTTTGACGCTGGACAGCATTAAAGGAAGTGTCTTAGTTGTTTCAGCTCAAAGCTATTTTTTCCAAATTGTTTTGCCCAATATTTGACCCATTTTTACAAATTTTCTTTCATATTTTTGCCCCAATGTTTTTCTTGTTTTCCCAATTTTTCCCCTCATTTTATCCCATTTTTATTGTTAATATTTTCCCTATTTTCTCCCAAATGTATTCCCCATTTTCCACCCATTTCTTGACATTGGAGATGAACCCGATATTGTAAATGTGCAGATCTTCCACACATAATTGTTCTGTTTTCTGGGTCTACACGACAAATATGTTTGTATAGGTATCAGCATCGAACACTAAATATCGTTAAAGTACTGGTATGGAATAAAATGTAACGGTACCCAGGCCTAGTTTTGAGCACTTCTCTCCTTCAGACGTTGCTGTTTCGACTCTTTCCTTTAGCTCCTCCTCCTGGCCCGCCCCCTTTCCTTGCCGGAGAGTTGTGATTGGCCGCCGTCGCGCTGCTGCTGTTACTGCTGTTGTTGTTGCTGTGGTTGGAGTTGCCACTGAGCGTCTCCATGATGGACCTGAAGGACCCGAAGGACCTCTTGGCGTGCGGCGCTTTGCCCGGCTCCGCTGGCTCCTGCTGGCTGCGGTGGATCATCTGCTCGTCGAAGGTCACCCTGAGTTTGAGGTTCTGGGAGGTCTTGCGGCGGGACGAGGGCGACTTGAGCGCGCTCTTGGGGCTAGTGGTCTCAGGGGGGCGTGGCTCCGCGGGGGCGTCGCCCAGCGAGTGGTCCACGGATTTGGACTCGCGCAGGGAGAAGGCGGACTTGCGCTGGTCGGCCGAGGAGATGGAGTGAGGGATGGACTGGGAGTGGGGCAGGTGCTTCTGCAGCATCAGCTGGAGGTGGTCTGGGACCGCCTGGTCCTCCGGGGGAGCGGCAGGTGCGAGGGGCGAGGGCCGTTGGCGGTTTTGGTCTCTTCAGCCTGGAGTCCGTCTGCAGAGAAGACAAGAAATGGGAAGTTTAGAACAGTCATTCTCAACTGGTATGGCGTCAGGAGTAGGGCTGGGTACCGTTAAACCATACCAGTCTGAGAGTTTAGCTTCTACTGGGATCGGAAAAATGAAAGTATCGAAAGCAGGAAGTGAAAAAAAGAAACTTAAAGGAAGTGACTTGGTTGTTTCAGCTCAAATAAATGTTTTCTTTTTCCCATTTTTGCCCAATTCTTATTTATTTTTCCCCCAATTTTTTCCTCATTGTTTTCTAATTTATATGCCCAATGTTTGCCACATTTTTTTTTCTTATTTTTGCCCCAATTTTTTTTCTTCATTTTCACAATTAGTTTCTTTAATTTTAGCAAATTTTGTATTACTAATATTTTCCAATTTTCCCCAAATTATTCCCAATTTTCCCACATTTCTTCACATTGGAGATGAAACCGATATTGTAAATATGCAGATCTTCCACACATTATTGTTCTGTTTTCTGGTTCTTCACGACACATATTTTAGTATTGGTATCAGAAAAGTATCGTTAAAGTACTGGTGTCAGAAAAAAATCTAGAACCAGAAAACGAAATGTTTGGAAGATAATCAAATTTACAATATCGGGTTTATCTCCAATGTCAGGAAATGTTTGAAAAATGGGGGGAAATTTGGGAGAAATTGTGGCAAAAAAAAAAGTAAATAGAGAAAATATTGGTCATAAAAATAAGGAAAAATGTGTAAAAAAACAACATTTATTTGAGCTGAAACAACTAAGTCACTTTGTTTATTGCTGTTCCTGGACCAACAGCATCAAAACTGTAATTCCAGTTCCTGCTTTCAATGCTTTAATGTTCTCGATACCAGTAGTACCCTTGCTGAACAGAACCCAGGCCTAGTTTTAAAGCCAGTTTGAATCCAATGAAATGCTTTTAAGGCCTTTTTTTCCTTTAAGGTCTGCTGATGCGTTTGACCCAGGTCTGCACTCACAGCTCTGTGCGTCTCCGTTGACCTCAGTGTCCGACTCGCTCAGACTCCTCGGTGTGATGTGTTTGAATCGGGACAGCTTCAGCGGCGCCCGGCGTGGGGGGGCGGGGCCTGCGGCGGGGGCGTCCCGGCTCAGGGTGCCCGTCGCTGGGGCCTCTCCCTGGGACATGCCGCCTCGGATGGCTCTCGGCCCTGGAGCTGTCGGACCGTCCAGCCTCCGTCACCGGGATTGGCCTCCGCCGTCAGCAGCAGCTCAGACCACGCCTCCACAGGGGCATGATGGGAGCTGTAGTCCCGAGAGACAGGGGGAGGTTACACAGGGATGAAGTAACAGAAAAAAATCAGTTAACAGCTAAAATGTATCTCAATGAGTTCAAACGACTGGAATGAAAGACTGGATGGAAACACAAAATGTAATTTGCATAAAGAGTGTGTCCGCTCGTGGCTGGTTTTTGATTTTTGCAAATAAGCCTTTAACCCCCGCCTTAACTGAGCCCCTTTTACCCAAATCTAAAGCTTAACCACTGGAGAGTTTACACACTGTAGACCAGTGGCCAGAGGCGTAGCTTGCCATAAGGCAAGGCAGGCAGCTGCCTGGGGCCCCCAAGAGTCAAGGGCCCCCATGAATCCCGTTATTCAGAATCCTGCAATAAACGCTTGATATACACACTCTTCCTAATGTTTTTGGTGATGCAGTTACATCATCTCTCCACCAATACTCCGTGGCGCTGTTCATCTCCATCCTGCTGCATGCTTTAGTGAGTCATGGTTCCCTAATGTTAACTTTTAATGAGCAGTGGACAGACTTTTTTACTCATGACTCCACCAGATTATATTTCTAATAGTGAAACCAGTTTATTGTAACTCTCTTCATGATCTAAATAACCTCAGCCTTCTGTTCTGAGGAAAACCTATGCAGAGAACTGCATTATGGGAGTTTTCAGGTGACCCGCTCCTGCTCAAATGACATCCTCTCTCCCAGTGCGTAGTACACCGATCGGCCACCAGAGGGCCCCAAACCGACATTCTTGCTTGGGGCCCCTTGGTACCCTTGCTACGCCACTGCCAGTGGCGTGCTGGAACGTCATTTCGGCCCGGGAATTTAGAGAAGACCGGCCCATCTCTCTGTGGGTTTATAGCTCAGTGATAGCGCGCTGGTCTCTGGTGCAGGAGGTCCCTTGTTCAAGTATGGCTCAATCAGCTCCAAGTTATGAAGATAAAAATATTTGTCCACTTTTCTACCTTTCACTGGCTTCACTGGCTTTTTCTCTCTTTACTCGCACAGACACTTGTCTCCACTGGATAGGACTGCACCAACTTCAACTAAAGCGGAGGGGTGTTCCACTTAAACACCCTTAAACACCCCTCTGAGTTAGTTCAATGTCAAATGGTATCTCCCCGCCACAAGGATGAAAAGTTAGATGCGAAAATCTTTTCTGATTTTGACACATTTCCCCCTCGTGGGGGCGCCCGGCCCAGCACGCCTCTGCTGTAGACCAGGGTACCGCCTCATTTGAAAGCTAAGACCTACAAAACTCTTCTAAGCTTCATTCTCATTTTTGTTATCACGTTTAGTCTGTTTTGTTTTTTAAATCACATTTCCATAGGTTTTTTGTCGCATTTTTGTCACATTTTCATTTGATTTTTGGTCGCTTTTTGTAATTTTTATCACATTTTTGTCACGTTTTTATCATGTTTTGATCATGTTTTTATCACTTTTTTTGTCACGTTGCTTGATTGTGGCGTACTTTTTTGTGTGTGTAAAAGCAGCAAAAACGACCAAAGAGGACAAAAACGTTACAATCCTAACGAGGTAGAAGCTTAGATTACCTCTCCATCTCTGGCTAAGCTTCATGAAGCCAAACCTGCAGCTGAATGCGTTTTAGACCATCATTTATGTGTTTCTGATGAACCGTTGCGGTGGTAGTAGTCGAGCAACGTTGTTATTTTCCAGAGATTTCGATTTCATGGCGGTTGGAATCCTATTGAATGCTTTTGAATGAATTTGAACCCAGCTGTACTGACCCTGGTGACCTGGAGGGGGTGCTGTCACTCTTGTTTGTCTCCATGATCCTCTGCAGCTGTTTCTGGAGACTCATCCTCTCGGCCGCCTGTCTGTGAACAACGCAAAATATAACCATGGAGACGCTGCAGCTGAAAGCATGAACTTGTCACACAGGGGTCAATGTTGAGATTTTTTAGCTCGTTTCTGCCTTAACGTCTTAGTTTTAATGTCAATTTAAAAAAACAGCCCAAACTCCCTTTCACGATGGCAACATGGCTGTGTCGCTCCCTGGTCTTTCCCAAGCTTATTCATTCACAATTACTGACACGTTTGGTATCCACATGTAGCACGAAAGGCTGTGACCGAGATGACGCTGTAATCCAAATATGATCATTTCCTTTAAGGGAGACGGTTTGAAAAATTTCGGAAATGTTTTAAATGTGTTACTGTATGTATTTTTTTAAAGGTTCTGTATCATGCTATTTTAGCCATTCCAAAGTAAAGTATAGGCATTTATATGATATATTGTACCTCTATCACTATAGAGTACTCATTTTTGACAGAAATATAAGTATTTTGGGGGGGTATTTTCCCTACCCGGAAGACAAGACGCTTGAAATGAACAGGTGGTGTCCAGAGTAGGTTAGAAAGAGCTCCGTCTTCACAAACAATGCACCCTCCAGCCGCGGGAGCGTTTGCTTACTGTCCCGGGACAGCACAGATGGTCGGAAACGGAGAGTTTTTTTTGTTGTTGTTTTTTTTTCTTTATTGCTCTCTTACAACAACAACAACAAAAAAAGCTGTTTTATAAATTAAAACCAGGCCGTAAGGCATTACATTACAGACGTAGAGCACTTCCGTTCCTTTGTGACGACACAACTGAACAACTCAGTGGTTTACCAGGAGAGGGCGGAGCAGCTGCTCAGAGAGCAGGATTCAGGAGGATTACTTAGAACTGCGTGAATGAAGCCAAAAACCGCTCTGGGGGTGTTTTTGAGAAGGAAATGGCATAACAACATGGCTAAAAACTCCAAAAAGTCGATTTTGCATGATATAGGACCTTTAAAGAAACCTCCGGTCAAAGGTTTGGAGACGCTTTTCACTCAACAGACGTTAAACTATTTCAGGGACGACCTTATTATATGAAACTCATTGAGAAAATGCCAAGAATAAAGGGCTGCAATTTGGAAGAATTTAAAATATAAAACATATTTGGAGTTATTTCACCCTTTTTTGTTTCCTCCATAATCCCGTGTGTTTATTTATAGTTTAATGTCTTCAATGAGAATCACACAGTACATAGTGTTGGAAATAAAGAAAAGCCGAGACATAAAAAGCGTTTCCAAACTTTTGAGCGGTAGTGTATATACTGTATATAGGCTACCTATTATGTAAAATATCTGAGATCGCAGGATAAATGTACCTAAACCAAACATGATTTTTGAATAGAATCGCGGAAAACAAAATTTGCAACAAACGTGCTCAAACTAGAGTTGGGACGATGGACGATGATATCGTCCATCACGATGGACGATATCATCGTCCATCGTGATGGACGAGCAACATCACGATGGAGAGCAACCATCGTGATGCCACGCCCCTCCTGTCAGAAACACGCGCTGATCTTCTGTGGGCCTTGTAAACCTACAAACTTTGCAGGGATTGCACTGTAAATTAAATCATGAATATAGCTAATATGCACGCTAGTTTAAGTGGCCTACCAGAAGCCCGAAGACATGATGTGTTAACCGTAATAAAGACGCAGCTGCGCTATTTCTGACGCGCGGGGCTCTCTCTCTCTAAAAGCAGCTACTGTTTAACACCGCGTGGTTTCGCTTTGCTTTTCGTACGGAAACTAAACAGTTTTAAAATGCCGCGATGGATCTCACATCGGCGCTGAGTGCGCATGGGTTTGGTTGTTTTCACGAAGGACGGAGAGAGGAGAGAGAGGACAGAAAGAGACGCGGAGGTACGAGACTAAACCGGGCGGCGCGTGGAGCAGCTTCATTTTTGAAGCTCTGATGCAAACTTGTAAATATTGTCCCGTTCACCCACTGTTTCTTAAACATTACGTTAAAATTGAGCAAATGCAAATAATAAGCTCTGATTTACATTTGTATTAGTGTGATAAGAGCCTTGTTATTGAGGAGCAGATGACGCTCTGAATAAGTCGTTGTCCTCTGAGACTTTTACGCACAAGTTTTAACGCATTTCTATTGCAAAATTCGTGTTCCATGACTCAGATCATGTTTAGTTTAGATACATTTATCCTGCAATCTCACATTTTTCCTAACATAAATAAAATGCAGCCTATATATATATAGGCTATGTAAATGTCTTTAAGAAATGCTTATAATGAGAGTTGGACGATATCATCGTCCATCGCGATGGTTCACTGTAAACATCGTCAACTGCCAATTAAGGAGACATCGCCCAACCCTAGCTCAAACTCATAAAAAGTCTCAGAGGAGGACGACTTATTCAGAGCATCATCTGCTCCTCAATATCAAGGCTCATATTTCACTATTACAAATGTAAATCGGAGCTTATTATTTGCATTTTCTCAATTTTAATGTAATGTTTAAGAAACAGTGGGTGAAAAGGACAGTATTTAGCATTGTGCATCTTTGAAGCTCCTCCACGCGCCATTCGCTCCGTCTGTTCTATCTACACACGACGCCTCTTCTCTCTCCTCTCTCGGTCCTTTGTGTATTTATCCAAATCCATGCTCTCTGAGCTTCGATGTGAGAACAATCACAGCACTAAAAGGCAAAATGAAAAGCTAAACCATGTGTTCCACAGTAGCTGCACTCAATTCTGTCTAAGCCTCGACCAAGACAGTCCTTGCGCCAGGCGGAAGATTGGGCCTCTGGACATTTTCTGTTTCTTTCAAAAACTGTGTCGCTCTCATTGAGTTGTATTGGCCGCATAATATGTCACAAAATAAAAGCATACATTCAAACCTGGGTCTGTCCGTTACATAGATTTCTTTGCCCTTTTTATATGAAAACATAAAATGACAGAAAACTAGCCTCATATGTATGTCAGTGATCTAAACCAGGCTTAAGTCCAGTCACTCACTCGTTGAGTTGTTTGGTGAGCTTGACGACCTGAGAGGCCAGGCTCATGCAGGTTTCCACAACGACCAGGTAGCGTGCGCAGGAGGTGTGTCCGTGCCGCTCGGCGCTCTGGGACGCTCGCTCCCCCTGCTGGTTCAGCACCGTCACGTTCGAGCCGTACTCCACCAGCGTCTGGGAGAAAAGAGTCAAACAGAGGAATGAGGGAAAACCCCATTCTGAAAACAAAAACGGACACAACCTGAAACTTTGTAGCCAAAACTGCAGCTGAATGTGCTTTACATCCAAACATTGGTATTTTCACAGTGCCAGTGCTCTGAGCCCCGTGTCTGAGCGGAGCCTGCCGCCGCCTGTCCCCCCTTTGAGTGCACTATGAATGGGTCGGCTCGATCTCTCACAGCTGTGAGGCTAACAGGCTGCAGCCACAGCGACCTGACGGTAGAATCACCAACACTGGGAAAGGGGGAAGGAGAATGTGGGCGCCGGATGAATCTGTAGCGCTCCGTGGTCCTTTGTTTAGGTGCTACAAAACGTTACGTTAAAGTTACCGATGAACTGGTAACTTTGAACTGCATAAAAATGGCCAAACTTGCTGATATTTACAGCGACAGAATCAAAATAATGTTACATTTGTTGATACATTAGTTACAAGGATTTCCTCAGAGGGATGTGGATCTAGTTATTAGTGAAAAATGTGTTTTGGTTCAAAGCTCAATAAATCAGGCAGGAATTAGATATTAAAAATTCCTGTGAAAAACAGACCTAAAAGGTCTCTTTACTCACGGCTCTCTTCATCTCTGTGGAGCAGAGACATGTGAGACAAGAGTTTCTGTGATCATCCGAGCGTGTAGCAGCGAGGGACCAGGAATTAGATTAATTGCAAAGATTAATTGAGGGGACCAGGAAAAATTATTAATTGCATTTGCAATTAATCGTTCAGCCCTAGTGTAAAGTGTGAAGTCTGTAGGAGCGACTAAAGTGGAGATGTTAAAGAGTGGAATGAAAACGGCCCTAAAGTTTAGTCCCTTTGTCTGCACATGCGCCCTGTGTATATTTCTCCAGTCTTTAGCCGCTGCTGGCTCCCACAAAGGAAATGACCATATTTGGATGATGTCCAGACCTGTATGCAGGTGAGGTGTCCGTGCTGCGCCGCGGTGTGCACTGCCGTGTTCCCGTTGGGGTCGGCCTCGTCCAGAGAAATGGCCTGTTCCTGCATGAACTGAAGCAGCCACAGCAGCACCTTCTCCTGAACACACAATATATACAACAGTAAACAAACAACTGTACTTACGGGCAGTTTCTGAGGATCTGGACTTTACTCCAGTAGTATTTGTGTCGAGAGACAAAGTGTAGATGTATAAGTCCGTGGATCTGACCTGTCCGTGCTGCGCA
This sequence comes from Neogobius melanostomus, assembly GCA_007210695.1. Classification (NCBI taxonomy): domain Eukaryota; kingdom Metazoa; phylum Chordata; class Actinopteri; order Gobiiformes; family Gobiidae; genus Neogobius; species Neogobius melanostomus. The sequence continues at coordinate 170,982 of VHKM01001007.1, read as the reverse complement.
GCGTAGTGGATGAGGCTCGGGAACTCTCTGGTGCAGCTCAGTTCAGCGATGGCTTCAGTCTCGCTGACCATCCACCGCACGCACTCCAGATGCCCGTTCTGAAAAAAGGAAGGGAATCCTATTTGTATAGCGCTTCAAGCAAGACTCAAGTCGCCCCAAAGCGCTTCACACTTTTTCATTTTCATTCACTCTGTAAGTTGGCGGTGGAGCACATCTGCACCAATGGACCCTCCGACCTCCACCAACCACTCACACCCTGGTATTCTCCCGCCGGTCTACCCTCCAGGGACGAACCAGGCCCTACCAGGCTTAGTTTCCAAGATCAGACGGGATCAGGCAGCGGGGTTTAGGGTTCAGCTCAGTGTGAATTGTGCCCTGTAAATAAAGCCGCCTTGCCTTCACTTAAGGAGTTACGTGGAAAGTCAATATTTTTCTGATGTGGTATTTGATTAAAAAACTGGCTTAGCCTCATTTTAATCTGAGCTGGAAGTTTTATCTACGGATGCACGCTTCCTGTTTGGCAACCAATCAGCTCTCAGTTTCCCCCCGACAGCGCAGACTAAACTTCCTCTCATTTGTCCACACTTTGATTAAGACTTGAGAGCGATTTGTTCAACTCAGACACCGAGCTTCACAATCTAACCGTGTCAAACTAAACCAGGGGTTCCCAAAGTGGGGGTCGGGACATATATGGGGGGGTTAGGAGATGATTTCAGGACAATACTTTTAATATTTAGAATGAAGATGAATGAATGAAGAGCTTTAATTGTCATTATACAATTGTACAATGAATGTTCTGAGCCGCTGCCCCGCCACCAGCATGTTTTTAAGTAGAAACCGGAGTGCCCTGAGGAAACCTACGCAGACTAGGGGAGAACATGCCACACAGAAACACGGGGCCTTCTTGCTGTAAGGAAATTGACTTTTGTCAACAATATATTTTAGCATAAACCCACCCCCACCCAATTAACATAACCCCCTCAATATTTTTTTTTACATTTAACTTTAGATTATTAATGTTTTCCACGTTGGACCCTCTAATTCTGTGCTTTATTTGTTGCAACATGAAATCAATAAAAAGTAAAGAAATAGAGTTTGTTTTTTCATTACGCACTGTTGTGTGTGTAGCAATACTCAGGGTTATTGCTGGTACAATAACCCTGAGTAAGATTATTGTGCCAGCAATTTTATTAAAGATTTTATACTTGTTCATGAGGCTAAAATGCACTAAAATGCAGTAAATATGCATGTATTTGCTTACAGTTTTCCTGGGGGAGAAACTCCAGACCTCCCGAAAGAGATTGACCCTCCATCCCCCAACATTAAAACAAAGGTTACGCCCTTGTATTTTAGGTAAATGAATCCAAGCACATGTGCTGTGGCTCAACAAAAGAAAAAAAGAATGATCTGAAGAAGGCATCGATAGATACAATACATTTATCTCTGACATTGGCTACTTGAGTGTGCAATGCTGTTTTTTTATTGTTTATTTTATTTTCCTCAACTTCTTTTGGTGTGCATTTCTTCTCTTTTCTCAAATGAATCCAAGCAAACATAAATAAGGCAGATTTTAAATGTTTTGCAGCTGAGACTACTAACACTGATTACATTGTACGGGGGGGGGGGGGGGGGGGGGGGTTCCCGAGTTGGTCTGTTCATTTTGCGGGTTGCAGCCCCAAAAGTATTATTGTAACCCCTGAACTTCAGCTGGACTGTCTTCTTAGAGCAGGGAATGATGAAAGTGCGGCCTCAGAGCCAAATGTGGACCAGCTGTTGGTGGCCTTTATCATTCTACAGGATTATAAACATTCATAAATAACCAGGACCCTGCACACTTTGCTATTTAAGACTTTTTAAGTCCTGGACTTAAAATCACACACATAAAAAGGACAAACATTTGATGCAAATTTAGGTCAAATGTTGTAATCCAAATAAAACATTCTAAAAGATAATTTGTGCAATATTGATTATTATAAATCACATTGATTATTATAAATCACATTACAAATCACAGTTGATTACTGTGATTTGAAAATAATGAAACGGGCGGAAACGGGCGTGGTGATGGCGGCTGCGTGGTGAGACTGGCGTTGTACTCTCCCTCAAACTAAGCTAAATCTTAGGATTGTGTGGGCCGATTGTCATGTAACAAACCACACTCCTTGCTTATTTGTCAATGCGTGAAACAAGGCAGTCAAAAGCAGCCAAGCAACACATTATGGCCGAACTTAATAAGAAGCTCGGCGACGCCAACAGCGAAGGTCTGGTGATTGCCATGGAGGACTTAATGGCTAAATTTTTTCGGGAGGCAGACGAAAAAGCCGAAGCTCGCGTCAATCGGCTGGAGAAGCGGATTGATAGCCTACACTCAACTTTAACTAAACACACGGAGGAAATAAAAATAATACGAGCAGACACTGCGAATCTAAAGGAGCGCGTAACGAGCGCGGAAGGCTCAATATCCATGTGTGTGGAAACCATGCGTAAACAACAAGAAAAACTCACCGACATGGAAGATCGTGCGCGCAGAGACAACTTCCTCATATTCAACTTAAAAGAAGGAGTCGAGGGCCAAAACGCGCTGAGCTACCTGACAGAGAATCTTCCTAAGTGGTTCCCGGATTTCGCTGATGCCTGCCCGGAGCTGATGAGATGTCACCGGCTTGGGCGCTTACAGGAGACCCGTAACCGTACCGATGGCAAGCCTCGACGCCCACGCCCGCTGATCGCGAACTGTCTCCGGTACACGGACAGGGATCGTATTCTCAAAGAGTCCAGGAAACATCCTCCGGAGGTGGCCGAAATCCAGCTCAAGTTTGCTGCGGATTATAGTGAGGCCACTGCCAAGCGGCGCAAATCATGCTATAAAGTGATGTATGACGCACGCGTAAAAGGATTCCAAGCTTTCCTCCTGTATCCAGCAACGATCAAACTGACCAAAGCTAATGTGGACTACACATTTGATGAAGCAAGCCAGGCGGAAAACTTCTTATCGACTCTGGACATGTAACCAATGGTGAAACATCACCGATAAGGTACTACGTGAACTCTTGACTGCATGCTTTGTGTCTGTCTGTGAACATGACAAATGACAATATTGATTCTATTGAAATGAAACACAGCTAAAAAGTAAACATCTGAGGGAGAGTAGAGGCATTGCCTCATGAAGGACGCTGTTTCATTTTATGAATGGGACGGGGTGGGGGGAGGAGGTGGGGGGAGGGAGGGGGTACTCATGGTCACCAGTGTTCTGTTTTCTTGTCTTAAATCAGTTCATCAATTGAAGATTATATTTTGTTGTATTTAATTCATGGACTACTCAGGATTATTTAACTATGGAAAACAATGATTTAAGAGAACATAGAATGCATGACTTTGACATGGATCTTGACCCCGACAGCCACCTGTGGAATGATATTGGTAGCGCTTGTAAATATTATTCTGATGATGAATTTAATTTACACTTCAATTCATGTGATGGTACAGGCCTATCTTTTGTTCATTTTAATGTTAGAAGCCTTTATGCCAATTTCAGTAAAATTAAAGACTATTTGAATTTACTTGCCTGCCGATTTAAAATAATTGCCCTCTCCGAAACGTGGCTTAATGATGAGAAAGGTGCAGATTTTGAAATGGATGGATACAATTTGTATTATACAAACCGCCCAGGAAAGAGAGGGGGAGGTGTGGCGTTGTATGTTGATAATAATTTGAAATGCAACATTAGTGAAACGATGTCTATTGCTATAGATGGTATTATGGAAAGTGTGGCTGTTGAAATTGAGATAAAGAAAGGCAGGAATGTGATAGCTGTGTGCATTTACAGAGCACAAGGCTCAAATGTGGATGCTTTTCGGAATTGTTTTGAAAGTTTACTCGATATCCAGAATAATCAGAAGACCCTTTTAATAGGTGGTGATTTCAATGTTGATTTTTTCAATCCATCCAAATGCAAAGTTACTTCTGATTTCTTTGCTGCATTATTTTCACGGTCCCTTTTTCCATTGATTTCACAGCCTAGCAGAATCACCACTTCTTGTGCTACATTAATTGACAATATTATCACAAATGATGCAAATCACATTGTTCAAAGTGGCTTATTGATAAATGACATCAGCGATCACTTGCCTGTTTTTACCTTCTTTGATTTGCAGCCTACAAAACATGAGCGTTTAAATCGGCCCACATACTTCAGAGTCAGGACTGAGGAAAAGATTCATGGATTTAGAAGTGAACTTGCAAAACAAGACTGGTCTGAAGTTTATGTGGCTGATGTGAATGAGGCTTATGGATCTTTTTTAAATACTTTTTTGTCACTTTATAACAAATGGTGTCCAATGAAGCTTTCTAAAACAATATTTAAAAGTGAAAAACCTTGGTTTACTAAAGGAATAATAAGAGCATGCCAAAAGAAAAACAAACTGTATAAAAACTATTTAAAAAACGGACCTCAGATTGTGAGATCAAATACAAAACATATAAAAATAAATTAACGAGCATTATAAGAAATGCAGAGAAGGACTATTATAATAGAAAACTGAGAGAAAATCATGGAAACATGAAAGCAACATGGAATGTATTGAATAAAGTAATAAGACCAAACTCTAGACAAGAAAAGATACCAGATTATTTCATTGAGAAGGATGTTGTGCATAACAGCAAAAATATTGCCAATGAATTTAATTTGTTTTTTACAAATATTGGAGCCAATATTGCGAACACAATGAATGCAACTAACGGAAATAAAACATGCAAATTGGGAAGCAGAATCATTCAGTCCCTGTTTGTTGAAGAGATCAGTGAATATGACATCTTATCTATTGTAAATAAATGTAAAAATAAAACCTCTACAGACAGTGATGGACTAGACATGACAATTATTAAAGAACTATTGACTGCATTGTTAAACCACTGACTTTCATTTGTAATCTGTCCATACAAACTGGTGTTTTTCCTGAACAAATGAAAGTTGCTAAAGTAATTCCGCTGTTTAAAGATGGAGACAAGCACAAATTTAACAATTACAGACCAGTGTCGCTGCTCTCACAGTTTTCTAAAGTCCTTGAAAAATGGTTTGCACAAAAATTAACAAATTTTTTAGATAAACATAAATTACTCTCTGACAAACAGTATGGATTCCGATCACAAAGATCCACAAGCCTAGCGCTCTCTGCACTGGTGGAAAATATAACAGCTGCAATTGAAAGAAAAGAGTACACTGTAGGTGTGTTTATTGACCTACGCAAAGCATTTGACACCATAAATCATGATTTGTTACTGTCAAAATCATCCAACTATGGAATTAGGGGTATAACACATCAGTGGCTTCAAAGTTATATTACAAACCGTAAACAGTATGTACATATCAACGGGTTAGATTCTGAATGTAGAGAGGTCATATGTGGTGTTCCGCAAGGGTCTGTTTTAGGGCCATTGCTTTTTATTTTGTTTATTAATGACATTTGTGACTCAACAAACAGGTTAAATTTTTTGTTGTTTGCTGATGACACCAGTATATTTCAATCAGGAAGTGATTTGTTGGAGCTATCGGAAAGAATTGAAGAAGAAATGTTAAAAGTGAGAAATTGGTTTAACGAAAATAAGTTATCTTTAAATTGGGATAAAACAAACTATATGATTTTCAGTAATCATAATTGATAATGTGAAAATTACAATTGATGGAGCTAGTATAAAAAGAGTCAAGGAAGTTAAGTTTCTAGGTGTTGTTTTAGACGAAAAATTAAAGTGGAAAGCTCATATTGACTATGTAAAAACAAAGGTCAGCAAAAGTATTGGCATTTTATATAAAGTTAGAGATTTGTTTGATTGTAGCTTGTTGAGTTTACTTTATTCCTCAATGATTCTCCCATATTTCAGTTATTGTGCTGAAGTCTGGGGTAACACATACACTTGTACCACCAAGCCTTTGTTCCTGCTGCAAAAAAGAGCAATTAGAATAATTAGTAAGAAAGGTTATAGAGAGCACACTAATCCTTTATTTATTGAAAATAAACTTCTTAAATTTAAGGATCTCGTCGACTTAAAAATTTTGATTATTATGTGGAAAGCTAAACAAAAAAAATTGCCAAATGATGTTCAAAGTAATTTTGTTGCACACGACGCTCCCCATAGAAGAAAATATAATTTTCGGAACATGTTTGCAGGAACATCGTTGAAACGGAAATGTCCGTCTGTTTATGGAATTAAATTGTGGAATTCTTTAAGTGTGGAATTTAAATGTTGTACGAGTGTTTACAAATTCAAAAAAATGTACAAAGACAAAATTCTGAGTGATTACGGAAAAATTGAAAACAACTGAAGTGAACTGTAAGACAAATGATGCTGTTTTGTTATGTTTTGTGACCTGGTGATGAGTCGGGGTATAATGATGGGGATTTCTGATTTTATTTTGTAAATTTGCTAATGGGAACAGATATCACAAGATTAATCTTCATTCTGTTCCTTTTTGTTCATGTATGGATGAAAAAAAAAAAGTGTAATGGCATGACATGACATGAACAAATAAATAAATAAATAATCCTTAAAATCCTTAAATAAATCTGTTGGGGGAGTCATCTAAAACCTAATGTAATATATCTATACACATTTAAATTCCGCTTTTTTTACTCTCCCTTCCTTGCTCTTCTCTGCAGAGTTTGGCTTAAGCTGGACGTACACTGTGCGATTTAAGACACGATTTTGATAAAGCTAAATTAATCATCAACTCACACTGTGCGTCTGAATCGCATACGAGGAGTGAACAAGCTCACGATGCAGGTGCTCACACTGTACGGGTGACATGACCCGTGTTACCATGGATACTAGCTTGGTCTGTCATATCATCCTTTCAAACAGCGTCTAAACACCCACACATCAATTAAATCACTTTGGCGAGGCTAACTTCAGCAACACCTGACAAGTAGCCGCTTAAATTAGCCGATAGCCACTAAACTTTGTGTCTGCAGTGATGTGTTCAGGAGGACGTTATCAGCGTGTTCAGCCCTCCCTCACCTCTTTCTCCCTTCTCTGCCTGTGTCTCTTCCTCCTGGCGCCTGCAGCTGTATTTAACCATGTTCAGACTGCTTTCCGCCGGTTTCAGTAGCGCTGCCACAGCGCCAAGACCCGCGAAAAATATCAAACATGTTTGAAAACCCTGCGACCGTGCGATTTTCAGCCGTACGTTCATTGTGAGCAGCTAATCGCGGCTCGTAGCCACTGTGACTTCACCACAGAGACGCACGGAGAGCCTGAAAGATCGCACCACTTCAGAATTGTTGTGCGATCAAAATTTGTGTGAAAATTGCACAGTGTTCTCTCTCTGATGGGTCACTGTAATCAGCCTTCTTCGTGTAGGTCTCAGAGTGTGTACCTTAACGGCGAGCCCGGCGGGCGTGAGCTCCTCCATGTTGCGTTCGTTGAGCCCGTCCTCGCCCATCAGGGACGTGAGGTGCTGCAGACACTGGCTGTGGCCCTGAGACGCCGACACGTGCAGCAGGTTGTTGTTCTGCTCGTCTCGGATCTGCTCCAGGTTATCGGCCGCTAAGTGAGGCTAAAAAGGAGAGACCTTTTAGTGCTGCCTCTAGTGGACAAACGTGTTACTGCTCCTCACCAGTAGAGAGACCTGTCCCTCCCTCACGATGTTGAGGATGTTGTTGTTCCTCTTGGTCTCCTCGTCCATCTCCGGGGCCGGGGCCCAGGGTTTGGACGTGTCTGGCCTGGCCGCGGTGCCCCCCGCTTGGGCAAACATCAGACTGGAGCCCCCCGCTTCACCTGAGGCCCTCTGGACGTCCGGGAACACACGGGCCGACAGGAGCTTCTCTGGAGGAGAGAGATCAACTTCATAGGTCCAGAAGATTAAGCTGCATTCTGGATGTTCTTAGCTTTCAGATGATGAATGGCATGTTCAGGCCTGTTAAAATAGCAAAGTTTGCAGTGCGATACATTGAGGCGGCGAGTAACTGGCACGCCCTTCTCCCCCATTATAACATGTGTTAAACTCCACTTCTTGCCAGAGCAAACAATTGCTAAGCTTTTGCGAAATGTCAACTAATGACGTGACAGTGACGGATACTTTACAAACACACATAACACTTTTCCCAACTAAATACGTAATGAATTTATAAAGTGCTTTCCACTTTTACCTGAGTGCGCTCCCGCATCGGAGAAGGAGGAGAGGGAGGAGGAGCAACTGAGCAGCCCAGAAACGTGTCCGTCTGTGGGGGTGAAGGCTCCGGCGGCAGCCCCCGGGCGCTGGAGGTGATGGAGGTCTGGATCAACAGAGCGGGACTTTCTCAGGTCTGACCACTTCACGGGAGACAACACGCAGAACTGAGAGGAACAACAGGAATGAGTAAAAATGCCATTACTGTAAAGCTTCAAAATATCAAAGATAAACATTTGTATCAATTCAAGTTACTGTTGTCACAATACTAAAACTCCATTTCGATACTGAAAATACAACTCAAGTCTACATATCGATTTTGATATCATCGCAAAAAGACGTCCCCTTTTAAATATATATACTATATTTTTGCTGTAGGAAACTTCTCTTTTTTCCATCTTCCCTGTATTATCTACATTGCAGATATAATATATTAGTTTATATGGTTTTATCCTGTTCTTGAGAAAGAAAGTCAAAATGTCTGATTTGTCTCCAATTAAAGTCAAATGCTAAAATTATGCAGGCTAATATAAACAACAGTATAAACTATTTACTGGACCGTCACAGCTGTCACATTTAGGAGCATTCATTCAGAGCAAACAATGTTAAAACTGGCCTTTAAAATTCCTCTAAATATATCCATGAATCAAGTACAGACAGGAAACATGTAACTGTACAGCATTTTTAGGAGAAAAAAACGCTTAATATCCAATGCTAACTGATACATGTAAATGAATGGATGCCACTAGGCTAGGCTAAGCCATAGTAATGAATGGGCGCTAAGCTAACAATAGCAACACTCACTAATTCTACAGTTTCTAAACAAACATTGATATTTAAAGGTCCTATATCATGCAGAATCAACTTTTTGGAGCTTTTAACCATGTTATAATGCTATTTCCTTATCAAAGACATCCCCAGAGTGGTTTTTGGCTTCATTCACACGTGTCTGAGTTATCCTCCTGAAACCTTCTCTCTGAGCAGCTGCTCCGCCCTCTCCTGGTAAACCACTGAGTTGTGCCAATCTGACGTCAGATTGTAACCAGGAAGTGCCTGACGTCTGTAATGTGATGCCTTATGGCCTGATTTTAATTTATAAAACAGCTTTTTCATTATTTCTATTGTAAGAAAGAAAGAGAGAAAAAGAAAAAAAAAGTGTTTGGCTGTGAGAGGTGCTTTAATCTTTTTTGGTTCCTGCTTTCGATACTTTCATTTTTCTTATACCAGTAGAACCTAAACATTTTTTCCGATACCAGACTGGTATCGCTCAATCGCCCTAGTCACTGTAGCTGACGCTAAATTGTCTATTTGAGTTTAACACGACACCTATTGGTCAGGCTATGCTACTACGTTTGTTTTGTTCTATAATTTTTTAAAAACTACAAAAATGTCCACAGTAATAAGTACCACAGCTTTATGTTTAAGAGCAATTTTATATTTATTTTTGTACACAAGAGAAATTCATTTAAAAAATTGTCACAGGATGTGACGTTAGAGCCGGACGTTAGAGAGAGAGTGTAAAACCGCCAGAGGAAAAAAGTCAAGAGTCAAGAGCACAGCGTTTAAATAATATTTTCTGCCTTTTAAGTCTATCACTGGTCTACTTGGCGAACACGGTAATATTATTTTTGCCTTTGTTGCTGTGCAATATATGTATATTTGTGACCAAAATATGCTATGCTAATGGTCAGAGTAAACATAGCCTTTGTGTGTCCCTCTTGTAGTTTTCACGGTGTTCCACGAATTGCTGCTGTGTCAATAAATGCTTGTGGACATCAGTATGAGGCGTGCAGTCCCTTTTTGAGATGACCAGGGGTAGCTACAGTCACAAACGCTGTTACTCACGGGGGTCTGCGCACTGCTGCTGCCCAGGGACAGGGCCTCGTTGTGGGGGAGAGCGGCGGCCTTGGCCCCTCTCTGGTTTCTCTCCAGAGTCCCTGCAGCGCTCGCGCTGCAGCCCAGCACGCTCTTCTTCTCCTGGGGCAGAAGACACAGGCGACGATCACAGAAACAGTTCATTTGTCCATGTGTTTGGTTCATGTTAAAAAGCCTAATACGTACTCATTTCGTTTCGTACAGAGGGTCTGGATCTTCACAATTGAGCTCCGTTAACAGGTGGGAGGGGTGAACTTTTGAAATGATTGGATCTGATTTTCGATAACGTTTGGTCGTGACGTATGTAATGCGCCCGTGTTGAGTGCAGCAGCTATCATAACTCTATCATAACTCTTGGGAGCATTCCTTGTACATTCCAAGGCTTCAATTATAATTTCTGGATATTTGGGAGCCGAGCCAGAATGGATTGAAGAGCTTCCTTTACTTTTGTATCCGCCGCCATTACCAAACTACAACCAGCAAATGCGGCGCAAATGCTTGACGTCACCTACCCCGCCTCCCCCGCTCGCTGAATGGTAGATTGAAATTCAACCAATGTAACGCGGCCACTGAGATCAGACCCAGACGTACATGTAGGGAAATTATAATTGACCGGAGTTTACGGATGGCTAAGGCCAGGCTAGTACAGAGGGGAGTTTAGGCAGATTTTCATCAGAGATCTTTTTCCATTTATTTAAATGGAAATTAGAACAGGGAGCTTCTGGTATCCAGCAAAAAGACGGTGCTCATGGAAGGAGCCAATAGAATATGCGAAAAAGATCAGGTCCAAGCACTCATCATTTGCAAAAGTAGAAAATGCTTTATCTGTTTCTAGCCCAAAAAGAAAGTATTTTCTACATTTGCAAATGATGAGTGCCTGGATCTGATCTTTTTTTACTTATTTAAATGGATTTGGAATTTCTACATTGAATACTTCTACTAGGCTATTAACCTGCAGGCGAGAGGCTGCCCTACCTCATTTGGAGAAAACGGCCCTAAAGTTTAGTCCCTTTGTCTGCACATGCGCCCTGTGTATATTTCTCCTGTCCTGCTGTCTCCCACAAAGGAAATGACCATATTTGGATTACAGCGTCATCTTGGTCACAGCCTTTCATGCTACACGTGGATACCTATGTCAGTATTTGTGAATGAATAAGCATGGGTCAAGGGCCGGCGTGATGTTGTAGTTACTTCAGTACACTGAGCGTATCCTCTTATTCTTCTTACTGCAAACTGTCTTATTATGATACGATATTTATTTTATCTCTAGTCTGTTCATTATGAATGAATGAATGGTTTATTTTGGTTGATTGATGCATTTAAATTTCCAAACAGTAACAATAACAAAACAAAACAAAAATATTCAACCAAAAAGGAATAGACTGAAGCAATGCTTATTTATGCCTATCCTTGTTCAAACCACATAACTGATGCTAAAACAGCTCATCACATTAATGATATACATTATCAAATAAAAATAATCAACTATTTGGTGACTTACAGACAGAATAATGAATGATATGTACACATACACATCTCCATTTTATATAAGCTTGAGGTAATCACTCATATTCTTCTGCTTAAATCCAATTAAAGAAGTACACAGTTTAAATTCATCTTTTAGTCCATTCCATAGCTTAACACCCTCAACTGAAACACATCTGGACTTCACATCAGAGCTCACTTTAACATTTTCAAAAATAAATAGACCTCTTAGGTAATAACAACTTTCCCTTAATTTAAAGAACCTCTTAATAGAATTAGGAATGTTATTGTTTTTAACCCTGTGAACAATTTCTAGCACTTTGATGTTGACAATATACATTAATTTTAGAGTTTTATTTTGAATAAATAAATTATTAGTTGGTTCACAATAACCAACCTTATTTACAATCCATATAGCCCTTTTTTGTAATTTAAATAAAGAATCTATACATGTCTTGCCAGCGTTCCCCCGTATCTCTACACAATATGACAGATGGGACATAACTAAAGAACTATATATCAAAAACAATCCTTTTTTATTCAATAAATTCCTTGTTTTATATAATATTGCGATTGACCTTGACACCTTATGCTTGACATATTCAATGTGCGGTTTCCAACAAAGTTTGTGATCTATGATTACTCCAAGGAATTACTATTCACATGGTGTCTCCTGTCCCTGTCTAGATCGAACAGGGGAACCCGGCTGAACGGAGGAACCCTGCCTACTGGATTGACAACAAGGACTGGACGGTCTGCGATCTTGGCCCGTCTGCTGAAGGGACTCCATCGGCCGCCCTGGGTCTCTATAGCTGTCCGTCCATGGGAGTGGATCTCTCCTTCTGTGGTTCTCCCCAAGGTTTCTCTTCTTTCCCCTGGGTTTTTGACTTTTTCCTCACTGTGCTGAGAGTCTAAGGACAGGGGACACCCGCGCCGCTCGTCGCCACCTACTGCTGATGCTTATTTGGACATTATGTTTGCCTGAATACTTGATTCACCTGAACTTTACACTGTCTTATTTATAGGGGTGGGCGATATTGACAAAAATGAATATCTCGATATTTTTTTTCAATATCTCGATATCGATATTCAGACGATATTTTGACACAGGCAGTGCTACAACTTGTCCTGAGCCCTTTCCTCGCAAATATGAGCGACTCAAGTGACAAACTTCATTCATATCATTAGATTCTTCATCTCTGTAATCGCTCCACGCTGCCATGTTGTTGTTTTGAATGTGTTACGCAGCGGAGGGGGCGGCTGGCGCGCTACGGTAACCCACAAGGACAACGCGACAAAGTCCGAAAAAAAAATGTTTGGGGGGTCGGATTGTACAAATTATGAAATATCTCGATATCCAATTTTGCATATCGTCCAGACAACAATTTCGATATTATCGTCTAAACGATATATCTCCCACCTCTACTTATTTACTGTCTTAATGTTCGGTGCAGCCCTATGAGGCAACTCCTGTTGTGATATTGGGCTATACAAAATCATTGATTGATTGATTGATTGATTGATTGACTGACTTCCTGGAAGTCTCCGGCTCAATAAGAGAGAGTCTGTTTTTTACTCTAACATTAAAATTAAAATGTTAAGGAGAAAACGAGCTAAAACTTCAGTACCTTCACTTTAGTAATAACTTGACAGAGCAACGTTTACTTTTATTGGTGTAATATTTGATATGTAGTATCTGTACTTTTACTCGAGTAATGAAGACCTTGTACCTGTGGCGTCCGGGGCAGCGTAGTGGACATGGGGCTGGACTTGATGTACGGCACGTCCAGGATCTCGTCCATGTCCAGGTCGTAGTGCTCCAGTTCCCCAAACAGACTGTGGGGGGCGCCGGGAGGCCTGTGTTTGGGCGCGGGAACGGTGACGTTGGCGGAAGCGGCAGCCGGCGCTTTCTCAGGGATGGGGTCATCCTTGGGGCCGGGGGCGGGGCCAGTGGCGTCTTTGGGCTCGCCGCTGTCCGTTTCCGGGTGGTGCTTCAGAGGCGACACTCGTTTGACGGGTCTGAACTTGCTGTGGACGTCCGGGCCGTGCGACGAGGCGCCGCGGCTCCAGTTAATGACGGGAGCTGGACAGACCGCGGGCAAACAGACTTAATGATTGAATAATACAAGCTCAATTATTAATACTTTTAATGTAATTTGAATGCCCAAACACTAGATTTGAATACCACACACGCTAATCTCTTAAAGGCACACCATGTAAGATTCTGGATTGTACTGGTGCCAGCAAAACAAACATGCTCCAAATACGCTACGTTCTCGTGACGTCACAACATTGTAAACAGCCTATAGTTTAAGTTGGTGCAGCTCAGAATCCTATTGTGGTAACTATGGCAATGGTCAAAATGCTGAATTCCACACTTGATTCATGGTTAATCTTTCTATAACAGCTGAACCTTTCCACATAAGAAAAAAACTGTCCCAAAGTCCAGCGCCTTCTCTCTCAGCACAGATGAACTAAAGCTAAGGTCACAACCGGCCGTACGGGCTTCTACGGCCGGTCTACGTGCACAAAACGCAAGAAAACGCACGGAGAGCGCGTGTGTGACGTGCTTATTTTGGAGCCGCAGACCCGCCGCAGAGGTTCTTTGACATGTCAAACAAACTCTACGGGCGCTTACGTTTTTTTCAGGTTGCAAGAACGCTGTACGTCTGCGTGAGTCGTCTGTACGGCCAGCGTATGTCTTTCGTACGTTTTGTACGAAACTTTTCTCATATGCCACACTTGCGGACTTCGTATATGTGTCGTGTGCCACACACACACCTTTAGTGCGGCCAACGCACTTTCAGATGTCTCGTACGTCCTCTATACATTTTGCGTACGTCGTGCGTGAATTGCCCGTTCGGTGAGAGTGCATCTACCGCACGAAAACTCCGATGTATAAAGCTTCAGAGCTGCCTCTGACCAGGTACAAAGTACACCGTTTTTGCAATACGCCGAGGGGAAGAGGGAAGGCGAGGAGAGAACAGGTGTCAGAGAGGGAGGGGAGAAAACGGCATTATGCTGGTGTGACGCGCAGCAGCTTCACCAAAGGTTTTTTTGTATCTATGTATGTGAATATAAGACATGTAGTCACCGTGGCTTTCTCTCTCCAGCTCCGGGAAAAGTGTGTCATACTGCCCAAACATGCGCCTCCTCTGTATCCAAGGGCCAAATATATTTCAGATTCATTTTATTGGCCATTTGCAGTTTAAACAACCACATATATAGACTATTCCCCTCCAAATTGGTCCGGTAATCTCTGAGATAACGCACGGCGTTGGTGCACACGACGTACAGATCGTGTGCAGTTCTTGCAAACTTCATACGAAGCCGCATGGCACCACGGTCAGTACGTTTATTGCAGGTTGGTCGTGCGTTTGCTACGAATGAAGTGACAGCCGCACGTCTGAGCAGCCTGCGTGTGACGCATGTTGGTGCGCGGTGATCTGAACACCACAACTACGTTCTCCACCAACAAAAATAAACGCATCGATTTGGGAAACGCCAGAAATCGCACGACCAAAAAGTCGTACGGCCGGTTGTGACCGAGGCTTAAGGTCACATGACTGTCTCATGAAGGCAAAAGTGAAGACGATAGTTCAAATGATGAATAAGATGAATGTGGCAGGTTCGTGAATCCAGTCACTTCCAAATAATGATCTGGACATTTCTTTCAAGACTGTGTCTCTCCCACTGAGTCGTAAATACTACGCTAACAGAAAAGACATTTAAAACAAAATAACTGCAAACTGTAAATATATTTTTAAAAAATAGATATTTATTGTATTTAATTAAAGTGCATCAACATAAACAAAATTGCAAAGACAAACCCTTTCTCTAACTGAAACGTCGCAGTGCAGTGTGCAACAATGGTTAAACATCTAAATTATTTATACTGTATTTGGATTGAGCTAATAACAACAAATCCTGAGGTGGGCTCTGTTCTTATTGGCACATTTGTGCCAACATTTTAGCAGGACCTTCTTCCTCTGAGCAGGGTAGAGGGCAAAAAAATTAAAATAATTACAAATACTAATAAATAAATAAAACATAAAAATAAAATAATGTTATAAATCGATTTTTTTTTTAAATATGAATCGATTTGACCTACCAACTCGAGTTTTAAATCAAATAAATTTTTTCCCCAGCCCTAACCGGGGGAGATGAAAGACCCCCCCAATCATCCTATTAACACTTATTACCCCGAGAGGGACTACGGAAAGTATTTATTAAGGTAAACAAGTTACTTAGTACTGCTTTAACAACGCTATTTTTTGTACATCAGCACTGAAAAGTGGAAGCCTAAATCTATGGCTGATTCCAAAACCGTGAAATTGGTAAGATGTGCGTCAGCATCCGCCATTATAAGTTGCCTCCGAATTGGGCTGTCAGTTAGGAAGGAGTTAGGGAAAGGAGCCTCAATGCTAACTATCATGGCCACTTTAGCATAGGAGCTTCTGATGCTAACTCACTGGCGATTAGGAGCCATGTGCCATCCCATAAGCCACTGCGCCGCATGCACGCCCCCTCGCCCCCACCCTCGAGTGATTCTTCATGCTTTGATTGACAGGTGCACAATTCATTAAACAAATGTATATAAGAGATTCTGCACAAGCCAAACTTTATAAAAGTGACGAAATACATGTTAGAGTCATCACAGCACAGTCACATGTCAGTGTTTTAAAGAGCCTCCTCAGTAAATGACTTAAATGGAGGCAGTTTGTGCTTTTGCTTTCATTTAGTAGAAATTAAGCCACATGGCTAATTTGCATACTGTAGCTTTATGACACAGCTGTTGAGATAAAATAAGGCTAAATGAAAATGTGATGGATCATTTGGATTAATTTTTTTCTCCTTAAATATCTTTATTTGGACACTATGTTGTTGCATATGCACTACAGTAGGTGGCGGCATACGCTTTTGTTGGCCTGTCAATATCCTTAAATAAGAAGATGAACAGCTGTTGGTGATGTCACTTCCCCTTCCCCTGGGTAAGGACGGTGGAATTGGGCAAATGCTGCTGAAGCTCTAGTTCACTAACTGCATAGAGATCTAACAGTTGACCCCATGAAAGGTTAAGGATTAGTTGCTAGTGTTAGTACTTAGAGCCGGGGTGTCCAAAGTGCGGCCCGGGGGCCAAATGCAGCCCTCAGACCAATTTTTGGTGGCTGAATCGGTACACATCATCAGAGATGGTCCTTTTAATTTGAAATGTAATAATTCTACACAATTCTAACCCAACAACTAACATTTTATTGTGAGGCAGAGCTGGCAAGGAGGTGTTAAGCATAAATAAAGGTGTGGGGCACAATTGAAACCTCTGCTAGTCAAAGGTTTTGCGGCCCTAACCACCGATCTATGGCCCTTCAACCCGTGTACGCTTCAGTATGTGGCCCCCCATGAAAAAAGTTTGGACACCCCTGACTTAGAAGCTATCATTTAAGGGTTTCGGAATCAGTCTATGACTGACAGGTGGAGCACTGTGGAGGCTCCGCCCGCCCCGTGAGGGTAGGGCTTCCCACCTTTTTGCCCTTTTAAGAAACAGGCTTTGTAGGAGGAGACTTGTTGCAGCCATGTTAATTTCACAGACCACTCAGGATCATTACTATGAATGGGGCTGAATGGATCATCATCGATCTCTTGTATGTTATATCTATGATTTTAGTATACGAAATTAGCACCGTTGTAAAACATTCTATCAAAAGGAAGAATGAGAGGAAATTTCAATATTTAAAACTAAATCTAAATTGGGGAACGAGAAACTTTGGAGCGAAATAATGTGGACAATTTCAACCAAAACTGCAGCAGAATGTGTTTCAGGCCAATTATCTAACAATTTTGGATGAATTTATGCAGTAAAGATGGCTGAACAAGGCTATTATTTTCCAAACATTTTTGATTGAAAGCCAGATGGAAATTACTCCAATGCTTTAATGAGATATATGTATCACAGTGTCAGACCTGCCCTGTCCTCGCTGGCTCCATCGTTTCTCCTGGACAGCTCTGGGATGTTCTTCAGAGACGACACGGAGTACTGGGGAAACAGACAGAATCATCAAACTTGTCCAAAGTGTGAGAAAATCCACAGATACAAGTTTCTACAGCAACACTGGTCCATTGAAGCAGACAAACATAGTTCCATTCATTTACTGTGGAAAATGCAAGGACAAAATGATCTTTATCCAAAATGCCATATATGTTACATTTGGAAAGG
Organism: Neogobius melanostomus; assembly: GCA_007210695.1. Lineage (NCBI taxonomy): Eukaryota > Metazoa > Chordata > Actinopteri > Gobiiformes > Gobiidae > Neogobius > Neogobius melanostomus. The sequence goes on along the minus strand of VHKM01001007.1, from coordinate 153,247 downwards.
GATTATAATTAAAGTGTGCTTAGGGCGAAACTGTGCAGATGAATAAGGTCAAAAATAGGGATGGGTATCATTAAGGATTTATCGATACTACTACTCTTATCGATACTCCTTATCTGTCCGGTACTTTAACGGTACTCTTATCGGTACTTTAAAAGGAAAAAAAAGTTAGATAGAGGCTACTGTATAAGTAGGCATTAATCCTTGGCCTATATTTATTTTTTATTAATCTACATTTTATTTCCAATTTGCGTGTACAGTTAAAATAGGCTACTTCACTTACTTTATTATTTTTTTAAATCATTATTATTATGTAGTAAATCAAGGCGGTTAGATTTGGCTGTAGCTCTGAGGACTGAGTCCAAATGAAAAGTTAGTGCAGTAAAATAATGAACTAGACTCGAGTCACTTCCTGTCATCTGCCTCTCAGCTTGTGTCCAGTGGGTCGACACCGCCTCGCGCTGACGTGCACGTGGGAGCGCGCACGCCTGTGCTCGTACACGCTGCCGTGTACGCCGTTTGTGGAAAATCAGACTCCAAAACTCAAAACCGAACCCGAAACTCTTTAGCTTGAGTATTTGTGAAAGAAGAAAAGTGCGCTTCTGTTTGTTCAATACGAAGTGGTTACGTTTGGCTTTTTACAGCGGGTTAGCGACAGCAGCTCGGGGGGTTTCTGAGTAGATTAAGCACATTATGAATGTCTAACACAGCGTGTCTTTCCCGCGCGCACCTGTCTCGCTGCACACGACTGCAGAGGGTAAACAAGGCAGTGGCCGAGCGCGGGGATGGGCCGACACCGTGCGCTCTCGTGTGGGGTAGCGGGGATGAACAGATCCGATGCAGCAAACGCATCCATGAGAGCGGAGAGAGACTTTTTTTGTGATTATTTGAGCGCGTGTGATCAGCAATGCAGCGGCCCCGTTAGAAGACCGATCGGTCCGGGTGGACCGGCACACGTGGGCCCTGGGGCCGTTATGATACCGGGGTTCTAGACCCATCCCTAGTCAAAAATTTTATTTAGAAATATTAATTTGGAACTTTTGCTGAAGAGTTCTGATATAAATTTGAGGGGGAAAAAACAACAAATTTTATGAATAAAAATGGCCAAAATTGCCCATATTTTTAGCGATAAAATCTAAATATTTGACAAAGCCGGGGGTTTAAATGTATGGTTATATTTAGTGATGCACGATAATGGAAATTTGAACCTATACCAATAACCGATAATGACACAGATAATTATGTATATTTACATTTTATTTCGTGACAAGAAATCAGTGTAACTGTTCACAGTTCTGCCCAAAATGTATAAACTACCAAATAGGGCTGAACGATTAATTGCATTTGCAATTTTATCGCGATATTACACAACGCGATTTCGTAATCGCAGGGAACGCGATTTTGGAAGTGAATGAAGCAGTGAGATATGGCAGCAAAGTCCGCTCCGCGGCGTGCTTTTGTTTACGTCTCAGTCTAGTTAAAATGCGCGGTAGATTGTCGATGTACAGTGAAAATATCAGCGTTAATCATGCAGCCACCGCGAAGGACTATTGCTTTCTTCTCCGTTAGCATTGTGTTAGCGGCAGCGCTCATCACGCCATCCCCTCGCTGCTACTACACACTCTGATGATCAGAGGATTCACACGTCTCCTCCACAGAGATATAGGTGAGCCTGTGCTGCTTGTAAAGAGTAAAGAGTCGTTTGTGGCTCAGTTTAGGCTTATGTTTGGGAATGTTGTGGATAAAGAACTTATCTCAAAAGCATAATGACGGTTCATGACCATAAAGTATCCGCGGAGGCCATGTGCCTTTATTTACCTTTGCATCTACCGCATATGTGCTCCGTAGGTAGTACAGACGCTAGATATAAACACTAAACTGCTGTATGAAAAGTATTGGAAACTACGATCCGAGGCAGCAGTCTGTGCCATGTCTTTACTGAGGAAATGCGCTGTTTAAGCTGAAATGTCACTAAATGGCTGCGAGTCAAAGAGAAAGTAAACGTGTCTGTGTTTGGCACCTCATGTCACCGTGTCCTTGCGTCAATGTTCTTCTCTTCATATTGTCCAAAGTTACATCCCAAAACCAAAATGCTGCTCCTAATTCCACTGTGTTTTGGCGTGTGCTCCATCTGGCCTCTCCGTGTTCATCAATAAGGCGCATCTGACGCAACTACGAGTCGCAGCTCAGACCGGAATTTGATTGGCCGAAATAATAAATAATCAATAGTTTATTTTGTATTAATTGGGAGTTTGATTTCCTAAAACTTTTCCAACTAGTTAAAGCAGTAGGGCTGTCCCCGACCAAAGATTTTCTTGATTGACCAAAAACATGTCCTGAGCAGCGATTAGTCGACTAAAAGGGGGCGTGGCATGACGTTGACAAAACTACAACTTTTCTGACCCAAACTGCACTCATAAGACGTGAAACTTTGAGTGCTTTAATATTTATACATTGAAGCAACGTCAACGGTGCATGTATGTGTAAAAAGTCACATTAATCTAACCTTTAATCTCAGGCTCACTCCTGATCTGCTGCTGTACATGTGCTGTCCATACATCCATATAATGCAAATAAAGCAGTAGTTCTCTTCTTCCATCATCATCCCTGTTCTCAAATGTCCTCCGGGTCAGACATCTCTGTGTGACACTTGTCTCTGTTTCGCCGTAATGTAAACACGAGCCATGTGCTTTATTGTGAAATGTGCCGCCCGCGTGGCTCCGTGTCAGACTTCCTCTCAGGTTGTTGCATTTCTTCAACGTGTAGTGATGACTCGGTTCACGTTCCTCGTCTTATTTATCTCAGAAAAAGCCAGAATGAAGCGGAGAAAGACACAGCGAGTCCATGAGCTGCTGCGCCTGACGTTACAGGCTACTTTCGGTTTCGTTCTCGCGTATGAACCGCAGATAGAGGTCAGCCGTCAGACTCGCGTATCGGCTATTTCACTGTAGAACCAGGGTATTTGTGGTTTAAGCAACTGTAGAAGTCTGGCCACATCTCACAGAGCCGCTGATCTCAGCTGCTTATGCGCACACAGGAGAGACGCTCTCCCGTCCTCATTTCTCTCCTCAATGTTTTTTTTTCTTTTTTTTGTGCAAAAGCATTTAACATAAAACAATCAAACGTCACTCTGTCTGTAAAACTTTGATATATCTGTTATTATAATGAATTATTAGCCCAAGGTAAAAGATAAACCTGCCACAGGCCTCTGGTGTTACGTAAACTGAGAGCATCTTAACTGATGCAAAAGTGCGTGCATTTAGTCGACCAATGAAAATCTTGATCGACCACGACGACATCGACCAATAAGTCGACTAAATGACCAAAAGGGAGCAGCCCTATAAAGCAGACGTTTGTTCTTACTTTTCCTGCACTTTAGTATGGGTGATGTTACTGACTGGATCAGTGAGTTTTATCCTTTTTTTTTTTTTTTTTTAATATATCTATATAATTTATCTTTTATTTATAGACTGTACTGTTCAGACAGTTTAAGAAGTGCAGTCCACATGTTCATACATTTTGAATAGGTCAAGCAACAATTTTGTTTGCTTTATTGTTGCAATTTTCACTTCAAATTAATCTAATAGTTTATTATGAAACAGCCTGATGTATTGCTTGTGTTAGGTGAAAAATACATGAGAAGAAGATTTTGCAACAATAATCGCATATTTAATCGCAATCGCAATATTGAAGAAAAAAATCGCAATTAGATTATTTTCCAAAATCGTTCAGCCCTACTACCAAAAAATAAACAAGCGTATAAATATAGATCAAATAATGAGTTTTACTTTGGGTTTGGGTCTCCACCTTTCTGAAAGCTCAGGGTTTTTACTGTTCATCATCTGAGCAGGTCTGTCTCTGTCTCTGCTCATCTGTGTCACGTCTTATTTAAAAAAAAAAAAAAAATAATAATAATAATATTTCTTCCTTCTTGGTAATTTCTTTGTGTTGACATCATACTAATGAATTCTTAGATACAACATTGGTAGAATATAGACAGAATATTTCTGCCGTTGTGTCCTGTGCTGCTGTAACGAGAGAAGTGAGAGAGAAGTGATGCCAAATCTGTGCCTGTGACAGATTCACGTTTGCATTGCACATGAAGTAGATACGACAGCACCAATACACTCTTTCCTGCATTGGGCTAATTTGTGCATTCGTGTGTCAGAAAACACGTGGCTCATTTTATCAGTGTAAAACATCTATCGTCTTTATTTTGTCAGAAATACAAAGATAATGCACAGCGTTGTTTCGCTGGAATACTCTTCGTATTTTATAGCTAAAACAGTGCAGTAGTCGCTTGGGCAGAGCGTATATATATCTGCTGTAAATTTGCAGTCATGAATCTGCAGCAGCTCCGGGCTGCAGTAGGAGCGGGACGGGGCCGCCGCCAAGAGACTCAATGCAGTTTGAGCTAATAATTATCGGGCCTAATTATTGTTTAAAATGATTTATCGGCTTATCGGGGTTGGCGTCAAAAATGCTGATAATTGCCGATAATTATTGTGCATCCCTAATTTTGTTACAAAGACTTGCTCAGGGGGATTTTGGATCTTGTTAAGTTTTTTAATAAACTAGTAATTAGTGAAACGACCATATTTGGATTACAGCGTCATCTCGGTCACAGCCTTTCGTGCTACACGTGGATACCAAACATGTCAGTATTTATGAATGAATAAGCGTGGGAAAGACCAGGGAGCGCCAAGATGCTGAACGTATGTCCTGAAAAACAACGGCGCGAGTCGACACTAGTCATAAAATAAGATGTTATGGAGAAAACTCTATATTGAAAAATGTATATGTTCACTGCCAGCATTTCACCATACTATCATGTTAATGGTGACTGTAGGTAATCCACATATGTGCTACTTTTGGATCAGGGATTTAACTGTGCTCTGGTGATGCGTTCACTGACCACTGTATCATCGGAGAAGTCGATCTCGTCCAGGTCGAGGTATTCAGGCGCCTCCATCTCCCCGCCGCATCCTCGGAGTCACAATCCTTCAAAAACATGAACAAAACAAACAGAGCTATTGAGAAAAGCCTCTCCTCAGAGGGTGAGCACTGACCGACTGTGCCACCAGAGGAAAGATCACTTTGGATTCCAACAATAACAGAGTCCATAAAGTATGAGGAAGGAAGTGTACGACTGTTGAAATGTGGGATTTTCCAAAGAAACAACAAAAGCATTTCACTCCAGGAGGATTTACCCCGAACACGAGACTCCAGTATGACCCAGTTACAGCTGAAATAAGGACTAAACCAGGGCTGAACCAGGGCTAAACCAGGGCTAAACCGGGACTAAACAAGGACTAAACCAGGACTAAACCAGGACTAAACCAGGACTAAACCAGGACTAAACCAGGACTAAACCAGGACTAAACCAGGACTAAACCAGGACTAAACCAGGGCTAAATCGGGGCTAAACCAGGGCTAAAGCAGGACTAAACAAGGACTAAACCAGGACTAAACCGGGACTAACCCAGGGCTAAACCAGGACTAAACCAGGACTAAACCAGGACTAAACCAGGACTAAACCAGGACTAAACCAGGACTAAACAAGGACTAAACCAGGACTAAACAAGGACTAAACCAGGACTAAACCAGGACTAAACCAGGGCTAAATCGGGGCTAAACCAGGGCTAAACCAGGACTAAACCGGACTAAACAAGGACTAAACCAGGACTAAACCGGGACTAACCCAGGACTAAACCAGGGCTAAATCGGGGCTAAACCAGGGCTAAATCGGGGCTAAACCAAGGCTAAAATAAAAAAGTTTCTTCTCTGCAGAGAGCTAATGTCTCTGTGTCTCCATGGGGTAAATCTGCTAACTCTGTCAGTTTAGACATAAGTATTCCGAAATGTATGGGATTCTTCATTCATTGTATTAGTTTAGCAAAGCGATCACCAATAGCTTTGTTACACTCTGGAGGGCCCGGTCAGACCCCCCCAAAGCCCCCATCTGGCCCTCAGACAGACCCAGTTCTCTCAGAATGAAAAGTACTTTATTTCCAGCCTTTGCTCATAAATGACTATGAGCATGCCCCCACTTTTTTATAAAATAAGGCATAAGTGCAACAGAAAATAAAATTCATACAATTTCAAGTTTCAATACTGATTTTGTTCATCTTACATTTTTCATTTCCTCCCTTAAATATTATTTATTTATTATGTATTTATTATTATTATTTTACAATCCGTGTTAATTGGCTGAGCTTCGATGTGGCACAAAATTCTAAATACAACCGCCCTCAAACTAACACGAATGTAATGGCAGCAAAACCAATGTTACTTAACCTATAACCTAATTAAACAATTTCAACTTTCTTGTAAGATTTTTGTTGTTGTTGTTGTTGTTGCTTACAACAGGTCATTTAAGATGGAAACGAGTCTATTTTTTCACTGCAAATTGGATAAATGTCACTTCTGGACGCGCATACAAATGGGCAGTGTCATACCTGGTTATTACGCTCGGTAAACAACACCAAAATACTGGGTTGGGGTTACATTTGGGCATTTACTGTAATTTGCATTTTAAATAACAGTGTTTAAAAACGCGGCGTAATGTCTACGAGAGGATATTTTAGTTTAAAGGTGTAAACGAATAGGATTAAAGTGAGATTAGCCAAATTAGTGACAGCCGATTGGATCCTATGTGGACACCAGCTGATGCTAACGCTAACAGGAGAGCTAGGGGGAAAATTAGGTCAATGGCAATAAAATCCCTGAAATAAACATTGTGGCTATAAAAAAGGATAGACATCTTGGTGCTGAATGTATCTGCGAGGTTGTACCTGGGTGGAATTGTGGAAATCCGAGGGGAAATGTTGCTTTCCGTGGCGCGGATGGTTAGCAGCGCACCGTTAGCTGGGCTCCACGAATCCAAGCGTCTTTTTTCCCTTCGACTCCGCTCCCGTTTCTTTTTTCTGCACAAAGACTTGGGGATGCGTGCGGCCCAGAGGGAGGAGAGAGACGGAGCAACCACTCTGAACCGCTCTGAACCCATAAAAGGCTAAAAAAAAAATAGAAAGAAAGAAAAGAAAAGAAAAGGAGTTTCGCTTCAATTAACTCTAGACAAAGAGCGAAAGGAGAGTGTGTGCGTAATGCGCTTTTAGTTCACTTTCATTGGATTAGAAAACATATGCTTGGTTTAAGGAGGCACGTTTTCTCCAGTTCGGCTTTACCCAAATCTGCAAGCTTCTCGACAGGGGAACAACAGTGTAATGCCTCATTTGAAAGCTAAGACCTACAAAAGTGATCGGAACTTATTTGTCACGTTGTCGCCGCCTTTTTGTCACATTTTTGAAGCGTTTTTGTCATGTTTTTGTCGGCTTTTGTTGCGTTTTCATCCTCACCTCCGTCGCTATTTTGTTGCTTCCTTTTTTGTTTTAGCTTTTAGATTTGGGTAAAGCCAAACTGGAGAAAATGTGCTCAGTTCAGGTGGGGAATAAGAAGTTAAGAGCATTATATATATATCACTAACATATTCTTTCTAATAAATTCAACATTCTTCTTTTGTTTAGAGTGCATATGAAACAAATGTGTATAATTCGTATTTTTTTTTCAATATTCTTCTTTAGATAATAATAAAAATAACTTTCTTGAAACAACTGTGTATGATAATAGAATTATGCTAAATATAGGCTACATTAAAATAGGCAAATCAACAACGTTCTTTGGTTGATGACAATGAGCACATACATGTTCCCATATTCCTATCATCGACGATCTCTGCTGAGGCCCGTTGCTTTTTATCCTGACCTTAATATATAACCCCCACCTTCACCAAGCACATTGTTTCCAGTTTTACCCAAAGCTAAAAATCTAAAACGCTTCTCGACTGGAGCTTACAGAATATAGGCCAGAGAGAGAGGCTCATTTGAAAGCTAAGACCTACAAAACTCATCTAAGTTTCTTCCTTGTCTTTGATATCATAGTCGTTTTTGTAGCATTTTTCGTCAGGTTTTCATTGCTTTTTTGTAGCGTTTTGGCCACATTTGGTTTTTCAGTGTAATGTGACTGGTTAAGCCACAAAAATGTGACCAAAACGTGTCAAAAGAGCAACAAGGTCTGTAGGTCTTAGCTTTCAAATAAGGCGTCACACTGGCCTATAGGCTGTAAGAGAAGCTTTTAGATTTGGGTAAAGCCAAATTGGAGAAAATGCACTCGGTTAAGGTAAGAGGTTAAGTCTCACACTTCGTAAGACGTTCTCTCATTGACCCAACCCTCTGCAGATTTAGCTGTGTTTTTCAAAATAACCGCGATTTTCCAAATGGATTAGGAATATCCATTTTTTTATTGTTTGTTTTTCCCCCCCGATAATTTCGTGATCGGTTTACATTGATTGGTATTTTTCTATATGACAAAAAAACCCGTAAATATTTAGGTGTTAGGTGTAAGCTTCGAGACTGCAAAATGATGTTTGTCCAGTAGAGGGCGTGCGTGCCTCGCTTGTAATAAGAGAAAGATAATAAAACATCTGGGCAGGTTTTACAATGAAGCATTTATTATGAATGTGGCAAAAGCAGTGAAATTAAATACAACTCAAATTCATATTAATATTACTCTGATGAAACTCCAAAGATAGCACCAAAACACCTGTAGTACCAGTGGAATCAAAAATCTAAAAAATGAAACAAAAAATACAGCACTCTTTCTTTCTAATGCCCCTTGACTTTAATCTGAAGACTCTTTGTTTCGTGGTGTAAAAGTGAAGCAGCAGAGTGTCGTCGGACGGACTTCAGTGTCTGAAACAGAGGCACAGGTTAAAACAAGACACTGAACAATGATATGTGAAAACTTCACAGTAACAGTTGTAGCAATCGTAGAGATGGGATTTTTGGCTCTTTTTGGTGAGCCAGATCATTTGCATTGGCTCACCAAAATGACTCTTTTAGCTCCTAAATGGCTCTTGATTACTTTTTACATACAGATTGAATTTTAGACTAATTTAGCAGAGGTTTTGATTGATGGCTTGTCAAATGAGCTTTTCGACTGCTCCCGGCACAAAACAACAACTATAATCAAGGAAGTAATGAAAAACAACAGAAGAATTTACTTTTTCATTGCTGATATATGGACTATATCAGCAACGAATCGGTGCCCACACTTTTAGAGCTTTAAAGGGCTAGAGGGCGCTCTAGGTAAATACAAATGCCAACCCTACACCCCCCCCCACAAAAAAAAAAAATCTGCAGATTACAAACTGTAAGTAGTGAAATATGCAGCCGAAAACGGTAATCGGGCAGCAGAAAGAAAGTTTGGAGTCAACAAGAAACTTGTGAGGGACTAGCGAGGTGACTTTTACTGCCATAAACAAAAACAGAAAAAGCTAATCACGGGCTAAAAGCTAGATGGCCACAGCTAGAGGAACAAGTTTGCAAATGGGTGCTTGAACAACGTGCTGCTGGGAGAGGCTTGTCAACGGTGCAGTCACGCCTCCATGCCCAGATAGTTGGTGTGACTTATATATGTTTTTTTCTTCTATGCACTTTATAGTCCGGAGGTACCAAGGAGATCTCAAAAAGATGTATAGAGTCTCTTTGAGATTCGCCTTATTGCAAGGCAACGTCTCGGAGACATCTCTGTGACCAGCGGCAACTCTGGTCTCCAATTAGTCTCCAGGCCGGTAAGACAGGCCCTTTAGATACAGCAGCAGTAGTTGTAGTATTCTCAGTAATGGAAACTGTGGTCCTTACGGGGTTATAGTGCAGCCGGACAGGTGCACGCTCGTCCCGGTGTAGTCCACGTCACACCGTGCCATGTTGTTGTTGAAGTTGGACTCTGGGACGCTGTGTTGAGGGTTCACCGTCACCTGGGCAACACAAACAAAGTTTTGCTCCAGTGAAGAGGACTCTTTCACCGACTGTATGTATGTATATGTATATATATATATATATATATATAGTGTTTGATGCGGGGCGTATTGTTTTAAATGTTGTAATCTGTAAAGCACTTTGTGATACCTTTCGGTATGAAAAGCGCTTTATAAATAAAGTTTATTGATTGATTGATTGATTGATTGATTGATTGATTAATTGATTGATTGCGAAGGTTAGCACCCCCTCTGGGTAAAATAGGAGCTTTCGTCCATTGAAATGAATGGGTGTCATATTTTATCATCAATGAACTTTTTAAAGCACCGCACATGTGACAAGTTGCCGTCTGTATCTATGTCACAATTTTAACGCGTGACACGGAGTCACCATGAGGGTCAGCTCCACGACGTGCCGTTAAAACTGTGATGCACAAATCACGGCGTCATGTGGCATTGATATTAACACCAAACATGATCCTACGCCGGAACCTGACAGAAGAGTCACATGATCCTACAGAAAAGTCACAGGTTTACAGTTTCACCTTGAGGATGTATTTTCCCGGAGTCACGTCGGTGATGTCGATCCACTGACAGTCGATGTCTGCGCCGTACGTGTCATAGCAGCCAGGACTCAGGCCCTGGAGGAAAACAACCAGACCAGGGTCAGTCCTGAGTCAGACCTGGGTCAGAGATGTCAATCACAGAGTACATTTACTACAGTACTGAGTATTTGAGGATCTGTACTTTACTAGTAGTATTTGTGTTGAGAATGTATTACTTTTATTTGAAAGATTACACTTCCTACTCCACTACATTTCTATAAAGGCTCCAAAGTCAAAAGTCCATTCGTCGCTGTGTCGTGTTGACAGAAATGCTTGAAAAGCAGCCTGTAAGTTGATAAAACATCAGTTTTCGATTTGTATCAACAAATGCTTGATAATTATTTAGAAGCACTATGTTTTTCCTACAAATGTCTGAGTTTACAGCATACCAAAGGATGAGAAAACACATTTTGTTAGATAACAAAATCAGGTATAGTGCCTTTAAAGATTCAAAGCAGAAAGTACAAAACCGTTTAAAGCTGCGAGCTTCAAAAACACGAAAATGTGCATGAATTCCCCTCTGTACGGCAACATGATGGCGGGATTCAGGCACATTTGGCAAGTATTTTCTACAACAAATACTTTACTTAAGTAATAAGTTGACTGAACAACCTTTACTTTTGTTTGGAGCACCACTGGACCTGAGTTGAAGAGTGTCTCGGACCTGAGTGTGTGAGGTGCAGGCGTATCTCCGGTAGTATCCCGGGTCACAGGAAGTGTCCTCTAGGCAGAAGCTGGCCTTGTGCCCCTCGGCCACAGACTGCTGGCTCTGGTCCAGCAGCTCGTACAGACTGAAGTCATCCATGCTGTGGAAGTGACTGGGGAGAGGGAAGGCCCCAGGGAATATCTTACATTTAATTGGACCAGAAATCAATCACTGAGTTTTAAATCCTGTTAAAAATATGGATGTTGCTTTGCTATTAGCTGCTGAAGCCAAACAGGAAGTGGGGGCAGGCTGCAGAAGTTCCTTGCTCTAATGCAACATTGAGGATACTGCCAATATTTTTAGAACGTGATCAACTAAAATCAGATTTATTCGTGAAAAATTGTGTTTTATAAAAATTGGGGGAAAATGGGGCAACAGGGGGAAAATGGGGAATACAATTGAGGGGAAAATGGGGGAAATGGTGTAAAAAATATGGGGAAACATGTTTATTTTTAGTATTTAAAAATAGCAAAAATGAGGGAAACAAATTGTGAACATGAAGAAATAAAACTGTGGCAAAAATAAAAAAATTAATGAAAATTGGGGGAAAACATTTTTTTAATTTGAGCTGAAACAACCGAGTTACTTCCTTTAATCCTGTCCCTAGAAAGGATTAAAGGAAGAGACAAGTTTTTCGATACCTGTAGAACCTAAATCTTTTTCCGATACCAGAGTGGTACTGTTTAATGGTACCCAGCCCTAACGGTAACCATAGCTGTCCTGGGTCTGACTGTCTGTGCCACTGGCCCCTTCTACACCAACCACTCACTCACCCCTACACTCACTGTCAGCCCTGTCGCTCCTGTAGTAGTAGTAGTAGTAGTTCTAGTAGTATAAGTATGTGCAGTACTTGTGACAGGCGTGCCACTCCCAGGAGTGGCGCGGCTTTGACGGCAGGAAGTCAGCTGTGCCCTGGTTCTTCACCCTTTGAGTGAACCTCAGCAGGACTCGCATGTCGTAGTCCTGCCCGTAACGCGCCGAGCTGAAGAGACAGGAAGAGACTTAAAACATAATGTATTTATTAGTTACAACATACTATAATATATGTATTAGTTACAACATACTATACTGTATTTATTAGAGTTACATCATACTATACTGTATTTATTAGTTACAACATACCATACTGTATTTATTAGTTACGACATACTATAATGTATTTATTAGAGTTACAACATACTATACTGTATTTATAAGTTACGACATACTATAATGTATTTATTAGAATTACAACATACTATACTGTATTTATTAGTTACGACATACTATAATGTATTATTAGTTACGACATACTATACTGTATTTATTAGTTACAACATACTATAATGTATTTATTAGTTACGACATACTATACTGTATTTATTAGTTACAACATACTATAATGTATTTATTAGTTACGACATACTATACTGTATTTATTAGTTACAACATACTATAATGTATTTATTAGTTACAACTATTAACTGTATTATTAGTCACAACAGTGGTTCACAAATGGGGTCCGGGACCTGCAGGGACCCCAAAGCTTGTCTACAAAACAAGTACATGGAAAAAATATTATTTTTTGTTAACGGAAAAGTATATTTCTTTTCTACATTATACTACTTTAAACAAGTATTTAGTCTAAATCATGGCTAATGTTTCTTTGTATGTTATTTTTGCTGCAAAATAATACAAATTCCTCATAATATAGTAAATATATTATTATGGGGGGCCCCGAGAGATTTTCGGATTGATAAAGGGTCTGCGGCATCCCAGACTTTGGAAATGGCTGAGTTACAACATACTATAATGTATTTATTAGTTACAACATACTACAATGTATTTATTAGTTACAAATACTAATGTATTAGTTACAACATACTATTCTGTATTTATTAGTTGCAACATATTATAATGTATTTATTAGTTACAACATACTACAATGTATTTATTAGTTACAAATACTATAATGTATTAGTTATAACATACTATACTGTATATATTAGTTACAACATACTATAATGCATTTATTAGAGTTACAACATACTATTCTGTATTTATTAGTTACAACATACAGTACTATACTGTATTATTAGTTGCAACATACTATAATGTATTATTAGTTACAAAATACTATAATGTATTAGTTATAACATACTATACTGTATATATTAGTTACAACATACTATAATGTATTTATTAGAGTTACAACATACTATTCTGTATTTATTAGTTACAACATACTATAATGTATTTATTAGTTACAAATACAGTACTATACTGTATTTATTAGTTGCAACATACTATAATGTATTTATTAGTTACAACATACTATACTTATTTATTAGTTACAACATACTATAATGTATTTATTAGTTACAAAATACTATAATGTATTAGTTACAACATACTATACTATTTTTAGTACAACATACTATACTGTATTTATTAGTTACAACATACTATAATGTATTTATTAGTTACAACATACTATACTGTATTTATTAGTTACAACATACTATATGTATTTATTAGAGTTACACATACTATACTGTATTTATTAGTTACGACATACTATACTGTATTTATTAGTTACAACATACTATAATGTATTATTAGTTACAACATACTATACTTTATTTATTAGTTACAACATACTATAATGTATTAGTTACAAAATACTATGTATTAGTTACAAATACTATACTGTTATTAGTTACAACATACTATAACTGTAATTATATTAGTTTAGCAACATACTATAATGTATTTATTAGTTACAACATACTATACTGTATTTATTAGTTACAACATACTATAATGTATTTATTAAGTTACAACATACTATAACTGTATTTATTAGTTACGACATACTATAATGTATTATTAGTTACGACATACTATACTGTATTTATTAGTTACAACATACTATAATGTATTTTAGTTAAACATACTAAGGTGTATTTATTAGTTACACATACTAAATGTATTTATTAAGTTTACAACATACTATACTGTATTTATTATTACAAACATACTATAATGTATTTATTAGTTACAACATACTACTGTATTTATTAGTGACATACTTTATTAGTTAACATACTTACTGTATTTATTAGTTACAACATACTATAATGTATTTATTAGTTACAACATACTATAATGTATTAGTTTACAACATACTATACTGTATTATTAGTTCAAATACTATATGTTTTAGTTACATACTTAATTAGAGTTACAACTATACTGTATTTAATTAGTTGCAACATACTATAATGTATTTATTTAGTACAAATACTATACTGTATTTAATTATTACAACATATAAAATGTATTAGTTTACAAGACATCTATACAGCTGTAATTGTATTAAGAAGTAACAATACTATTTGTTATATTAATTAGGTTGCAACATTACTATATATGTTGTATTAGTTACAAATAACAATAGATGGTATTGTTATAACATACTATACTGTAGTATTATTTAAACATACTTAAATGTAATTTATTTAGATTACCACATACTTCTGTATTGGTAGTTAGTTGCAACATACTTATAATTTATTTATTAGTTACAACATAACATACATGTCAATTTTATTTAGTTTACAAACATACTATAGAATTATTAGTTACAACATACTATACTGTATTTATTAAGTTTACATCACATAATGAGTTATTTTATAACATCACTAATGAGTTATTATAGTTTATTAACATCACATTAATGAGTATTAGTTTTATACATCCTATATACGTATTTATCGACACATACTATAATGGTATGTTATTGAGTTACAACATACTTATTTCTGTATTATTGGTTACAACATACTATACTGTATTTAATATTAAACTACTTACTATAGATGTAATTTATATGAGTTACAATACATACTATAATGTATCTTATTAGTTTACGACATACATAGCTGTATTTTTAGTTACAACATACTATTAGATGTATTATTAGTTACAACATACTGATACTTTATTTATTATTACAACATACTATAAATGTATTATACAAATATATAAGTTTAGTTCACACAACTATACTGTATTTATGTAGTTTACAACATGAACTAATGCTATTTATAGTTACAACATTATAACTGTATTATTGTTACAACATACTAAATGTATTTATTAGAGTTAACATACTATAACTGTATTTTAATTAGTTAACGACATATACTATAATGTATTTATTAGTTACGACATACTATACTGTATTTTTTAGTTAAACATACTATATTATTATGTTAAAAACATACTATACTGTATTTTTTAGTTAACAGAGCATACTATAGAATGTATTTATTAGAGTTACAACATACGTGATACTGTATTTATTAGTTACGACTACTAAAGACGATGATATTTATTAGTTACGACATACTATGAACTGTATTTATTAGTTAACAACAGTATCTAGTAGTGTTATAGTAATAGCATACTATACTCGTATTTATAGTTACAAACATAACTATATAATTATTATAATTAGAGTTACAGACTACTATACTGTATTATTAGTTACAACAGCTATGATGTGTTATTAGTTACAAAGCAATTACTATAACTGTATTATATTAGTTACAAATACTACAAGTGATATTGATTAAGTTACAATACTATGTATTAGTACAACATCTATACCTGAACTGTTATTAGTTAAAACCTACTATAATGTATTTGATTAGAGTTATACAACATACTATTCTGTATTTATTAGTTTGGAACATACACATAATGAGTTATTAGTTTATACATCACATAATGAGTTATTATTAGTTTATAACATCAGAATAAGAGTTATAGTTTATAACATACTATGCGTATGGTAATTATGCAACATTACTATAGATGTATTTTATTAGTTACAAATACTATAATGGTATTAGTTAATAGTAAATACTAATATAACTTGTAATACTATTAGTTATCTACATACTATAATGTATTTATTAGAGTTACAACATACTATTTCTGTATTTATTGTTACGACATAGCTTAATGTACTTTATTAGTTACACATACTATAATACTGTAATTTAATTTGTTTGCAAAACTATAGTATGTATTTATTAGTGTACAAATCTTAACTGTATTTAGAGTTAACAAACATACTATACAATGTATTATTAGTTACAGACACTACTCTACTGTATTATTAGTTTATAACATACATTAATGTATTTATATAGTTACAAATACTATACTGGTAATGTATTAGTACAACAACTATACTGTGTTTATTAGTTAGCAACAATACTATAATGTTTTATTAGGTCAACATACATATCTGTATTTATATTACCGACATACTATCAAATGTATTATTAGTTACAACATACTATACTGAATTTATTAGTTACAGACATACTATAATGTTTTATTAGTTACACATACTATAATGTATTTATGAGTTAAACATACTATACTTACTATTTAGTTTACGACATTCTATACTGTAATTTATTAGTTACAAACTATAACTGTATTTAATGTTGTTATCAACATACTATAGCTGTATTTATAGTTACACACATAGCTAAAAATGTATTTATTTATAAATACAGTATACTATATCTGTATTGTATTAGTTACAACATACATAAATGTGTTTATTAGTTACAGCATATATTACTGTATTATTAGTTACACCATACTATAATGTATTTATAGAGTTACAACAAGTACTATCTGTATTTATTAGTCTACAACTTACTACAATGTATTTATTAGTTACAAATACTAATACTGTATTTATAGTTACAAAGCATAGCTAACAGATGTATTTATTAGTTACAGAATACATACGTATTATATTAGTTAAACATACTACAATGTAAATTTATTAGTTACAAAATATCTAATGTATAGTTATCAGAACATACTATAGCTGTACTTATTAGGTACAACATACTCAATATATTGTATTTAGAGTTACAGACATACTATTCTTAATATTAGTTGCAATACATACTAAATTGTATTTATTAGTTACAACATACTATAGCTGTATTATAGTAAACATACTAATAGATGTATTTAGTTAAAATACTACAATCATGTATTGGTATTAGATTACAACATACATAATGTAATTATAGAGTTACGAACATACTATTTCTGTATTTATTATTACAACATTACATATCGTATTTATTGTTGATCAGACATACATAAGTAATATTATTAGTTGAACATACTATAATAACTTTATTATTGCAGAGCATACTATAATTGTATTTATTAGATTAAACAACTAAACTGTATTTATAGTTAAGACATACTATAATGTAGTTATTAGAGTTACACATACTATATGCTGTATTTATTAGTACGACATTCTATAACTGTAATTTATTAGGTTACAACATACTATACGTATGTTATATGTTAGAACATATCTATAATAGTGTTTATTTGTTACAGCAAACTAACTGTAATTTATATAGTTACAACATACTATAATGCTATTATTAGTTACAACATACTATACTGGTTCTTTATTAGAGTTACAACAATAGCTATAGAATGTTTTATAAGAAAGTTACAAATACTATAGCGATTTATTAGTTCAACAACTATAGTGTTTATTAGTTACAACATACTACACATGCTTAAGTTAAAGAAATACTAAGTATTGTTACAAATACTAATTAACTGTATTTATTAATACAACAACTATACATATATACGAGGTTACAACATACTATTTCTTAATTTATTATTTGCAAATACTATAGAGTATTTATTAGTACAAACATACTTACTGTATTTAGTAGTTACCAAGAATACTATAAGTATTAATTATGATGTACATAACTTAAGTCTCGTATTTATCAGTTACAATAAACTAAATGTATTTATTGAGTTTACAACATACTATTCTGTATTTTATTGTCACAAACACTATATTATTTATTAGTGTACAATGTACTATACGATTATTAGTTGCATATAGTAATCGTATTATTAGTTAGCAACATACTATACTGTATTTATTTAATTAACAACATACTATAAGAATTTATAGTTAGACAATACTAACAGCGCTATTTATAGTTACAACATCTATAACTGTTTTATTGTTCGACATATCTACAACTGTTATTTGAATTAAGTTACAACAATAACATAACTGTATTTATTGTTACACTACTAATGTATTAGAGTTACAACATACTATAATGTATTTATTAGAGTTACAACATACCTCAAAAAATATAAACGCAACACCTTTGTTCTGCTCCCATTTTTAATGAGATGGACTTAAAGATCTAAAATTCATTCCAGATACACAATATTACCATTTCTCTCAAACATTGTTCACAAATCAGTCCAAATGTGTGATAGTGAGCACTTCTGCTTTGCTGAGATAATCCATCCACCTCACAGGTGTGCCACATCAAGATGCTGATCTGAAATCATGATTAGTGCACAGGTGTACCTTATACTGCCCACAATAAAAGGCCACCCTGAAATGTGCAGTTTTGTCTCACAGCAAAATGCCACAGATGCCACAAGCATTGAGGGAGCGTGCACTTGGCATGCTGACAGCAGGAATGTCAACCAGATCTGTTGCTCGTGCATTGAATGTTCATTTCTCCACCATAAGCCGTCCCAAAGGCGTTTCAGAGAATATGGCAGTACATCCAACCGGCCTCACAACCGCAGACCACGTGTAACCACACCAGCCCAGGACCTCCACATCCAGCAGGTTCACCTCCAAGATCGTCTGAGACCAGCCACTCAGACAGCTGCTGAAACAATTGGTTTGCATAACCAAACAATTTCTGCACAAACTGTCAGAAACCGTCTCAGGGAAGCTCAACTGCATGCTCGTCGTCCTCATCGGGGTCTTGACCTGACTCCAGCTCGTCGCCGTAACAGACTTGAGTGGGCAAATGCTCACATTCGATGGCGTCTGGCACGTTGGAGAGGTGTTCTCTTCACGGATGAATCTCGGTTTACATTGTTCAGGGCAGATGGCAGACAGCGTGTGTGGCGTCGTGTGGGTGAGCGCTTTGCTGATGTCAATGTTGTGGATCGAGTGGCCCATGGTGGTGGTGGGGTTATGGTATGGGCAGGCATCTGTTATGGACGAAGAACACAGGTGCATTTTATTGATGGCATTTCGAATGCACAGAGATACCGTGATGAGATCCTGAGGCCCATTGTTGTGCCATACATCCATGAACGTCACCTCATGTTTCAGCAAGATAATGCACGGCCCCATGTTGCAAGGATCTGTACACAATTCTTGGAAGCTGAAAATGTCCCAGTTCTTGCATGGCCAGCATACTCACCGGACATGTCACCCATTGAGCATGTTTGGGATGTGCTTGACCGGCGAATACGACAGCGTGTACCAGTTCCCACTAATATCCAGCAACTTCGCACAGCCATTGAAGAGGAGTGGACCAACATTCCACAGGCCACAATTGACAATCTGATAAACTCTATGCGAAGAAGATGTGTTGCACTGCATGAGGCAAATGGTGGTCACACCAGATACTGACTGGTTCTGAGTCCCCAGACCCCCAATAAAGCAAAAACTGCACATTTCAGGGTGGCCTTTTATTGTGGGCAGTATAAGGTACACCTGTGCACTAATCATGATGTCAGATCAGCATCTTGATGTGGCACACCTGTGAGGTGGGATGGATTATCTAAGCAAAGCAGAAGTGCTCACTATCACACATTTGGACTGATTTGTGAACAATGTTTGAGAGAAATGGTAATATTGTGTATCTGGAATGAATTTTAGATCTTTAAGTCCATCTCATGAAAAATGGGAGCAGAAACAAAGGTGTTGCGTTTATTAGTTTAGTTTAGTTTAGTTATTTATTTGTTTGAGCAGTTAACCTGCTCAAAGGGAGTGGGCTGAAGCCAAAGGCTTATAAGCGCCACCCCAAAATAAAATAATAACATTACATTTAATATTTACAAGGTAGCAAATCATAAACAAAGGAACATAGGGCAAAGTAACAATAAATTGTTTATATTTTGTTGAGTGTACTATACTGTATTCATTAGAGTTACAACATACTATAATGTATTTATTAGAGTTACAACATACTATAATGTATTTATTAGTTACAACATACTATACTGTATGTATTAGAGTTACAACATACTATGCTGTATTTATTAGTTACAACATACTATAATGTATTTATTAGAGTTACAACATACTATAATGTATTTATTAGAGTTACACATAATATACTGTATTTATTAGAGTTACAACATACTATAATGTATTTATTAGTTACAACATACTATACTGTATTAGTGACAACATACTATAATGATTTTTTTAGAGTTACACATACTATATTTATTTATTAGATAAATAAGTATTTATTAGAGTTACAACATACTATAATGTATTTATTAGAGTTGCACATAATATGTAGGTACTTACAACATACAATAATGTATTTATTAGAGTTGCACATAATATGTAAGATGCTTACAACATACTATAATGTATTTATTAGCGTTACAACATACTATACTGTATTATTAGAGTTACGACATACTATAATGTATTTAGAAGAGTTACACATAATATACTGTGTTATTAGAGTTACAACATACTATAATGTATTTATCAGTTATAACATACTATACTATATTTTCTAGAGTTATTATATGCATTAATTAGGTCACAAAAACTCCCTTTGCAGATGCACCTGGAGTGCAATAGATCACATGATGGCCGGTGCACATGTGCATTGTTTGCATCAACCATGGCTTAACCTGTTATCTGCCATCTTAAGGTTAGGGTTATGGTTAGGTTTAGGGTGAGAGTCATTTTCTCCAACTGTGCATATCCAAATCTCAAAGTATATTGACAGGAGAGCTTACATCCTTTATGATAGTGCGATACCTCACTTGAAAGCCAAGACCTTCTAGTTTCTAAAAATATGTGTAAGATCTGTGTGAGTGAAAAAACTTACATCACATTTACTGTTCCTAACCCTAAACCTAACCCCTGACCCTAAACCTGGGGTGTCCAAACCTTTGGTGTATACAGTGTTGAGGGCCACATTTTGGTGGTCAAGACAGTGCATTTAGCAGAGGTTTAACAACCAGCTTTTTCCCCACAATAAAATGTGAGTTTTTAAGTATCACTGTGTATAAATATGAAACTTGACATAAAAAGATGAGTGCCAATTTAAGCCTGAGGGCCACCAAAGATGGATCCAATGGCCGCATTTGGTCCCCAGGCCAAACCCATTGTGGGTTTTTTTTTGGTGTTTTTTTGAGTGGAGAGATTACTGATTATAAAACATGAAGCACCACAGAGCTAGACTTTTCCCGGTTTGTTTCTTTATTATTTATGTTGTGAAATATGCTAAAATTTCATAATGGAGCATACTGTATGTATTCTTTAGATTTTAAGAAAATGGCTGCGATCTAAATACCCTTAGATGAAAGAGCAATTGTACCAGAACACAGTAACTCTAAATGAGTATTCTAAACACATTATTCCGTCACTCCCAAACACTACTAAACAATTCAGAGTGTGTGAGGTTAAACTCACGAGGCGAGGCAGTTCTCCTCAGCGGCGCAGCGCAGGTTGTACATCGGGATCCTCTGGAGGTAGGCGCCGGCCTGGATGTAGATCGGGTCTGGAACCAGGTCTGGGAGGCCTATAGGGTTCACACACAATGGTTAGTCCGCACTTCAAATGTGATACACTGGATTTGAATGTATTATGCCGCAGGATGGCAGAGGGGTTAGGTTCGAGCACATCCTGACTCAGCAGTGCCATGTTTTAGTCCCGCTCTAGATGTGTTTTAGACCTTTTCACAGGGGAAGATGAAATGATCTCCAAAAAACCTTCCCATAACAATATCAAAAATCTGGTTTATTTTCATCTTTCACATTTTCAAAATAACATAGAAAGAAAAAACGACAGCAAACGTTATTGCCCTGCAGAGTTAATGCCTCGTAGCCCCCACATATGGCAAGTATCACAGCTTGAAACGCTTTACAAAAGAGTCTTCTTTACAAAGGTCTTCCAGAACGAACAGATTTCTGGGCTGTCTGTCACTTGTAGGTCCATCCACAGATCTTCAGTGATGTTTAGGAGACGGTGAATGATCGGAAGGCCGGGGGTTCAAATCCCGCTTCCTGAAGGTGCACACTGTCGTTGTGTCCTCGGACAAGACACTTCACCCCCTTGGGTAAAGCTGAGCTGGAGAAAACGCGCTCGGTTAAGGCGGGGGTAAGAGGTTAATTTAAACTTCCCCTTGCGTTATCGCTCACATGAATAGAAACGCTGTTGCCTAAACTTTCCAGCAGGTCCTGGTTCAGAGCGGGTCTGTCCTGGTCTAGACTGATTGTAACCTGTTGTGGACCTGTTTCGCATTAGTACAGTAGCTGGTCGCTGTGAGGATAATAGTCCCATAAAGACAGGTATGTGGCTGCTGTGTTTAATGAAGGGGAAACTGAGCCTGACAGAACACACTGAGGGATGCGATCCTAAGTATGGCGTAGAGCTGACCTGTGCAAAGAAAGAAAGAAAGAAAGAAAGAAAGAAAGAAAGAAAGAAAGACAAAGAAAGAAAGAAAGAAAGAAAGAAAGAAAGAAAGAAAGAAAGAAAGAAAGAAAGAAAGAAAGAAAGAAAGACAAAGAAAGAAATTTGAAGTGGAGTAAAGCACAAGCTTTAAACACAGAACGGGTCGGCCATGATCAAAGTGTCAAAAAATGTGCACTTACATGAAAAAATCAACCCTCTTTCAGTTTAGATTTTATTGCTGTTTCCTTGATGTTTAGAATGTGTTGTTTACAGAAATCTAAATTTCCTGAAATTGGGAGCCTTTATAAACATATGATGTCCACATTATAATAACAATGTGACCCGCCATGGATTCCAAAGACACAAGTCGGCAGCCCGTGTCTCGAGAAAAACGCAAAGAAAGATTTTTTGGGTGAAATTGGTGATTTCACTTTTGTGCAGAATCGTTCAGTTGAAGTCACGAAGTAGCCTCTCCATGTTTAAGCTAGCAGTATTAGTATATTTAAAAGCGTAAACTTTTAGGTTCAAAATGACTAGTTTGAGGTGGGTTTCGGAGCTTGCAGTAGGGGCGTGGCTTTGTCTGTGTTTATTTACATACTGAGTAAACACCGCGGAGGAGGAGAAGCAGAGCTGCTTTCAGTTGTGTTGTTGACACATGCTTTAGCAAACAAATGCCACGCAAAAAAAAAAGCTGTTTTATACATACGCCTATTGTCGATCAGTTTACAGGTTGAAAAAGTCTTGTTTTGTCAGAGAAATAGCGTATGCCGTGGGGGCGTGTCATTGTGTGTGTGTGCCTTCAGGACTCTAAGCTTCGCCTGTGTGGCTCTCATGGATCTACTATAATATCAGAGGCCGGCGCTACTTGTGCTTTAAACTGGATTTACTACGAGTTTTTCTCAGCTTCCTGATGGCCTTGTGTATGAAATTATTCTTAAGTCGACTAGAGCTGGCCCATAGATTCTGCAGTCTCCTCCCTGAAGGCATTACTCCGAAAAGACTGTGTGATGGGTGCGAAATGATTCTGACGGTTTTGCGGGTGAGACGGGTGGAGTACGTGTCCTTAATGGAGGGGAGAGGGGCTCCGTAGGTCTTCTCCGCTGCTCTCACGATGCGCTGGAGGCTCCTTCGGCAGGAGGCAGTGCTGGCGCCGTGCCACATAGTGATGGAGCTGGTCAGGATGCTCTCTTTAGTCCCTCTGTAGAAGTACCACACAGTGATGGAGCTGGTCAGGATGCTCTCTATAGTCCCTCTGTAGAAGAACCACACAGTGATGGAGCTGGTCAGGATGCTCTCTATAGTCTCTCTGTAGAAGAACCACACAGTGATGGAGCTGGTCAGGATGCTCTCTATAGTCCCTCTGTAGAAGAACCACACAGTGATGGAGCTGGTCAGGATGCTCTCTATAGTCCCTCTGTAGAAGAGCCACACAGTGATGGAGCTGGTCAGGATGCTCTCTATAGTCCCTCTGTAGAAGTGCCACACAGTGATGGAGCTGGTCAGGATGCTCTCTATAGTCCCTCTGTAGAAGAGCCACACAGTGATGGAGCTGGTCAGGATGCTCTCTATAGTCCCTCTGTAGAAGAACCACACAGTGATGGAGCTGGTCAGGATGCTCTCTATAGTCCCTCTGTAGAAGAACACACAGTGATGGGGCTGGTCAGGATGCTCTCTATAGTCCCTCTGTAGAAGTACCACACAGTGATGGAGCTGGTCAGGATGCTCTCTATAGTCCCTCTGTAGAAGTGCCACACAGTGATGGAGCTGGTCAGGATGCTCTCTATAGTCCTCTGTAGAAGAAACACACAGTGATGGAGCTGGTCAGGATGCTCTCTATAGTCCTCTGTAGAAGTTGCACATAACGGAGGCTGGGACTCTAGCTCTTCTTAACTTGCGGAGAAAGTAGAGACGCTGATTACTTTTCTTGACCAGTGATGTAGTGTGCATGGTCCAGGAAAGGTTCTCTGTGATGTGCACACCCAGGAACTTAGTACTGGTCACCCTCTCCACTGCAGCACCATTGATTGTTAGAGGAGCATGCTGGACCCGTCCTCTTCGAAAGTCCACAACAATCTCTTTTGTCTTCTCCACATTTAGAGAGAGATTGTTCTGTGTGCACCACATGGCCAGACTGCTCACCTCACTCCTGTAGTTTGACTCGTCTCTGTTGCTGATGAGACCCACCCACTATTGTGTCGTCTGCAAACTTGATGAAGAGGTTTGAGTTGTACTTTGGAGTGCAGTCATGGGTCAGCAAAGTGAACAGGAGGGGCTCAGCACACAGCCTTGGGGAGCCCCCGTGTTCAGTATTATGGTTCTGGAGGAATTGCCGCCGATACGTACAGCCTGTGTATGCAGGACCAAGTGTGTTGCATAAAGGAGTAAGTGTGTTACAGATTTGCAACTAGAGTGCAAAGCAGCACTTTTGTTTAAGGTATGGCTACTAGTGTTTGAGGTATGGTAACAAAAGCTTCAAGTTGTGTTACTTTAGTCTAAGCATGGGTCTATAGTGTTCAAGCAACGGGAAAATCTGTAATAACTCTGTATCAGAGCCATGAACACTTACAGTTTTTGCCCATTCAGACTAAAGTAACACAACTTGAAGCTTTTGTTACCATACCTCAAACACATATACCCATACCGTAAAAAAAAGGGCTGCTTTGCACTCTAGTTGCAATTCTGTAACACACTTACTCCTTTATGCAACACACTTGGTCCTGCATCCTAAAAGACACTGCGCATCCTTTGCATTCAGAGTTTCGATTGCTTCCTTCTGGGCGTAGGTTTTAATGCCAATAAGCCATACGAATCGTTTTAGTAAAAGCTTTGCCCTTTCCTTGATGAACAAGTAGGGATCTAATCGCCCCTGACACGGCTTCTTATCTTTGTTATTGTCCAGTGGCTTAAATTTCTGTTGTATCTTTAGGCACATCCTGTTAGTATCTGGAGCACTTACAAGTTTTATATTTAAACATGTACGTGGTGTTTTATCTTTGTATAATGTGTTTTAATGTTGACTAGTTCTCAGAATTGCAAGACAAATTTACCTACGGTTACAAATAAAGTAACCTAACCTAACCTAACCTACTACACTCTATTTCATACATAAGACACATTGTTCAAAAATGAAATTTAAGGGTGCCATTTGGAACACACATGTATCCAAAATACAAAACACATCGGGTAATTGCAACTACTCAAATACACACCTGAAGGCACTTACTTGCAAACTGAACACCAAACAGCCAGGTACAAAAGCCCTCAGTTTAGCCATTTCAACAACTTTTCAAGCATGGATGGAGAGAGAGCGAGAGGTAGAGCCAGAGGAAGACGAGGAGGAGGACAAGGTCAAAGTCGAAGAGGCCATGCACGGACCCCTATTTCTGTTGATATAAGAGCAACTTTGGTTGATCATGAAAACACAATTGCCATGATTTTCTGTGTTTACAGTATAGTGTTTTTTCTATTACAGTATTATTTATTCATTTACTTATTTTATTTTTTTTGCTTTATCTGAATTCATGTAAGTATGTGTCATTTTGTCATCAGAGTTACATTTTGACAAAGGATTGTTAGGTTTTGATAGCAGAGTTTAGGTTTTGATAGTAGAGTTTCAATTTGACACAGATGTGAATGGTATATTTCCCAGTGTTGTGTCATGTTTACTTGTGTGTAGAGTTTTGGCACAATGAGCGAAGTTTTGCAAAATGTACTCAAGCAACGGGCAAAAACTGTAATAACTCTGTATCAGACTAATGTAAACTGAATAACCTGTTCCATTTGTACTGCTCTATTTGCACTATGTGCTATACCCACACTCACATTGCTGCTAATGTACATCCGTAAATTCTACATGTATGCTGCTGTACTTGTGTTGTGCTAATTTGCTGGGTTTTTTTGTATCTCTTTCCATAGTTAATTATTTATCATTGGCAAAGTTTATGTTTCATGTTGCACACGTACACCAAAGAAAATTCCTAGTCTGTGAAACATTTCATTGAAAATAAATAATAAAATCTATTCTGATTCTGATATTGCCTCATTTTACTTTTACATTAGAGTAAACTGGAAGAGCCTTTGGTTTTCCTGTCTGTTTTGCAATACTGGTGCTTAGATCGAGGAACACGTTTAGGCTGAGACATTAATTCAAAGTTGTCCGTTCCATTCCGTAACTGACATAATCCACGGCAAAACGTCTGTAAATAGATACCTTTTTGATTTGCATCAGTAAAAAGCGTGCAGCCCTCGACTCAGGACCACAGCATCAAAGGGAAGTCGTTGTGTGAGGTGCCTTTTGTAACAGAGGCTTCAGTTAAAACGATGGAGACGACGCAGTGAAAAGTTACAGCACTTTCTCTGATGTTTCCTCTGGCGCCGTTTCCACATAAACCTTCAGAAGTTTACACTCAGCACCTGCTCCCAATCACATTCACCTCTGCTGTCGCTAATGTGGAACTAATTTAGAACATCGATATGCTGTAGTGATTGCCAACAGGCGCCTTTATACACTGCTTTAACAATGATTATGCAAATTGTATTTCAGTGCCATAAAGGTAAAACATTAAAAATATGTTTTCAATGAAACTGATGGATGGTATCATGTCTCAGGGCTCTTTGAATCACTGACATCAATCTCAGATGCCTGGGATGATTAGTTGTCAGGTAAGTCCAGTTAAGGGAAAAACTACTGAAAAAGGACATTCACCATTATTACAGTTTTGCCCGTTGCTTGAAAACTATAGACCAGGTATGGGCAAACTTTTTGATGCAAGGGCCACATTGGGTTTTCGAACTCGCCAGGAGAGCCGGACCAGTTTGGAGCATTTAAAACAAGTACAACTCTCAATTTGACTGTAATGACACATTACAAAAGTACAACAAATTGCAGCAGTTATGTAGTATCCTTCTTCATGTCAGTGAAAATATTGATGATTGTTCACCCTTTCAACCAAAGGTGTCAAACTAATTTGGGTCGTGGGCCGAAATCCAGCTTCTGGTGGGTCGCTGGCCGCATATAATGTAAACAGAAAAATACTATTGAGAAAATATTTTTCCAATAAATGAATAATAATGAGCTGTGATTTAAAAAAAAAACTGATTGGTCAAAAGCCCGACAGGACTGTGATAAATAATAATAACGGCTTACACTTGTATTGCGCTTTACACGTCTGTGTCACAAGTTTCTCAGAGTACACTGTAGTCATTATTGATTCACTCCACACTCTGTGGTGGTAAGCTACTATTGTAGCCACAGCCACCCTGGGCAGACTGACCATTTACCACGTGGCTATAATGTGTTAGCCTGATCTCTTATTATGTCAGTGCCCTCTACTGGACACGTGTGAAATTCTTTCCTCTTTTTAAATTTAAGTTGCCCCCTAGTGGCTGGAATGAACACATACTGGTTATTTCCTTAAACATTCATAACTCCGCACAGGAATGGGCTAGAGATTTTTCTTTTACATACTCAGGAGTTTGTGCTCTACAAGTCAGGAGCTGGGTTAAATCATCATCTAAGCCGCATTTGGCCCGCGGGTCTTAGTTTGCCCACCTCTGCTATAGACCCGTGCTTAGACTAAAGTAACACAACTTGAAGCTTTTGTTACCATACCTGAAACACATGTACCCATACCTTAAACAAAAGTGCTGCTTTGCGCTCTAGTTGCAATTCTGCAACACACTTACTCCTTTATGCAACACACTTGGTCCTGCATACACAGGCTGTATGTGTTGGCGGCAATTCTTCCAGAACCATCATACTGAACACAGGGACTCCCCAAGGCTGTGTGCTGAGCCCCCCCCTTTTCACTCTTCTGATCCATGACTGCGCTCCAAAGTACGAGTCAAACCTCCTCACAAGTTTGCAGACGACACAACAGTGGTGGGTCTCATCAGCAGTCTTTGAGGTATGGTAACAAAAGCTTCAAGTTGTGTTTCTTTAGTCTAAGCATGGGTCTATAGTGTTCAAGCAATTGGCAAAAACTGTAATAACTCTGTATCAGAGCCATGAACACTTACAGTTTTTGCCCGTTGCTTGAACACTATAGACCCATGCTTAGACTAAAGTAACACAACTTGAAGCTTTTGTTACCATACCTCAAACAAATGTAACCATACCTTAAACAAAAGCGCTGCTTTGCACTCTAGTTGCAAATCTGTAACACACTTACTCCTTTATGCAACACACGTACGCTGTACGTATCGGCGGCAATTCCTCCAGAACCATAATACTGAACACGGGGGCTCCCCAAGGCTGTGTGCTGAGCCCCCTCCTGTTCACTTTGCTGACCCATGACTGCACTCCAAAGTACAACTCAAACCTCTTCATCAAGTTTGCAGACGACACAATAGTGGGTGGGTCTCATCAGCAACAGAGACGAGTCAAACTACAGGAGTGAGGTGAGCAGTCTGGCCATGTGGTGCACACAGAACAATCTCTCTCTAAATGTGGAGGAGACAAAAGAGATTGTTGTGGACTTTCGAAGAGGACGGGTCCAGCATGCTCCTCTAACAATCAATGGTGCTGCAGTGGAGAGGGTGACCAGTACTAAGTTCCTGGGTGTGCACATCACAGAGAACCTTTCCTTGACCATGCACACTACATCACTGGTCAAGAAAAGTAATCAGCGTCTCTACTTTCTCCGCAAGTTAAGAAGAGCTAGAGTCCCAGCCTCCGTTATGTGCAACTTCTACAGAGGGACTATAGAGAGCATCCTGACCAGCTCCATCACTGTGTGGTTCTTCTACAGAGGGACTATAGAGAGCATCCTGACCAGCTTACTCCTTTATGCAACACACTTGGTCCTGCATACTACACTCTATTTCATACATAAGACACATTGTTCAAAAATGAAATCTCAGGGTGCCATTTGGAAAACACATGTATCCAAAATACAAAACACATCAGGTAATTGCAACTAGGAAATACATACCAACTCAATTGCATCGAGCGCGACTTGATGCAATTGAGTCACGCGTCAAAACCAACGAGGGAACTATTCCGAAATAATAGATGTAATTGCTCAGATGGAGCAAAAACTAGTGGCTCAAGAAGACAGGAGCAGACGCGACAATCTTCGTATAATGAACATTAAAGAGGGAGAGGAAAAAGGCAATATGTTGTATACCTGACCAGCAACATACCCACATGGTTTCCAGACCTCGCAAGCAATCCTCCAGAGCTAATGCGTGCCCATCGCCTTGGTTTTTCCCGCAGGTCAACAATCCCAAGGACCACCATAGTGAAGTGCTTGCGCTTCACCAACAGAGACCGCATCCTGAGTGAATCCCGGAAAACACCAGTGCTGGTATCTGGTCAGCAAATCCGCCAGGCCCCTGACTACAGCGACACCACTGCGAAGAAGAGATGCCCCTGCTATCCAGTGATGCATCGTGCCCGAACCATGGGATTCCAAGCTTTTCTGCTCTACCCAGCAGTCATCAAGCTCTTAAATGGCGATGAGCAACACCTCGTCAATGAGCCATCAGCTGCGGTAAATTCCTCTCTGACTATGAGTCTTCGAAAAACACTGGAACGCCTCCGTGAGCAGAACTCGGACCACCAAAAAAAAAAAAAAACACCCTAATCATTAGACATGACAGACACTATCTTCACGGACTCTTCCTCATCTGACAATGAGGACATAAGCTTCACTCAGGACATTGAACTTGAAATATTTTCATTCAAAGACAATAAAACAAACAAGCTAAGCGATGTGGATACTGACATGCATTTTTTTCATAATATATGTCGTAACTGCAAGTATTATCAAGACAATCAAATTTCACTATTAGGCAAACCAGAAAACATGCCAATAGTTCATTTAAATTGTTGTAGTTTGTATGCTAATTTTGAACATATAAAAGACTATCTGAATAAACTTAGTTTAAATGCAGCTATTATTGCGCTATCAGAAACATGGATAAAGGAAACAAAATTGGGAATTTTGAGCTTGAGGAAAATGTTCAATCTTAACAGAAAACATAAATCAGGTGGTGGAGTTGCACTGTATGTGCACAAAGATTTCAATGTAAAATTGAAAAATAATTATTAAGTAAAATAATTCTTCAAAACAGGAGTAATATATTAGTCTATTGTATCTACCGAGCACCGGGTGCAGATATTGAAGGTTTTATCGAACATATTGAAAAGATATTCACTTATAGTAACTGCAGAGATGTCTTTATTTGTGGGGACTTCAATATTGACCTACTGAAAGCAAAATCGCATAAACTCAGCGAAAAATCACACGCCCCACAAGGATAACTGCACACGGTGCTACACTGATTGATAATATCTTCACGAATATTCTTGACAATACTTGCCAGTTTTCACTCTATTTGAAATACAACAAAAAAGTAAGACAAACAAAAGTACTATTCTGGTAAAGAATGTAAGATTAACATCTGAGCGCTCCATGGATGCTTTCAAGCTGAGTTTGTCAGATCAGGACTGGAGTAATGTCCTTGAGAACAAGATGTTAATATTGCATACACATTTTGTTAACACAATCAAACAGCTATATGATCAACATTGTCCAATAGTAACGCGCAAATATACGCAAACAAATAAATATGTCCCATGGATGACGAGGGGGTTATTGAACGCATGTAAAAAGAAAAACTCCTTATATAAAACATTTATAAAAAAGAGAACATTGGAAACGGAAATTAAATATAAAAATATAAGAACAAACTAACAAGTATAATAAAAAATTGTAAAAGAAATTACTATAGAAATATGATTGAGGCCAATAAAAACAATATGCAAGGACTATGGAAAGTCTTAAATCATGCAATGTCTAAAGACTCGAAAGTTGCAAGGTACCCTGACTACATGATTAATAATGATGAGAAAATTACAGAAGAGAAGAGTGTAGTTAATGCGTTCAATGACTATTTTGTCAATATTGGGCCTCACCTGGCATCAAAAACAGCCATAACAAACAGTGACGTCTCTCAACATAAAAACAAGAATGTTCACTCCTTCTTTCTCACAGCAACGAATGAAATGAAATAATTAAAATAGTTCAAGCTTTCAAGAATAAAAAATCTACTGATTGGAACGACTTTGACATGAACATGATCAAAAAAGTAATACATAACATACATACATAACCTTTAACACATAATGCAGCCTATCCTTTTCAACTGGTGAATTCCCTGACCTCAGATTGCCATGGTCGTTCCAATTTATAAAAGTGGGGATAATCATCAATTTACAAATTATAGACTGATCTCTATACTTCCTCAACTATCCAAGATTCTGGAAAAGCTTTTTGCTGCCCGTCTGGACAGCTTTGTGAATAAACATAACTTGCTTAGTGACTGTCAGTATGGGTTCAGAAACAACAGGTCAACTGCACATGCATTAATCAATCTAAGTGACGAAGTCACCAACAATATCGACAATAAGCTGTACTCATTGGTTATATTCATAGACCTCCAGAAAGCCTTTGACACGATAGATCATGAAATACTTTTAAATAAACTAAATCAGAGGGATTGCTAACAATTGGTCCGGCAATTGGTCATACTTGACTGAAAGAAAGCAGTACATACAAATTAATGAACATGTATCAGGACGGAGGACCATTGCATGCCGAGTCCCCCAGGGGTCAATATTAGGACCTAAATTGTTTTTGTTGTACATAAATGATCTGTGTGAAGTCTCAACAAAGTTAAAATGTATGTTGTTTGCGGACGACACAACAATTCTGAGTTTCGGCAAAGATCTACAACTGCTTGTCTCAGAGGTCACAACAGAATTATACAAATTCAAAGAATGGTTCAATAGAAATAAATTATCGCTGAACATATCAAAAACAAAAATTATTTGATTTGGTAAACGGAATAGTGACACTCAGATTCAAATTAATATTGACAATGCTCGAATAGAACAAGTAAAGGACTATACATTTCTGGGTGTGATCTTCAGTCATAAGGTTAGCTGGAAACCACAAATAGATAACATTCGTGGGAAAATGGCGAAAAATGTGGCCATAATGGGCAAGTGTAGATTTTTTCTGGACCACAAGGATCTCTTTACCCTGCACTATTCCTTAATCCTACCGTACATAAATTATTGCTCTGAGGTCTGGGGAAATACCTTCAATAGTCATTTACAGGTTTTATATAGACTCCAAAAGAAGGCTATTAGAATTGTTCACAATGTTGGATATAGGGACCATACAAATATTCTGTTCTTAAAATCTAACACCTTGAAACTTGATGACCTTATAAAATATAATACTTTGTTACAGATATATAAGCAGTAAAAAAACAGCTCCCTAGCAATATAGAACAAATGTTTGGTAAAAGAGAGGGAAGACACAATCTAAGAGGTACTCATAATCTGAAAGTACAATGTATTCATTCTACCCTAAAAAGTCACTGTATCACCCGGAGAGGTGTAAATCTGTGGAATAATCTAGAGGAACCCTTAAAAGGTGCAGATAGTCTACAGCAATTCAAAACACAGTATAAAAGAAGTGTGTTTGAGAAATATTGTAAAGGAGGTGTCGGGAAGGAGACCCAAACTTGTGACCTCAGATAAGGACTGTAACTAGGACTAACTCAAATTCTTCAATCTCCCCAGGTTGTCCGGTCAGAACAATGAGAAACAGGATTCACACTCATGCCACTCTTTATTGAAGCTTGGATGGTGTGGTGCTGTACATGAGGTTCACGTTGTTCATGGTTTCTATAAACATAATAAACATAATAATGAGTAATGATTATGAAGACTAAATGATAACAATAAAGGAAATACAATAATAGGAAATCTAAATATTACTTTCTGTATAAAAATAATAAATAAACACCAAAATGTAAAAATAACGTAAAGTTACAAAAAACGGGATTATAATTATGCTTGGCACAGAAAGGGTTAAATTTGGCTGGATGCTGGCGCATGGCTGGGATGCATGCGCGTAACACGTGCATTACCTTGGGCACGTGGGTAGAGTGAGGCGTACACATAAGCGATGCGCTCGTCAGAAAAACACGGTGCAAACTGTAAAAACATAACTAAAACGTACGGACAGTGGCAAATACTATGGAAATATGAATAGTTAGCAGATATTAATGATCCCACCACAGTTTAGACAAGCTTTGGAAATATTAGGCATTGATGGACAAAAGTGAAAGTGCCAGAAACTACTACAACTACACCAAAACAATAGACAGGCAATATATGACACACACTTACATTCTCATGGACACATGAACACATGGGTGAAGAAAAGAAGGTTATTTCCAAGCAATAACTGGAGGGAAGATTATGCGTGTGTCCCCAAGGAAAGATACCTGTGCACTGACTTGGCAGAAAGTTGGGATGAAGGAGACCGCCTGATTGGTGGGGAGAAGAGTGAGGTGAATGGTGATTGGTTGCTAGGCCGTTGCTGGGGCTCTTATATAGATAACATGGGAATGGAAAGTGAAACTACGGTAAAACTAGATAATAACTTATAATAATACAAAACACAAGATAAAGTCAGAACCTCGTTAACAGCGGCCCCAACTTTGGGCAGCAAAGTTGAACATGAGTCACTCTGGAATGTCTTGAGGAAGTGCTGGCAGCTTGATGAGCTTAGCAACAGGTCTGGTGTAGAATTTGTCTTTGACCTGCACTTGAGCAGCACGTTTGGAGTGATTGGATCCGGGTCGGCCACATCGGAAGAGGTGTAACCAAGCGGCTTGGAGTTGATGATGCTCTCCACTTCCGTAAGGATGGTTCTGAGGACCTCCTCGGTGACCGTTTGTGATCCCAGTATGGCGTGCAGCGCTGACTTGATGGTGCGGATTTCTCGCTCCCAGGAACCCCCAAAATGAGGTGCACAAGGTGGGTTGAAGCGGAAATGGATTTGCTGGCCGGCGAGTTGTGACTGCGGAGACAAGGGAGTTGAAGGGCTCTTGAAGTTCTGAGCTGCCACCTTTGAAGTTTGTGCCTCGATCTGACAGCAATTCATGAGGCTTTCCTCGCCTAGAAATGAAACGGCGTAGACTCATGAGGAACGAATCAGTGTCCATACTGGCCAGCAGATCTAGGTACACTGCGTGTGTGGTGAGGCATTTGAATATTCTACCCCATCGCTTCTCATTGCGCCTCCCTATCTTAATGAGGAAGGGACCAAAACAGTCCATGCCAGTCGAGTAGAAAGCTGGATGGTGTAACCTTAAACTGGAAGGCGGGAGGTCGGCCATTTTGGGAATGATGGGTTGGCTGTGCCACTTGCGGCACTCTGGACAGTGATGTTGGTGCTTGTGGAAAGCCTCTGCCTCACAAGATCCAGAATCTTCTGCGCAGCTCAGAGAAACTCTCTCCGGGCCTGGACGAGCGAGCTTGCTGATCAGCTTTGTGATGGCATGATGAGAGTCTAAGACAAAGGGATGCAAGGTGTCTGAGCTGAGGGATTCACAGCGTCTTAATCGGCCCCCGACGCGGATTAACAGTGTCTCTGAATCATATTCTGGGGCCAAAGTGATCAGCCTACTATTGGACAGAATGGGCTTGTGTGAGGAGATGAGAGAAAACTCCTCTGGAAAACAGTCACTTTGCACTTGTCTGATGAGAGAGAGTTCAGCCTGTCTGAAGGACTCAGCTGTGGGTATAGAGTCAGTGGCCGCCCCATGACATACTCGAACTGTGGATTCCAGTAGCTCTTGAAAGCTCTTAAACTGGCTCACGTCAGGCAAAGGTGGATGAGGGGAAGCGGAGATGAGGCCACAGAACTTGGTTTGGCGCAGCTCGGCTGAACCACCAGGGTATGTGATGTCTGGACAGGAAGGCCAAGTTGACTCACTGTCATGAAGGAAGCCAGGTCCGGATCTCCAGCGGCTGTGACTCTGGATCTGTGAGAGGGTCAGTCCACAAGTTATATCGTCAGCAGGATTCTCACTGGAGTGGACATAGCGCCATGAGCTGCTCTCAGTTAACTCTTGGATGTCTGCAACTCTGGCACCGACGAACACCTTGTAGCGGCAGGAAGGAGACAGCAACCAAGCTAGCACGGTGGTGGAGTCAGTCCAGTAGGTGATGGAGGAGATGGGGACTGTGAGTTCTCGTTTCAGCACTGCACCAAGCTGGGCTCCGACGTGGGCAGCGCAGAGTTCCAGCCTTGGGATGGACTGCTGGCGGACGGAAGCGACACGGGAGCGGGCCGCCAGGAAGGCCACCTGGATATCACCCTCGGCGCTGACAGTATGCAGGTAGGCGACCGATCCATAGGCCCTCTCTGAGGGCCTATGGCCTCTCTGCATCTGAGAAGACGTGGATGCTCTGAGAGGCAGCTGGGAGATCGGTGTCTGAGTGGACATAACGATTAATAGTAACGTTAGGAAGTAACGGAACTTCACTCACCCACGCCTACCAGAACTGGAGCAGATCCTGGGGAAGATGAGGATCGTCCCAGTCCCGTTTCTTTCCCCAGAGGTTCTGCACCAGGATTTTGGCCAGAGTGGTGTAGGGAATGAGCAGCCCCAGGGGGTCATATTGTTGGGCTAGGACTCGTAGATGTTACGCATTGTGGGCTCAGGTTGCTGCGGTTCATGTCCCTCCAGAGGAAGCGGAGGAAGGTTTGATCCTCTGACAGGCGGACCTGATGAAACATTCCCCTAATGTCGCTGCTCACCGCGGTGGGATACTGCCTGAAGCAGAGCAGGACACCGAGGAGACTGGAGCCTAGGGTTGGCCCTGGAAGCACATGTTCATTCAGGCTGGTGGTTTGGAAGGTGAATGAGCAGTTGACAATGATGCGGTCCTTGCCATTGTGATGGACCATGTGATGTGGGATGTACCATGATTTTAAGCTTTGATCTTCAGGTGAGGTGAGCTTCTTGATGTAGCCTGAATCCTCCAGCTTCTTGATTTCTTGGCTGTATGACGCAGCCTTGGCTGGGTCTTTGGTGAAACGACTCTCTATGCCTTGTAGGTGACTGAGGACAGCTTCCTTTGGGGCACTAAGAGGAGGAAGACCTTCCTTCCACAGCAGAGGGGTGGCGTATCTCTGTATGTCGTCAATATTAACTCTGACTGTCTTCTCCTCCAGCAGTTTGATGGCCGCATTATCCTGTTTGGATATGGTGATGAGCTTCTCATGGCATAAGTCTCTAGTCTGTGTTTGCCGTTGTGGAGAAGAACTTTGGCCATCTTCAGCAATACACAGCTACTCCTGAGGTCTGGATCAAGGTAGGTAGCTGGTTGTCCAGTCTCTGCAGCTGGACGGGCTGATTTGGTTGCGGAAGTGTTGACCTCGTGCTGTATATCAAGGTGAGTCCGATTACACTGCTGACACTTAGCCTTGAGGTAGCATTGAGCAGCGAGGTGATTTCTGCCACATGTCCAGCAGCGCTTCCCAGATTTGATCCATGACACTCTTTGATCAGTGGAAAATTTCTTAAACTCTGGACACTGATTGAAGTAATGTTGGATGTTGGATAGTTCTTAGGTTTCTCAAGTTTGGCGCTGTTGTGAGGTTGAACTTGAGACGAAGGAGCAGGATCAGAGCCGAGCAAAACTGTGGTAGGGCGTGCACTGGACTTGGAAACTTTCTGGCGTTCGTCTTGTGGAGTTCGAGAATGATAAGGTTGATAGTCCTCATCCTGAACGTGGACCTCATATTCAAATATACTAAAGACATGTGACCTTGTTCTTATTACCTACAAGTAATTTTGTATTACTGTGAATCTGTTTAACCATATCATTGCTGATAGAACCAATGTCACCAACCTCAAAGTTTAAGTTAATAAGCAAAAGATAACAACTATGCTGTAACAGCCTGTTTCCACTAGTTCTCAGAACTGTCTCACAACAATAACTAGTTAGGGCAGCAGGGTCAGGGCTTGCTGTTGGGGGGCTACTGCCCTCTACCAACTGGCCATTTTACACCCTGGCTTTTTAAGGCATCTCACTAAACAACAAAAATAATAAACAATCACAACCAATATTTTTACTGTGGAAATGGGAATGTCATTAATAATGCGTAGTGTTGCTTATGTAATACTTAATAATAACTAAATCAATGGTCAATTAATAGAATGGTGACTGGTGTTTATAAGTAATGATTGGATATGGTATGGAAAGAGGAAAAAGAAAAGTACAAATTGAAATGAAAATAAAATAAAAATGAATGTTTATATATATATTGGTAAACTGCATACATTCTATCTTTTGTTATGTCTTCTTACTTTGGAAGTCTTGTAAACCTCATGTGATTTTCTTCTTGTAATTATGAATGCTTTTCTTTAGCAATGCTGCTGTTTCGTAAGGTTAATGCGGACAATCTTAATTGTGTAATTCAGGAATTTGTAATGTAAAGTGTTATATTGGATGAAAACACGAGATGCTGCTTGGATCACTGTAACCGGGATGTAAATTAATTTTGAAATTAATGTTGAATATGGGGGTAGGCACTTAAAAGCTTTCTTGCTTCGGCCTACTCCTTTTGAGTTTTTGTTACTTTATTTATTTTATTTTCTGCACCGCAACAATGCTAATGTAAATAATCACTTACATAAATCCAGTGGCGGGCCGTGGGGTTTCAGTCAGGGCCTTCAATAACAACCTGGGTTCACGCAGTCAAACGCATATACACTTATCGACAATAGGCGTATGGATAAAACTGCCTTTTTGCGTGGCATTTGTTCGCTAAAGGATTTGTCAACAACGCAAACCAAAGCTGCGGTGCCTCCGACTCCAAAACAAAAGCAAACACCTTCGGGAACACTCGTGCTAGAATACGGAAATACACGATACATGACAGGCGGGGACAAGCGTGTTATAACGTGGTAACAAGCGGATGTTTTTAGGAGATGCTTTGTTGACAAGAGCGAGTAAAATAAAAAAAGATACTAAACTTACAGTTTGGTGCTATTGAGATCCCTTTTTATAGCGCTCGTAGTCTCACCTGTTGCCTGCCCGAGTCCCAGCTCAGCTGACGCGGAAAACTCTTCTCCTGTCCGGGGAGCTGAGCGTCTACGTCCCGCTGTCGTTTCCGCTGCTTTGCTCTCGAAGCTCTTCACAATGAAGGGGCGCAAAATATCCGTGATCAGTAAATCCACTTCATTTTGCCTCGTTCGGACGTTTCCAAGAGGAATATCTGTTTATCCGGTTCTCTTCGGAGTGGCTGGAACGTCTTGCCCATGCGCGGCTACATTAGCGGTTTTCTCAGGCGAAGAAAGCGTAGGGGAAGCTGCTGAGATACTGCAGGCCCTGGGGGGCGTACTGTCAATATATGTCGAATTCTGATTGGCTGATAATTCTGTCAGTCAGGCTGGCTGTCAATCATGTGTGCGGCCTGATAACACAGGGCCTGCAGAATCTGTTCTGAAGGCCCTGAGGAGGAGCAGCTCGCCAGACGTGTTTAAGGCACTTTTTGAGTAGGAAATTACAGTTACACATCAATAAAACCAATATAAGCGACTCAACTGTACATTATATAAATAAATTAGAAATTAAATATACTATTAAGAGATTTTACACTTTTTTTTTCTTCATTTGGCCAGGGCTAGCAGAGAAGGCCCTGCTGGCCCTGACGGCACACCACTGCATAAATCAAATCAAATCAAATGATTATGGTGTGACCGTTTTTTATCAGCTAATCTCACTGACATGGTCTTGCTCTGTAGTGTGTGAGCAAAGCATGAGTCAGGAGCTTGTTCAGATTTCGTTACAATCACTGACATCAATCTCAGTAATACACCGCATGCGTTTTGTAGCCGAATTCGTCTTTGAGTGCCTCTCCGCGTGCATTGGCAAGGCTTGCTTCAGTTGGCTCCCTGTTAATCAGATGAGCGCGCTCTGGTGTGTGTACACTGCAGCCGAGGCGACGCACAGCTGAGCGCCTCAGCCCGCAGTCGTTTCCCCTCCTAAAGTCAAAAGATTGAGATTGATTCAAAGAGGGGCGACAGTGGCGCAGATGGTAGAGCGGGTCGTCTCATGATCGGAAGGTCGTGGGTTCGAATCCCGCCTCCTGACTGTGCACATTGTCGTTGTGTCCTTGGGCAAGGCACTTCACCCACATTGCCTCCAGTGTCTGCCTACACTGGTAGCCCCCTAGGAGAGACCAACAGGCCCGGTTTGAACCGTGAGGCCGTCCTTCCGTGGACCCACCACCTGCAGAAGGAGCCATGGGGGGCTGGTGCAATGTGATATGGGCAGCTCCGGCGGCTGCCCCCACGACCCGGCAACGGACAAGTGGAAGAAAATGGATGGATGGATGGATGGATGGATGATTCAAAGAGCCCTGAGACACAATACCATCCCTGAGTTTCATTGAAGACATTTTTTGTTTTACCTTTATGACACTGAAATACAATTTGCGTAGTAATTGTTTACGCAGTGTAGAAATGTAGTAGAGTAAAAGTAAGTTCTCAAGACAAATACTACTAAAGTACAGTTCAGATCCTAAGAAAGTCTACATAAGGACAAGTACTGTGGTATATTTACTTAAACACCTTGAATATATTTGTCCTGATTTTAGATAGTAATAGTTAACAGTTGAAAGCTTTGTGCTGGTGGTATACTTGTAGTGTTAAAGTCGTACCGTGCTGGTGGTGTCTGGTGCCGTAGCCGTGGTGGCGGGACCGCGGCGTGGCGTGGGCCCGCGGCGTGGCGCGGACCCGCGGTCTGTAGTACGAGTTGTAGTAGTTGTACCAGGGGTTGTAGTTGGACTGCTTGTAGGGGTTGTAGGGGTCATCTCCTGCCATGGCATCTGCGTTGGCAAACTCCTCCGGCTCCTGTGCCCGCTGCCGACTCGCCGCCACACGGAGCTGTGCAGTACCGCTCGACCCCGGGACGCGGCTGCTCACTTCTGTGGTGTTCCCATTGGCACTGACGATCTCCACGCTCGGGACATTTTGGTTGTTGTGGTTTTGAGTGGCGCGGGCGCGGGACGGCCGGTACTGCGCCCCACGGCTGCGCAGGCTGAACACCTGCCCGTTGTGTTGCCAGGTCAGGTCGCTCTGAGCGCTGCCTGCGGGCAGCAGCGAGGCGGTGCAGGCGAGGAGCAGCAGCAGGAGGTTCATGCCGAGAGTAGGGTCAGTGAGTGAAGAGGGAAGAGCGAGCGGAGGAGTGAGAGCGGAGAGAAGGAGAGGCAGAAGTAAAGAGGAGAGACGAAGCACCGCAGTTTGTACCAAAGGGAGGGGCCACAGCAGAAAAATAGGAGTTAACAGTTTTGGGGAACGCACTGGTGAGAAAGTTTAAGCATCTGCAGGAAAATGTCCTTCAGATAGAAAGAATCAAACTAGACTTGTAACTTAGACATTTTACAAGAATGTGACGTCAAACACTGAAAACAGCTTGTGAAACAAAACTGTCCCAAAGTCCAGAGTCTTCTCTCAGCACAGATGAACTAAGGTCATATGACTGTCTCGGAAAGGCGTCCAAAAGTGGAGACAAAAGGACTTTATAATGATCAGGGAAAAGATTTGGACTTTTCTTTCCAAAACTGTGTCGCCATCAGTGTAACCTATCTGTGTGGGTAAGGGGTTCCTCATGTCCCTGCATTTGAGACCCGCTGGACCGCAGTAATGATAGGACTAACCTGCCTCGGGGACAGACCAATAAACGGACAAAGTGAGTGCCACGGGAGAGAAGCTCAGACTCTTCACATGGAAAAACTCTCGCTCTCTGTGGTTTGACACTTTTGTGAGTTCACTCTGGTCAGCGCTCCGTCCTTCACACAAACTCTGTCACTCTGTAATCAGGAAATGTTCAGTCAAAGACGAACAAGGTAAATGTGCAAAGACATAACAGAAGAATTGCG
This sequence comes from Neogobius melanostomus, assembly GCA_007210695.1. Taxonomy (NCBI): domain Eukaryota; kingdom Metazoa; phylum Chordata; class Actinopteri; order Gobiiformes; family Gobiidae; genus Neogobius; species Neogobius melanostomus. Next base: position 111,819 of record VHKM01001007.1, on the reverse strand, counting down.
AAATCATCGTTGGAGCTCATGTCTAGGGCTGGGCACCGTTACATTTATTTCGATACCAGTAGTACTTTAACGATACTTTTCCCGATACCTAAACTGAAATATGTGTCGTCTAGGACCAGAAAACAGAACAATAATGTTTGGAAGATCTGCACATTTACAATATCGGGTTCATCTCCAATTTCAAGAAATGTGTGAAAAATCGGGGCCAAGATGAGAAAAATTGTGCAAAAAATTAGGGAAACATTTGGCAACAAAATGAATAAATAATGGGTAAAAATGGGGATGATAAAATGAGAAAAATTGGGCACATAGGGAACATTAGTAATAAAAAATGAGCAAAAATTAGGGGGAAAATTTTGAAAATTAAATCAAAATTGGAGGAAAAAAATCATTTATTTCCATTGAAACAACCAAGTCACTTCCTTTAATGCTGTCCCTGGACCAACAGCAACAGAACTTGGATCTAAAGAGAGAATGTTTCTTTTCTTTTTCGTTTCCTGCTTTCAATACTTTCATTTTTCCCGATACCGGACTGGCATTGTTAAAAGATTGCTGCACAATTGAAGAACTTGAAGAACAAAGGGGGCAGAGATCGATGAATCGGGAACCCCTTGTCTTCCTTGAGTTGATGTTTTTTATAATTATAATTTTCATGCTCCTAACCTTTGTCAGGTGTTACTCTGCTGAAGAGTTTGAGAAACCACTGCCCAGACGGAGCCAGATGTGTCCTGGTTTGTCCCGGTTTGTCCTGGTTTGTTTGGTCGTGCATGGGGCTGATATTCTCCGTGTGACAGCAGTTTGTCGGCAGAGTCTCTGAAGTGGTTTTACGGGACCCGCCCAGACCCCGCTGAGACCGGGGCGCTTTAACAAAACCAGGCTTACAAGAAACAACAGCAGCAACAATATCCCGGAGCCACCCACAGACTGCTGAGACACACGTATGCACCACCGCAGACGATATACACTACTGTTCTTCAGTAACATTTGTGTAGGACTGTATGCTGGGTCACAATCAATACAGGGGTTGGGTTAGGACTTGAATTTATATGTTCAGGTGAGTGGAGAGAGAGGTGAATGTCCACAGCCAGATGATTAGAACGGTTCCTTTAATTTAGACTTCAATCTTGTGTGTGTGTGTGTGGTGTGTCTGTCTGTCTGTGTGTGTGTGTGTGTGTGTGGTGTGTGTGTGTGTGTGTGTGTGTGTGTGTGTGTGTGTGTGTGTGTGTGTGTGTGTGTGTGTGTGTGTGTGTGTGTGTGTGTGTGTGTGTGTGCTTGTGACACACAGAAAAGGATACAAAATACACTCAACAAAAATATAAACGCAACACCTTTGTTTCTGCTCCCATTTTTCATGAGATGGACTTAAAGATCTAAAATTCATTCCAGATACACAATATTACCATTTCTCTCAAACATTGTTCACAAATCAGTCCAAATGTGTGATAGTGAGCACTTGTGCTTTGCTGAGATAATCCATCCCACCTCACAGGTGTGCCACATCAAGATGCTGATCTGACATCATGATTAGTGCACAGGTGTACCTTATACTGCCCACAATAAAAGGCCACCCTGAAATGTGCAGTTTTGTCTCACAGCAAAATGCCACAGATGCCACAAGCATTGAGGGAGCGTGCACTTGGCATGCTGACAGCAGGAATGTCAACCAGATCTGTTGCTCGTGCATTGAATGTTCATTTCTCCACCATAAGCCGTCTCCAAAGGTGTTTCAGAGAATATGGCAGTACATCCAACCGGCCTCACAACCGCAGACCACGTGTAACCACACCAGCCCAGGACCTCCACATCCAGCAGGTTCACCTCCAAGATCGTCTGAGACCAGCCACTCAGACAGCTGCTGACTCCAGCTCGTCGCCGTAACAGACTTGAGTGGGCAAATGCTCACATTCGATGGCGTCTGGCACGTTGGAGAGGTGTTCTCTTCACGGATGAATCTCGGTTTACATTGTTCAGGGCAGATGGCAGACAGCGTGTGTGGCGTCGTGTGGGTGAGCGCTTTGCTGATGTCAATGTTGTGGATCGAGTGGCCCATGGTGGTGGTGGGGTTATGGTATGGGCAGGCATCTGTTATGGACGAAGAACACAGGTGCATTTTATTGATGGCATTTTGAATGCACAGAGATACCGTGATGAGATCCTGAGGCCCATTGTTGTGCCATACATCCATGAACGTCACCTCATGTTTCAGCAAGATAATGCACGGCCCCATGTTGCAAGGATCTGTACACAATTCTTGGAAGCTGAAAATGTCCCAGTTCTTGCATGGCCAGCATACTCACCGGACATGTCACCCATTGAGCATGTTTGGGATGTGCTTGACCGGCGAATACGACAGTGTGTACCAGTTCCCACTAATATCCAGCAACTTCGCACAGCCATTGAAGAGGAGTGGACCAACATTCCACAGGCCACAATTGACAATCTGATAAACTCTATACGAAGAAGATGTGTTGCACTGCATGAGGCAAATGGTGGTCACACCAGATACTGACTGGTTCTGAGTCCCCAGACCCCCAATAAAGCAAAAAACTGCACATTTCAGGGTGGCCTTTTATTGTGGGCAGTATAAGGTACACCTGTGCACTAATCATGATGTCAGATCAGCATCTTGATGTGGCACACCTGTGAGGTGGGATGGATTATCTCAGCAAAGCACAAGTGCTCACTATCACACATTTGGACTGATTTGTGAACAATGTTTGAGAGAAATGGTAATATTGTGTATCTGGAATGAATTTTAGATCTTTAAGTCCATCTCATGAAAAATGGGAGCAGAAACAAAGGTGTTGCGTTTATATTTTTGTTGAGTGTATATTACAATTGGGTTCAACTATACAGACAAGAATTACCTCAATAATAATCATCAAAGGCACGAGCCTGCCGCATGGTCGATAGGGGCTTATATGTCTGCATACAGTATAATTTACCTGCTAAACTAAGAACTAAATAATTCCCCCAACACCAATATAAAGGATGTAAATAGAAAAATGGGATAAACTGAAAGATAGCAGTACTAAGTGTGTTCCAAGTTTAGAATATATTTAACGAGCCTTAATTGAAACCACAAGGCCATTGAAACCATGGACACTTCAGAACAGTCGGTGGCGATCTGCACATTGTAATGCCAATGACAACAAGGAAGAAGATTTGTCCCCGTCGTGTTGCTGTACAGTAGAGTTTAGATCGGGCCCAAAAAATCCAGCCCGACCCAGGGCCGCGGGCATAAAGCCCGGACCAACCCGAGCCCGAAACAAACCCGACGTAAATTATTATCTATTTAAGGCCCGGTCAGAGCGCAGTGCATTCAGCAGCAGCAGTACCGAGAGGAGCGCGCCATGTTTGAGAGGTTACACGTACGGCACACGTGCACGCAGCAGTGCCTCCCGGCCTGCAGAGGTGTGTGCACGGTGCGGGGCGGGTTACAGCAGCTCAGTGTCCCTCCTCTTTGCCATCTCTCTCTCTCTCCTCCTCTTTGTTGTTCACAAACATCGTGCTGCATTTACAAAGGCCTACTTTTTACACACAAACAGGAAACAAATTGCTTTATCCACTGTGAGTTAAACACTGTCCTGAGAGAAAGAGTGTATAGAGATGTTCTCTGTTTAGCGCCAGTATCAAAGTGCAGGCCTCACTACTGAAACGTGACAACACAGTCAGCACCTCCCTCCCTGCGCCGCAGGAAAAGGGCCGACTCCTCCATTTAGTATAATCACATTTTGTATCCAAACCCGACTCATGCGTGACCAGTGGCAGAGCCAGGAGGGTTGGTGGGGTGGCACCCCAAAGAAAGTCCCTGCCACCCCCATTGCCACCCTGCTGGAGAACCCAGCCCTTAGTGATAAACTGTATTCGCCTATTTTCCGCACATTTGTGAAAAAAACGTGCCTTTCCCGCACTTAACTGTCCCTGAATGCATCTCCTCGCTTCCTCATTGGTTTCCCTGTAACGTCACGTGCTTCTCTGTGAACCAAAACCATAGACTGTAAAAATTATAGACATCTGCTCAGTGCTCACTCCTCCCCGTTTCCCATGACCACGTTCGAAAAGGAGTCTATGGCTGTGACGGAGCATCTTCCTAAAAGGGCATAAGGGCGAGATCTTCTCTGTAGACTCGGCCCTCGCGGGGCGTGTAGTTCGATCGTAGCCGCGCCCGTGCAATTAGCTCTCATGCTAACGGCCTGTCAATCAAAGTCCGTCCCTCATCAGTATACGAGATTTCTAAAACATTTCTTACGAAAACCAGCCTGTTTTCTTTAATTGTAACTAACCCAGCGTTATCACAGGAGCAATATCTAGCTATAGAAAGTTTAAAAAAATTAGAAACCAGGCTTTACCGTTGCTTAGAACGTGTGTAAAGTGCAATGCTTTCTAAAGGAAATCTAGCTTTTTTTGCTGCCATTTTATGGAGGTACTACAGCAATGGCGGCCCCTAGCATCGCAGTCACAAAGTAGAGCAACAAGCGGCCATTGACCAAAACAAACCGCGCGGCTGCAGTACCGACACTAATGGCTTATTTAGACATGTAAATGAAGTGGTGATGTGCGCAGTGCAGGTGGAAGACAGTGTTGTGGATTATGCTAAAGAAGTTGAGTTTTGCCAAATAGACGCTAATGGCCGACCAGACGAGTGAGAATCATTGGATAAAGAGATCAGCAAAGGACAGCAAGGTCTATGGGTGAGCCACAGAAGATCCAGTACACAGTCAATGTATAGTGTTATTTTGCGTATGTGTGAATGTGTGCACATTTGACATGATGCAAGTGTCTGTTGTTATCATTTGTGTTTGTCTAGATAGATTCTGTCCACTTTTGCCCGAGTTACACAGTGACAGCATATTAGCCTACTTAGTTTGGGGTTGAACTGATGTGACAGTCATGATAAACTGGCTAATCTAGAGTAAATGGACAGCATATGGGCTGGTCTACTTGCTTTTTGTGTATAACCTGATTTGGCAAACTTCATGAACAGGTTGGTTTAGGTGCAATTTGCTGCTGTCCAACGACAATATGCTCAAGACTGTATGTTGGACAAAATGTATTATTTTATACAATTTCATCAATATGAACAGTTCAGACCAGATACTGTGCCCTGTAGCCTGTGGAGTCAGGAGCGTTTCTGAAGCAGGGACTGGGATCACTATCTGAGGATCGGCAGACTTGCTATGTCTAAGTAGAGCTGTGGTTCCAAAACAGTGGACCAAGCCCAAAACATATGGTTGACATTATTATTTGTTAAAGACTTGTTTGTTGCATTAATTCAACAACAATAAATGCTTATAATAGTCGCAATGTGTTATTCAAGGATTATAATGCAAGAACGATAATAAATTATCTGCCAAGTTGCCACCCCTATGGCACCCGTGTAAAAAATGTGTGGCTCTGCAACTGTGCGTGGCATCTTGGTCCGAGCTCGGGCCTAAGATCTAAAGTCTACCACACTGCACCATTGCAAAATGAAAGTATCCCTCCTTGTTTTTGAATCCTGTTAACAGGCATTTTACCCAGCGCTGATTGAGAAGTATTCGACTCACTAAAGACACAGAGACATCTGCCTCTTGTATGATCCCTTTTGTTTCTTGACTCCTAAGACATTATTTCAGTCTTCTTAAATGTTTTAAACTTCCCTTTGCCATGACAAACTTTGAATCAAAGAGGAGAAAAGGAGCACAAAGCACAGCTTTCCTGTTTATATCGGAGATCTGTCTTGGTCACATGACCCATTCAGGGGCCAGTCCTTCCTGAAAAGTTGTGAGGAGGATTTTGAAGAGAGCAGCCTGCACAGAACAGCACTGTTAAAGGATAACATTAAAGCGCTATTTATCATACTGGGTGAAGCTGTACAGTCGTACTATCTCTGTCATAGCCTTGACTGTGGTGCTCAGGCGCCCACTCTCAGCCACTGAATGTTTTGCTTGGGTATCAGTGTGATGCTATAGACGGTATTTATCCCTCTTCTGTGGAAGCATAGACAGACTTGAATGGTAGGACTAGCACAATGTCTCGAGTTCATGTCTCCGGGTCCCGTAACAATGGTAAATAAACTTCTCTTGTATGAGACATCCTGACTGCTGCCTATTCTTCAGCAATCCTCTCGAGCACCATTGTTATTTCTCTAACAAGCACTACGTGTCCATGTTGTAAAAATCATCAATACAATCTATTTAAATGAAGCTAATATTTAGGTCAAACGTCACACGGTGTTGCTTTAAACTGATCATGCAGAACTGTTGACCCAAACTACAGAGGGATAGAGCCAAAACAACTGGAGTTTCCTCTTTCTAACGTCTGCTTTTGTTTTTGACGAGGGGTATCTCCTGTGCTCTTAGTGTCAAAAAGCTTTACGAGTTTTCCGAGCCAATCCCAGTTTCTTCCAAGTCCCGCCTGCGGCCCAAAGTAGCAGGAAGGTTCTCTCTCCTGTCCCTGGTGAGTGTGACCTAAAGGCCAAGTCTCTTCTAATGAATGTTTCCTGTTCCATGTTTTCCTTTACATTAAACCGTAACAGATGAAGAACCAGCGGAAACGACAACAGCTCCTCCTCTGCTTCCAGAGTCTGGTTTCCCACAGCATCGTTATAAACGTACACCACCGGGCAAAAGTTTGGAAACGATTACTGCTTTGCACTTTTGACATTTTCTCAATGAGCTTCACCATGTCGTCACAGATATGGTTTTCCCTTCACAGACGTTAAACTATTTCAGGGACGACCTCATTATATGAAGCTCATTGAAAAAATGCCAAGAATAAAGGGCGGCAATTTGGAAGAATTTAAATTATGAAACAAATTATGTTTCCTCCATAATCCCATGTGTTTATTTATAGTTTAATGTTTTCAATGAGAATCACACAAAGTAAATAGTCTTGGAAATAAAGAAAAGCCGATACATAAAAAGGCGTTTCCAAAATTTTGAGCGGTAGTGTAAACATACAGAAGAAACCATATGTTTACATACACTTTATAAAAAGACACATTTGCATTTCTTTCTCACTGTCAGACATGAAACCAGAATTAACTTTCTTTTCTTTTTCTTACCAGGTCAATTAGAGTTTTAAAAATTATTTCTATTTGTCAAATTCCAGAAGAATGAGAGACAGAATTTTCGACACAATCTTTTTTATTACTTTTTACAAAACCAAACGTTTACATACATTTCATTGATATTTGGTAGCATTGCCTTTAAACGGTATAACTCAGGTCAAACGTTTTGGATTTCCTTCCACAAGCTTCTCACAGTAGTTAGCAGGAGTTTTGGTCCATTCCTCCAAACAGAACTTGTGTAACTGAGACACATTTGTAGGCCACCTTGCGTGCTTATGCCTTTTCAGCTCTGCCCATACATTTACAACTGGATAGAGATCAGGACTTTGTGATGACCACTTCAAAAACATTGACACTGTTATCCTTAAGCCACTTTGTAACCAGTATTGGCAGTTTGCTTTGGGACCCATCAGCGCCCAAGCTTTAACTTCCAGGCTGATGTCTTGAGATGTTGCTCCAATATTTCCACATAGTGTTCTTTCTTCATGATGTCTGCTCCATCCGAAACCAGTAAATTGGTAAGAGTTCTTACTCCAAACCGGATGTGCGTCAGCGTCCGCCATAACAAGAAGCGTCCGAATTGGGCTTTCAGTTAGGAAGGAGTTAGGGAAAGTGGCCTGTATGCTAACTATCATAGCCACTTTAGCATAGGGACTTCTGATGCTAACCCACTGGCGATTAGGAGCCATGTGCCATCCCATAAGCCACTGCGCCAATCTCCCCACCCCCCTCGTCCCCCACCCTCGAGTGATTCATGCGCAACCACTGTTGATTGACAGGTGCACATTTAATAATAACAATAATTTAAAAAAAATAAGATTCAGCACAAGCCAAACAAGTGACAAAATACATGTCATCACCACAGCTCAGTCACATGGTTTTAAAGAGCCTCCTCAGTAAATGACCTAAATGAAGCAGTTTGTGCTTTTGCTTTCATTTAGTAGAAACTTAAGCCACATGGCTAATTTGCATACTGTAGCTTTATGAAACTGCTGTTGAGATAAAATAAAGGGAAATGTGAAGGACCATTTGGATGTTTTTTTTTTTGCCTTAACCCTTGTGTCATCCTTTAATTTTCTTATGTTCATTATCCTAGTATCCTAGTAGTGTAATTATGATCTGTCGGACAAAGGAGGACAGATCACTGAAAGTTCCTGACTTCAAGCTCTCTGGGAACATTTTAAATGTGTGTGATGTTGTCAAGTACCTAGGTCACATCATAACAGATCGTTTGACCGATGATGAGGACATGTATCGCCAGTGCCGGATGCTGTATGCACAAGCGAATGCTCTGTCTCGGAAATTTTCCTCCTGCTCTATACAGGTGAAATTGGCTCTGTTTCGAGCTTACTGCTCATCTCTGTACACTGCACATCTGTGGGTGAATTATAAAAAGTCCAGCTTACGGAAACTTACAGTTGCATACAATGATGCATTAAGAATTTTATTAAAAAAGCCCCGTTGGTCTAGTGCCAGTGAACTTTTCGTGTCGAATCGAGTAAACACTTTGCAAGCTGTCTTAAGGAATCTGATGTATAAGTTTATGTGTCGCCTGAATGATTCAAAAAATGTTGTTATCATTTTGTTGTCCAATGTTGTGTGCAGTGCTGTGCGTTTCACCTCGCAGTTGTGGAAACATTGGTATGACTGCCTCTTGAAAGTTTAGAGGTTTTTAATTGTTTGTTTATTTTTATCTGTTTGTGTTTTTGGTCTGGACCTTGAGTCTGTAATAAAGATTATCTATCTATCTATCTAGTGTACAAAATGTACACGCTTTTCAAACTGCTATAAAAAACACATACTTTCATCTTTTTTCAAAATGTTTTCACAAATCTGAATTATCACTTCTCACCTTCTCAAACTACCAAACATGTTGTTTATTTTGGGATTTTAACCCTTTGTTTGCCTGTTTGAAAATAAAACTTTGAAGTGTGTATTACAAAACAACATAAAAACCTCATTATCTTTATAATAATGAATAGTAGAGAGCTGAGGCTTTGGTGGATTTTAGGGCCTTGGATGTGTCAAAGTTGAGCCAAAAATGGATTTGACTGCATTTGTAGTTTTTCTGTAGTGGACGATGCTTTATGTCAAAATGTTCTTGTCTCCATTGACTTCCATTATAAAGAAATTAATGACTTCCAATTTTCTTTGCTCTCCTATCACCATATAAACGTCATATATTTTATAATGTCATCATTTCATTTTGAAGAACAAGAGTCAGATTTGACATTTTGACTGTATTTTTTCAGTTTGGACTTTGTTCCTACAGTATTGTTGGCAGATGAATGAAATTGTGGTATTTTGCCATTAGAATATAATGGGGCCTTGGCAGAACCTGGGACTTTTCTACCATAAAACTTCAGATTTTAATTCTCACTGCAATAGAGGGAAAAAGTAACATATTTGTGATGTCAGCATTTCATTTTGAAGAAAAGGAGTTGAATTTGACATTTCCACTGCATTTCAGAATGTTCCACTTTTCTAACATTGTACACAGATGCATGTATCTTCAGTCAGCTTATACTGAAGCTGTGGCTGAGAAGGAAACAATAGGATCTGTTTGCCTTTGTGTTTCCTATAAATATATGAATAATTTAAAATTATTCATATATTATTCAAGTGATTTGTCAACAATAATGTTTAGTGTGAAGATTTTTACAGTTTAGAAATCTTCAACACCAAAAAAAGCTCAGTGGAGAGCGTCACAATCAGTGGTTAGTTTTGAAGCAGAAAAGTCTGTTTTGAAAATGAGGCCATGTTTGTAAGTTTTCACTACAGAAAACTACAAATGCAATCAAATACATTTTTGGCTCATCTTTGACACATCCAAGGCCCTAAAATCCACCAATGTTGTTTTGTAACACAAACTTCCAAGTTTTTGTTTTGAAACTGGCATATAAAGGGTTAAAAATGCAAAATAAACAACATGTTTGGTAGTTTTGAGAAGGTGAGCATACATCTATTTTGTGAAGTGCACCAGTCCCTCTCACAGCAAAACAACCCCACAGCATGATGCTGCCACCCTGTATTTCAAAGTCAGGATGGTGTTCTCAGGCTTGCCAGATTCCCCCTTTTTCCTCCAAACATGATGATGGTCATTATGGCCAATTTTATTTTTTATTTTTTTCGTCAGACCACAGGGAATGTCTCCAAAAATGAAAGTCTTTATCCTTTTTTATTTGAAATCTCCAATCTGTCTTTTTCATGTTTCTTTTGGAGTAAGGGCTTCTTCCTGGCAGAGTTCCCTCTCAGCCCATGTCAGTACAGTACGTTTCACTCTGGATAATGACAAACTCTTACCAGGTTCAGCATCTTCACCAGGTCTTTTGCATTTGTTCTTGGGTTGATATTCACATTTCAGACACCGCACGTTCTTCTCTGGGACACAGAACCGACACACAGAATGACTGGTCATTTCCATCATTGTTTTAACCTATGAACCTGGATCTTTAAGTGTCTTGAAATTACACCCAAGGATGAACCAGACTTGTGCTTCCAAGGATATGACATCGTCATCTGGGTTTTCCCAAATTGTTTAAAGGTATAGTAATTTTAGTGTATGTAAACCTTTAGTTTTGTAAAAAGTAATACAACATTGTGCAGAAAATTATATCTCTCATTCTTCTTGCATTTGACAAATATACGGTAAATATTTAAAAAAAATTTAAACAATAAAATTCTGGTTTCAAATCAGACATTGAGGAAAAAAATTCTAATGTGTCTTTTTATGAAGTGTATGTAAACATATGGTTCCTCATCAGTCTCTGTCCTCTCAGGCTTGTATAGCCTGAGGAGGTTCTGACACGGCGGCTTTTGGCTCAGACTCAGAAAATGTTATGAAAGTGTGATTTGAGGCCAAACCGCGGCGTAAACACGGGTGTCTCTGCGGCGCACAGCTGTCACGTAAACAAAACTGATCCAAACCACTATGGGCCTGAGGCGGGGAGCGCTGTAAGACGAGTCTCAAGAGCAGGTCCTCAAGAGGAGGGGGGGAGGGTTATAACTCAACTACAGACACTACTGCTCAAATATTACCAGTAGTATCTGTAGAGCAGCGAGTGAGACTGAGTCAGGTGCTCTCTTAAGGAACCAGAATGCTTAGAGGAGGTCCAAGGCACCACTGAATCGTAAAAGTCCGGTGTAACAGGCCAGAGTATACCCCCATCTGGACTACACCCGGAGTTAAAGGGGACTAGGCTATTTCCTACACCCCCCAGGCCAGATTATACCCCCAATGATAACAGTTATGTTAAGTGATATAGCAAGAATTATACAGTAGCTTAGGGTGATAGAGTGGGTTGTCCTTTAACCGGAAGGTTGGCAGTTCAAATCCATGCTCCTGCAGGTACAGGCTGTTGTTGTGTCCTTGGACAAGACACTTTACCTACCTGTGCATGTATGAATGCAGTGTGTGAGTGAAGTCAGCAAAGGCAAGTGAAGTCAAGTGAAGGCAAGTGAAGGTAAGTGAAGTCAAGTGACGTCAAGTCAAGCGAAGTCAAGTGAAGGGAAGTCAAGTCACTTCACTTGCCTTGACTTGCCTTGATTTGACTTCACTTCACTTGCCTTGACTTGCCATCACTTGCCTTGATTTGACTTCACTTCACTTGCTTCACTTGCCTTGATTTGACTTCACTTCACTTGCCTTGACTTGCCATCACTTGCCTTGATTTGACTTCACTTGCTTCACTTGCCTTGATTTGACTTCACTTCACTTGCCTTGATTTGACTTCACTTCACTTGCCTCGATTTGACTTCACTTCACTTGCTTCACTTGCCTTGATTGACTTCACTTCACTTGCTTCACTTGCCTTCACTTCACTTCACTTGCCTTGATTTGACTTCACTTCACTTGCTTCACTTCACTTGCCTTCGCTTGCTTCACTTGCCTTGATTTGACTTCACTTGCTTCACTTGCCTGATTGGCTTGCTTGTTCACTTCACTTGCTTCACTTCACTTGCCTTCGCTTGCTTCACTTCACTTGCTTTGGCTTCGCTTCGCTTGCTTCACTTGCCTTGATTTGGCTTCGCTTGCTTCACTTGCCTTGATTTGTTTTCGCTTGCTTCACTTCACTTGCCTTCGCTTGCTTCACTTCACTTGCTTCACTTGCCTTCGCTTGCATCACTTCACTTGCTTTGGCTTGGCTTCGCTTGCTTCACTTGCCTTGCTTTGGCTTGGCTTGGCTTGCTTCACTTGCTTTGATTTGACTTCGCTTCACTTGCGTCACTTGCCTTGATTTGGCTTCGCTTGCTTCACTTGCCTTGATTTGATTTCGCTTGCTTCATTTGCCTTGATTTGACTTCGCTTGCTTCACTTGCCTTGATTTGACTTCGCTTGCCTTGATTGGCTTCCCTTGCTTCACTTGCCTTGATTTTGCTTCGCTTCGCTTGCCTTGATTTTGCTCCGCTTACTTCACTTGCCTTGATTTTGCTTCGCTTGCCTTGATTTTGCTTCGCTTGCCTTGATTTTGCTTTGCTTCGCTTGCCTTGATTTTGCTTCGCTTGCCTTGATTTTGCTTGCTTCACTTGCCTTGATTTTGCTTGCTTCACTTGCCTTGATTTTGCTTCGCTTTGCTTACTTCGCTTGCCTTTATTTTGCTTCGCTTCGCTTGCTTCACTTGCCTTGATTTGACTTCGCTTGCTTCACTTGCCTTGATTTGACTTCGCTTGCCTTGATTTGGCTTCCCTTGCTTCACTTGCCTTGATTTAGCTTCGCTTCGCTTGCTTCACTTCACTTGCCTTCGCTTGCTTCACTTGCCTTGATTTGGCTTGGCTTTGCTTGCTTCACTTCAATTGCCTTCACTTGCCTTGATTTGGCGTCGCTTCGCTTGCTTCACTTCACTTGCTTTCGCTTGCTTCACTTCACTTGCTTTGGCTTCGCTTCACTTGCTTCACTTGCCTTGATTTGGCTTCGCTTCGCTTGCTTCACTTGCTTCGCTTCGCTTGCTTCACTTGCCTTGATTTGGCTTCGCTTGCTTCACTTCACTTGCCTTCGCTTGCTTCACTTCACTTGCTTCACTTGCCTTCGCTTGCTTCAGTTCACTTGCTTTGGCTTCGCTTCGCTTGCTTCACTTGCCTTGCTTTGGCTTGGCTTGGCTTGCTTTACTTGCTTTGATTTGGCTTCGCTTCACTTGCGTCACTTGCCTTGATTTGACTTCGCTTGCTTCACTTGCCTTGATTTGACTTCGCTTGCTTCACTTGCCTTGATTTGACTTCGCTTGCCTTGATTTGGCTTCTCTTGCTTCACTTGCCTTGATTTAGCTTCGCTTCGCTTGCTTCACTTCACTTGCCTTCGCTTGCTTCACTTACCTTGATTTGGCTTGGCTTTGCTTGCTTCACTTCAATTGCCTTCGCTTGCTTCACTTGCCTTGATTTGGCTTCGCTTTGCTTGCTTCACTTCACTTGCTTTCGCTTCGCTTGCTTCACTTGCCTTGATTTTGCTTCGCTTCACTTGCTTCGCTTGATTCGCTTGCTTCTGCTTCGCTTGCTTCTGCTTCGCTTGCTTCTGCTTCGCTTGCTTCACTTGCCTTGATTTTGCTTTGCTTCGCTTGCTTTGCTTGCTTCACTTGCCTTGATTTTGCTTCGCTTCGCTTGCTTCACTTGCTTCACTTGCCTTGATTTTGCTTCGCTTGCCTTGATTTTGCTTCACTTCACTTGCTTTGGCTTCGCTTCGCTTGCTTCACTTGCCTTGATTTGACTTCGCTTGCTTCACTTGCCTTGATTTGACTTCACTTGCCTTGATTTTGCTTCGCTTTGCTTGCTTCACTTGACTTGATTTGACTTCGCTTGCCTTGATTTGGCTTCCCTTGCTTCACTTGCCTTGATTTAGCTTCGCTTCGCTTGCTTCACTTCACTTGCCTTCGCTTGCTTCACTTCACTTGCCTTCGCTTGCTTCACTTGCCTTGATTTGGCTTTGCTTTGCTTGCTTCACTTCAATTGCCTTCGCTTGCTTCACTTGCCTTGATTTGGCTTGGCTTGGCTTGCTTCACTTCACTTGCTTTCGCTTGCTTCACTTCACTTGCTTTGGCTTCGCTTCGCTTGCTTCACTTGCCTTGATTTTGCTTTGCTTCGCGTGCTTTGCTTGCTTCGCTTGCCTTGATTTTGCTTCGCTTTGCTTGCTTCACTTGCCTTGATTTGGCTTCGCTTGCTTCGCTTCGCTTGCTTCACTTGCCTTGCTTTGGCTTGGCTTCGCTTGCTTTACTTGCCTTGATTTGACTTCGCTTGCTTCACTTGCCTTGATTTGACTTCGCTTGCTTCACTTGCCTTAATTTGACTTTGCTTGCCTTGATTTGGCTTCTCTTGCTTCACTTGCCTTGATTTAGCTTCGCTTCGCTGCTTCACTTCACTTGCCTTCGCTTGCTTCACTTGCCTTGATTTGGCTTGGCTTTGCTTGCTTCACTTCAATTGCCTTCGCTTGCTTCACTTGCCTTGATTTGGCTTCGCTTTGCTTGCTTCACTTCACTTGCTTTCGCTTCGCTTGCTTCACTTGCCTTGATTTTGCTTCCCTTGATTCGCTTGATTCGCTTGCTTCGCTTGATTCGCTTGCTTCGCTTGCTTCTGCTTCGCTTGCCTTGATTTCGCTTCGCTTCCACTTGCTTGGCTTGCTTGCTTGGCTTGCTTGCTTCGCTTGCCTTGATTTTCCTTTTCTTGCCTTGATTTAGCTTCGCTTGCCTTGATTTAGCTTCGCTTGCCTTGATTTTGCTTCGCTTGCCTTGATTTCGCTTTGCTTCCGCTTGCTTCGCTTGCTTACTTCGCTTGCCTGATTTTCCTTTTCTTGCCTTGATTTTTCTTCGCTTGCCTTGAGTCTGCTTTGCTTGCCTTGATTTTGCTTCGCTTGCCTTGATTTTGCTTCGCTTGCCTTGTTTCCGCTTCGTTTGCCTTGATTTCGCTTCGCTTCCGCTTGCTTCGCTTGCTTGCTTGGCTTGCTTGCTTGGCTTGCTTGCTTGGCTTGCTTGCTTCACTTGCCTTGATTTTGCTTCGCTTCGCTTGCCTTGATTTCGCTTCGCTTGCCTTGATTTCGCTTCGCTTGCCTTGATTTCGCTTGCTTCGGCTTCCGCTTGCTTCTGCTTCCGCTTCCTTCCGCTTGCTTCGCTTGCCTTGATTTCGCTTCGCTTGCTTCACTTGCCTTGATTTCGCTTCGCTTGCCTTGATTTCGTTTCGCTTGCCTTGATTTCAATTCGCTTCGCTTGCCTTGCTTTCATTTTGCTTCGCTTGCCTTGATTTCATTTCGCTTTGCTTGATTCACTTGCTTTTTTATTGGTTTATTTGGTAGGGACAGTGCAAGTTAATGAACAAGCCACACCGGATTGTAGCCTTGGGCTAATTTCCATCCGTCGTCCCTCATGCGCACTCTCAAACACACTCTCATTCATCCTGGCCTATTGTACATGTTTTTAGTGGTAGGGGAAACCGGAGTACCCGGAGGAAACCTACGCAGACACGGGGAGAACATGCAAACTCCACACAGAAAGGCCTTGATTTTGCTTCGCTTTGCTTGCCTTGATTTTGCTTCGCTTGCCTTGATTTTGCTTCACTTCGCTTGCCTTGATTTTGCTTCGCTTGCCTTGATTTTGCTTCACTTCGCTTTCCTTGATTTTGCTTCGCTTCGCTTGCTTCACTTGCCTTGATTTTGCTTCGCTTGCTTCGCTTGCCTTGATTTTGCTTCGCTTGCCTTGATTTTGCTTCGCTTGCCTTGATTGCTTGCCTTGATTTGCTTCACTTGCCTTGTTTTGCTTGGCTTTGCTTGCCTTGATTTCGCTTCGCTTGCCTTGTTTCCGCTTCGCTTGCCTTGATTTCATTTGTTTGCTTCATTTTCGCTTGCTTCGATTTCGTTTGCTTCACTTGCCTTGTTTCCGCTTCGCTTGCCTTGATTTCATTTTGTTTGCTTCATTTTCGCTTGCTTCGATTTCGTTTGCTTCACTTGCCTTGTTTCCGCTTCGCTTGCCTTGATTTTGCTTCGCTTCCGCTTGCTTCCGCTTCCGCTTGTTTCTGCTTCCGCTTGCTTCCACTTCCGCTTGCTTCCGCTTGCCTTGATTTCGCTTCGCTTCGCTTGCCTTGCTTTGCTTGCCTTGATTTTTCTACGCTTCGCTTGCTTCACTTGCCTTGATTTTGCTTCGCAGTGTTTCCCACACATAGACTATTGTGTGGTGCATCGCCACAGAATCAACACCGCGCGCCACATATTTATTTTTATTTATTTATTTTTTTCCATATTTTTTTTCCGTCTCACCTTCGCTTGCTTCACTTGCCTTGATTTTGCTTCGCTTCGCTTGCCTTGATTTCGTTTCGCTTGCCTTGATTTCGCTTCGCTTGCCTTGATTTCATTTCACTTGCTTCGCTTTCTTCGCTTGCTTCGATTTCACTTGCTTCACTGTCCGTTTGCTTCGGCTTCCGCTTGCTTCTGCTTCCGCTTGCTTCTGCTTCCGCTTGCTTTGCTTGCCTTGATTTTGCTTTGCTTCGCTTGCTTTGCTTGCTTCACTTGCCTTGATTTTTCTTCACTTCGCTTGCTTCACTTGCCTTAATTTTGCTTCGCTTGCCTTGATTTCGCTTCACTTGCCTTGATTTCGCTTCGCTTCACGGCACGGTAGCGCAGCGGTTAGTGCTCGGGCTTCACAGCTAGAAGGTCCCAGGTTCGATTCCCACCTGGACGGGTCCTTTCTGTGTGGAGTTTGCATGTTCTCCCCGTGTCTGCGTAGGTTTCCTCCGGGTACTCCGGTTTCCCCTACCACTAAAAACATGTACAATAGGTTCCCCTCTGGGGCCAGGACTCCCCTGAAAAAGAGATTCTTAATCTCAGTGGGACTTTCCTGGTTAAATAAAGGTCAATAAACAATAAATTCACTTGCCTTGATTTTGCTTCGCTTCCTTTACTTGCCTTGATTTTGCTTCGCTTGCCTTGATCTTGCTTTGCTTGCCTTGATTTTGCTTCGCTTGCCTTGATTTTGCTTCACTTCGCTTGCTTCACTTGCCTTGATTTTGCTTCGTTTGCTTCGCTTGCCTTGTTTGTGCTTCGCTTGCCTTGATTTCGCTTCGCTTGCCTTGTTTCCGCTTCGCTTGCCTTGATTTCGCTTCGCTTCCACTTGCTTGGCTTGCTTGCTTGGCTTGCTTGCTTCGCTTGCCTTGATTTCCTTTTCTTGCCTTGATTTAGCTTCGCTTGCCTTGATTTAGCTTCGCTTGCCTTGATTTTGCTTCGCTTGCCTTGATTTCGCTTTGCTTCGCTTGCTTCGCTTGCTTACTTCGCTTGCCTTGATTTTCCTTTTCTTGCCTTGATTTTTCTTCGCTTGCCTTGAGTCTGCTTTGCTTGCCTTGATTTTGCTTCGCTTGCCTTGATTTTGCTTCGCTTGCCTTGTTTCCGCTTCGTTTGCCTTGATTTCGCTTCGCTTCCGCTTGCTTCGCTTGCTTGCTTGGCTTGCTTGCTTGGCTTGCTTGCTTGGCTTGCTTGCTTCACTTGCCTTGATTTTGCTTCGCTTCGCTTGCCTTGATTTCGCTTCGCTTGCCTTGATTCGCTTCGCTTGCCTTGATTTCGCTTGCTTGGCTTCCGCTTGCTTCGCTTCCGCTTCCTCGCTTGCTCGCTTGCTGATTTCGCTTCGCTTGCTTCACTTGCCTTGATTTCGCTTCGCTTGCCTTGATTTCGTTTCGCTTGCCTTGATTTCAATTCGCTTCGCTTGCCTTGCTTTCATTTTGCTTCGCTTGCCTTGATTTCATTTCGCTTTGCTTGATTCACTTGCTTTTTTATTGGTTTATTTGGTAGGGACAGTGCAAGTTAATGAACAGCCACACCGGATTGTAGCCTTGGGCTAATTTCCATCCGTCGTCCCCTCATGCGCACTCTCAAACACACTCTCATTCATCCTGGCCTATTGTACATGTTTTTAGTGGTAGGGGAAACCGGAGTACCCGGAGGAAACCTACGCAGACACGGGGAGAACATGCAAACTCCACACAGAAAGGCCTTGATTTTGCTTCGCTTTGCTTGCCTTGATTTTGCTTCGCTTGCCTTGATTTTGCTTCACTTCGCTTGCCTTGATTTTGCTTCCGCTTCTTGATTTTGCTTCACTTCGCTTTCCTTGATTTTGCTTCGCTTCGCTTGCTTCACTTGCCTTGATTTTGCTTCGCTTGCTTCGCTTGCCTTGATTTTGCTTCGCTTGCCTTGATTTTGCTTCGCTTGCCTTGATTTTGCTTCGCTTTGCTTGCCTTGATTTTGCTTCACTTGCCTTGATTTTGCTTGGCTTTGCTTGCCTTGATTTCGCTTCGCTTGCCTTGTTTCCGCTTCGCTTGCCTTGATTTCATTTTGTTTGCTTCATTTTCGCTTGCTTCGATTTCGTTTGCTTCACTTGCCTTGTTTCCGCTTCGCTTGCCTTGATTTCATTTTGTTTGCTTCATTTTCGCTTGCTTCGATTTCGTTTGCTTCACTTGCCTTGTTTCCGCTTCGCTTGCCTTGATTTTGCTTCGCTTCCGCTTGCTTCCGCTTCCGCTTGTTTCTGCTTCCGCTTGCTTCCACTTCCGCTTGCTTCCGCTTGCCTTGATTTCGCTTCGCTTCGCTTGCCTTGCTTTGCTTGCCTTGATTTTTCTACGCTTCGCTTGCTTCACTTGCCTTGATTTTGCTTCGCAGTGTTTCCCACACATAGACTATTGTGTGGTGCATCGCCACAGAATCAACACCGCGCGCCACATATTTATTTTTATTTATTTATTTTTTCCATATTTTTTTTCCGTCTCACCTTCGCTTGCTTCACTTGCCTTGATTTTGCTTCGCTTCGCTTGCCTTGATTTCGTTTCGCTTGCCTTGATTTCGCTTCGCTTGCCTTGATTTCATTTCACTTGCTTCGCTTTCTTCGCTTGCTTCGATTTCACTTGCTTCACTGTCCGTTTGCTTCGGCTTCCGCTTGCTTCTGCTTCCGCTTGCTTCTGCTTCGCTTGCTTTGCTTGCCTTGATTTCATTTCGCCTGCTTCGCTTTCTTCGATTGCTTCGATTTCACTTGCTTCACTGTCCGTTTGCTTCGGCTTCCGCTTGCTTCTGCTTCCGCTTGCTTCCACTTGCTTTGCTTGCCTTGATTTCATTTCGCCTGCTTCGCTTTCTTCGATTACTTCGATTTCGCTTGCTTCACTTTCGCTCGCTTCACTTTCGCTTGCTTCCGCTTCCTTCCGCTTCCTTCCGCTTGCTTCCGGTTCCGCTTGCTTCCGGTTCCGCTTGTTTCCGCTTCCGCTTGTTTCCGCTTCCGCTTGTTTCCGCTTGCTTCTGCTTGCTTCTGCTTCCGCTTGTTTCCGCTTGCTTCTGCTTCCGCTTGTTTCCGCTTGCTTCCGCTTCCTTCCGCTTCCGCTTGCTTCCACTTCCGCTTGCTTCCGCTTGCCTTGATTTCGCTTCGCTTGCCTTGATTTCGCTTTGCTTCGCTTGCCTTGATTTTGCTTCGCTTGTTTCGCTTGCCTTGATTTCGCTTGCCTTGATTTCGCCTCGCTTGCTTCGCTTGCCTTGATTTCGCTTGCCTTGATTTCATTTTGCTTGCTTCGCTTTCGCTTGCTTTGATTGCTTGCTTTGCTTTCGCTTGCTTCGATTTCACTTGTTTCCGCTTGCTTCCGCTTGCTTCCGCTTGACTTTACTTGATTTGACTTCACTTCACTCACACACTGCATTCATACATAACGTGACCAACTCTGCAGAAAGTGAGCAGTAGAAACTGTTATGCTGGGTTTACACATAGGCACGATGCGTTATGAATGGCATTTTTCCGTCATTCGTGACGTTCGTGACTTGACTTAACGCATCTCAATGGGATTCTTAATAGAACGTATCAGTTCATGACATTCGTGATGTTCGTGGAGAAAGTTTTTGGCTGTCAAAAAATCTTCCACGAATGTCACGATTCACCCTCTGTTCGTCGAGTTCGCAACGGAGCGTGTCCTTTCGTGATGCGTAGTGGCGCTTCGTAATTCAGCGTGAGAGCATTCGTACAGCATTCGTAGTGCAGAATCACTGTTTTCACGCTCAGAATTGATAGAAACACACGCTACGCCGAAAAGGTAATGTTCATACCTGCACTATGCCAAAGAAAAGTCACACAAAGTCGGCCAGTCCGCGCTCCAGGCCGGACTGGCCAGGACAGCACCTGCTCCTGCCGCTCCTCAGGTGCTGAAGTTGTTTCTCCGGCCTTTCTTCCTGCGGTCGTTCCTCCTGATGTTTGCGAGCCAGTTCCTGCCACCCCTATAGCCGCCCCGCTGGAGAACCCCACTGTTATATATTTGTCCCGATTTTCCGCGCGTTTGTGGAAAAAAGAAAAGGGACAGTAAGAAGTGCGCCTTTCCCGCACTGTGTACTGTCCCTGAATGCATCTCCCACGCTGCCATACGCATTGACCCAAACAACAACGCGTGGTTACAGCAGCTATAACATGGATAAGTGTTAAGACTTATTTACAACTTTAGACATGAAAAACAAGCGGCGATGGGCGCAGCAGGTGGAGACAGGCCTGTTGTTCTGGATTATGCAAAAGAAGTTTTGCCAAATGGATCGACCAGACGAGTGAGAGTCATGGATAAAGAGGTGAAGAGTTCTACGACAGATCCCAGAAGATCGAGTGCACAGTGAGTGTAGTGTTTTTATGCTTAATGTGGAGTAAAGTCTGGCTGAATGTGCCGCTGTTGCACAGACTCATTTGACATAAAGCGCGTGTGTTTATTGCTATAGTTTGTCTTGATAGATTCCGCGTTTGACAGGAGCATGTGACTTAGTTTGGGTTTGATCTAAGTTCAGTTTTTCATAGACTGTGAAAAACGTTTGTTATTCTACAGTATATGGACAGTCCCGACGCTCAGCTGGTCTTTGCTTTTGCGTAACCCGATTTGGCAAGAGCCCAATGAGTCAGAGCACGGCGGAGCAAGACGCCTCTGCTCCGCCTCCAACCCGGTGTGTGCGGCAGGCGGCTTGTCCACATTCGCCCGATTCTTGACAGATTTCTGACAGAACTCGACAATTCCCAATGACCCGCAACAGAGCGCCACAGCCCGCAGCAGAGCGGGACGCGTGTTCGTGACCGTGCGTAATAATTCGTGCCATTAATCGTAACGCGTAGTAACAGGTCGCAACAGTTTGTGGCGGTGCGTGAAACCTCTACCCCGAATCATCACATTCGTGATCCTCGGCCACGAATATGGATTCGTGGCATTCGTGACTTGTCGTCGTTATGTGTAAACCCAGCATTAGGAGAAAAAAAAACCCTGGTCTGATCTAAAAGAAAACTTTTGCAAGTTAACACACAAAGACCAAATTAAGTTTTTTGGATCGCACCTGTGAAAACCATAACACTACACGCTTTTGTTTACATTTTCTTACTGTTGTTATTGCTGTTGTGTTTAGTTGTTTTTTCAAAGAGGAAAGGTTTTTGACGCCACACACCCCTAACTCCCCCCTCACTACACCACACCCTCCAAACGTTTATCTTATGCACAGTCATCCAACTCGTATAAAAATGTGCCCACATTTGCAAACTGCTCATGAGATAAAACCACAGAAGACAGAGTTTCTGTGGAACATTTGTATTGATTTTCAATGGGATGACAGCATTTTGTTCATTTTAGTGTGGCTCTACAGAAACATTTAAAACTGTTAAAAACAAGGTTACTACCATTGTATGACCAACCAACCTTTAGGACAAATGAACAAATGAAGCTCATTCAATTTGAATCACATTTATAAAACAAGTATTACTGACTCTGCAAGAGCAAAAATTAGGAGTTAAGAGTGCATTTTGGCTCATAAAGAGTTAAAAATATAAATATATGACAGATATTTGGTATGTATGTGTCAAGCAGACATAGATCTATGAGTCTGAGTTTTTAAAGTGAAAGTATAGTGATTTTATGGCTGTTAAAAGTAGAGGCCACATTTGTGGCCTTAGGGTGTTAAGTGTGATTTTTTTAATGAAAATCTGTCACTACAGAAAAACAAAAAACCTGTAAAAAATAATTTTACCACTAAACTTTGACCCATCCCAAGGCCTAATAAAAATAAACATCTCATTCAATTTGGAATATTTTTATAAAAGTTATGGAAGTTTTTGTGATTTCTAAACAGCACGGCAGGAAACTTTTGTGTGCATTTTGGCCAATAAAGGGTTAAAAAATCATTTGAAAATTACAAATATTTGGTATGTATGTGTCAAGCAGAAGTAGTTCTATGATTCTGAGTTTTTAAAGTATTAAAAAATATGAAAGTATAGTGATTTTATGGCTGTTAAAAGTAGAGGCCACATTTGTGGCCTTAGGGTGTTAAGTGTGATTTTTTTAAAGGGTGCCCTGAGGGTTAACATAACTGTTATCATTGGGGTATAATCTGGCCTGGGGTGGTAGGAAATAGCCTACCGCCATTTTAACCCTAACCCGGCACAAAGACTTTGGGGATGCGAGAGGGAGGAGAGAGACGGCCCAGGTACACAAAACGTTCAAATAACGTTAGCCTGTGGTTCTCTAAGGGTTGGTTAGTAACCAAACCTAAAACTACGTTTTACGAAGGTTCCCATAAGGTTACCTGACAACACAACGTTCTCTAAACGTTCAAACAACCAAAAATACAAACGTTATGTAGAGGTTGCTGCATCCCCTGTATACAACGTTCCCTGGTGGTGTTATTTTGGTTATGACGAACAAACTAAAAAATAACCTTCTGGAGCACTTATAGTCAACTAATGTTTGCTCATCTTCGAAAAACACTCATTCACATCAAACCTCCGATCTGTAGTCAGAGGCACAATTAAATATGTATTATAAAAAAGTACAGTATAAATAAAACGAAAGTTACGTATGTAACTACGGTTCTATCAATCCCGGATGACCGCCAGAGGCGGTGCTTTAAGCACTGAATGTTCCCTTCACGCATGTGTAGTTCGAGTAGTTAATACCAAATGAGTCACACCTGTGACACCCCATCATCTGAGCCTCTGTTCCTAAAGAATTTTCTTGCAAAAACGCAAGGATTCTGAGTGACAGAGAAGCTCTGGCGGTCATCCGGGATTCATAGAACCGTAGTTACATACATAACTTTCGTTCTATTTCATCCTTCCTGACCGCCAGGGGCGCTGCTTTAAGCACTGAATGACTAGTACCATCTACGTCACGAGGAATCCTGAGCACCCAACCTCACTAAGAGGATCCAGAAGATCCCTGGAGGAGAGCACGGCCCAGAGCATGTGTTCTGTTGAACCGCCCCGCGCCTTTCCTCCACCTCTCTCCCCCTGCAGCGGAGGGTATTAATATGTCCGCGTGCTCGCGCCCGGAAGTAGTGAATGCTGTGCGCACACAGCTGATAGCAGGGAGACGCCGGGTGGGACAACAGAAGTCGGCTCATTGGCGCAATCAGCGCGAGCAAAAAACTGGACCAAACCCGAGCCCAAAGGCGGAGCAGGCGATCTCTAAAACCACGGAGGAACAGCCGGTAAGCAGCGTAGATCATGCTCTCGTACTCTCATTGCAAGCCGTGTAGTGCATTTGCCAGCACTCTGTTGGGTGGAGCTCCGGACAGCAAAACCATTCACACGCGTCTTATGCCACGCCCATAACATGAATATGCATAGAGAACACACAATGACATGGACGTATGGACAATGATAATTATTATTGTAAGATAAATAATGAATCAATAAGAAAGCTAAAAGTTTGACAAGAGATGTATACATTATGTCAAAAAATACTGGTGGATTTACATTGTCTTTTTGTTCTTTTGTCTTTTGAGGTTTTTCACCTGCCACTGCTGTTGAGAAAAGCAATAAAAAGCAACAGAGAAAGGAACGAGTGAAGTCCTGTCCTTCTTTAGAGACGCACCTTGTCAAGTGGGGATATTGTCGAGATTTAAAATGTGTCTTTAGCTACCTCTTATGAATTGTATGCTAACTGTATGTAAGGCTTAAATTCACTCTTTAAACTAGTGGCGCCGGAGAGGTCAAAGGCCATTTGAACTAGAGGGGGGAGCAGAGAACATCCTGTTTAGAAGGGCAATAAGAAGTGTTATCTGTTGCAGCACAAGGTCTCCAGATGTAATCAGTAAGCTAAAAGAATGTGCTTTGAAGTAGAAGGGATGAGCATTTGAGAAGGTTTCAGGTTTCTCTCTTTGTATGCTGAAATGCATGTGATGTGCATTGAGTGGGCGGAGTTAACAGTTAAAGAAATACTTGGGAGAGCGTAGTTTTAGTTAGACTTTTCCAAGCAACTGAACCAGCAACATGTAACATCTATCTCCAATAAAAGAGCCTTCTGAGAACACGTAATCTTCTGATGCCTGCTGATTTCTTCTGAACACCTTTTGATGTTCATCTGTTTTGTTACAACAACACCTGGAGTAGGATAGCGATATTTTTCTGCCTTAAGCTCTTTTTTAAATTCATAATTTGGTGCCCGACCGACGTGATCAAAGCGCAAGGCAGAACTCGAAAGCGACCCAAGTTTTTGTTTGGAAACGCAAAGAGCATTGAGAGCTGAAGAACTGCTTTTTTCATCAAACGCTCCAAAACAGCAGCAGGAGGACAACGGAAGCAGCACCATGCACACGCGCGGCAACAGAGACAACGGCCCAAGCACGCGCAGCAGGAAAACAGCAGACCGCGCATGCGCGCACCGCAGGAGGACAGAAGTGCCAAAGCAACAAAGAGCACGTGCGGAGGAGAGCAGGAGGACGAATCTCAGAGAGAAAAAACCATCCGAAAAGTCTCCATAAAGTTCGAGTCCAGAAGATTTCAAGAGTATATACAAAAAAAAGCGGTAAGGCAACCTTTTCTAAAACTGCCTAAGATTGGTCTAAAATAAATTAAATGTAATTTGATGGACTGGGACATTATGTAAAATAATTCGCAAAAAAAATTAAAACAATAGAAACAGGAAACGCTATGTAAATAATACGCTGTAAATAGAACGCTTTTAGGGGATCCGTGATGTTTCTTAAACGCCATAGGGACAGTTCTTTGCACACGGGTGAAAAAGACAAAGGAATAAAGATTAATTAATTAAGAGATGGCCAGATACACGTGCGGGTTTTGAATAACATTATTTCTTTTCCATCGTACGATTAAAAGATTAATGGAAATATAAACGCAGGCTGTACTAATTCACACAGCTGCATATCTTTTATATATAGTTGGACGTCCACTAGAAAATATATATATATATACATATTAAAATCAGGCGAGGAGACGGAGTTGCCTCTCGTTTTGTTTAACCCCCTAGCGACCGGCTACGCCGCGGTCAACCCCGCCCCTCCCCTTATCCGTGGTGCGACTTCTCCCCCCCGGGGTGCTGCAAAGAGCAGCATGACGGAGGAGAAGTAGGAGTAGGAGGATTAAAAGTAACGATAATACAGAGCGCCTTAGTAGATAAAAGAATAAATAAATGCATGAAGCAATATAAATATTATTATTCATAACTAATAGTGATTTAGATGATAAATCTAATAACTAAATAAATACAGAAATATTGATTAACTAAGACCTATATAATCCCTTGACTAAGCATGGCGGATCTAAATATTATTTTATATATAATCATAGTAATAACAAACGCAATTAACAATAGAATGTCCCAGTTCTTCACACGAGACCAAGTAAGGCAGGATGGAAAGGTGCTGAAATATAATTCTTGCAAACTTGACTTCCACGAAAAGGCACAATCTGGATGTGCACGTTACTTGGCAGCTTTGACCAAGACGACAGAGAAAACCTCACATCCTGTGCAGAATCATCAGTTAATTATACATATGAATCATGGACAATTTAAACTTCATACGTGTGAAGAAAAAGCCAAAAGTGAACTGTATGTCAGAGCCGATCTGAAGACAACCCCACTGCCCAATCCAGAAATGACTTTATTCTGTAATGGCTGCTCGTACAGAGCGAAAGAAGGAATTTCGTCACATGCTGTAGTCAAACAACAGTCAACACAACAGCATGAAATACTGGAGGCAGAATTAATGACAGTACTGCACGCCTTACAACTCTTGGAAGGCTGCGAAGCAAATATCCACACTGACTCAGTTTATGCTTACAAGACAGTCACAATATCTATTGCAGGCTGGATCAGAAATGGTTTCAAGCTAACAACGGGACTTCCTATAAAGCATGAAACACTGGTCAGACAACTCATTGATACAGTTCAATTGCCAGAGAAACTAGCCAACATGAAATGCAAAGCCCATACCAAAGGCGGAGACTCTGTGTCTCTGGGCAATCATGCAGCTGATAAGGCAATTAAAGAAGCAGCAAACCGTAACAACAGACCTGACCCGAACATGGACATTTCTCCAGAATCTTGGGTTTATGTTAAAGTGCATAAACGTTGACAACTGGACCCAACCGTACCAGACTGGGCCATATCTGGATCTTCAATCTACATAGAAGACAAAGAAGATGGCTGTTCCAACATCTGGCACTGATGATGAAAACCACATGTCATCAGTCTTTGCCCCTGAGGCTTCAAGAGAGAGAGGGGAGAGTCTAAATCACATGCTGTGGACGAGGCCCACTGCTGTGAAGGTTTCATGAAATCTACCTAGATTCACCTCACCTACCGGGTGAACTGAAGATATCATAATTCAAGAGGAAGCAACCATTCAAGTACATAAAACACTGTTAGAACAACTGAAGAGCATGTGTTGATAACCTCTGCTCTAGGCATATAGACGATCGTGGTCACATCATACACACTTGCACGTGACCAGAAGAAGTCAACGTCACCATGGACAAATCAAAAAGTTAGTTTACGAAAAATGGGATGCTCACCTTGAGTAGTGATATGTGTTTTTAATTTTGTTTATCGTAATTGTGTTTCTTTATTACTGTTTGAAGATTGGTTAAATGTAGATTCTGAAGTTCGACATAAACGTTACATCGAGAGAGGAGAGAGAGAGAGTTCCTCATTACCAAGCTAATATGTTATGAAGATGTGTGAACTGCGGAGCTCATCTTGCTAGTAATACTGAATGTTGTGTGTGTGCTCACCTTCCAACGTCAACCACCGACATCGCAATATATTTCTTCTCATTCCAGGCTTCTAAGCAGGCCATGGATTAGTTTGAATTAAGTTGAACTGATAAACCAAAAATTATAATTAAAATTGTTAGTTTTGATTTTGCCATACTGAATTGTTAACTGACTTTGCATATAAGCCTTTGGCTTCAGCCAATCCCTTTGAGTAGGTTAACTGCTAAAACAAATAAATAAACTAGATTAAACTAAACTAAAGTAATTTTGCATAAAAGTGACATAAAAGCAAAGAATAGGACTAACAAATAACTCGTTTGTGAGGTATATGTTGATGCAAGTGGAAGGTGGATACATAAATAATGAGTAGAAATAAAGTTTTGAATTTTTAGTTTTTAGTATGTTAGGATTTAGTTTTTAGTTTTGCATGTATTAAACTTTAGTGACATTTTCTTTTGGTGAACACATAGAAATGTGTTCAAGAGGGGGAAACTGTCGAGATTTAAAATGTGTCTTTAGCTACCTCTTATGAATTGTATGCTAACTGTATGTAAGGCTTAAATTCACTCTTTAAACTAGTGGCGCCGGAGAGGTCAAAGGCCATTTGAACTAGAGGGGGGAGCAGAGAACATCCTGTTTAGAAGGGCAATAAGAAGTGTTATCTGTTGCAGCACAAGGTCTCCAGATGTAATCAGTAAGCTAAAAGAATGTGCTTTGAAGTAGAAGGGATGAGCATTTGAGAAGGTTTCAGGTTTCTCTCTTTGTATGCTGAAATGCATGTGATGTGCATTGAGTGGGCGGAGTTAACAGTTAAAGAAATACTTGGGAGAGCGTAGTTTTAGTTAGACTTTTCCAAGCAACTGAACCAGCAACATGTAACATCTATCTCCAATAAAAGAGCCTTCTGAGAACACGTAATCTTCTGATGCCTGCTGATTTCTTCTGAACACCTTTTGATGTTCATCTGTTTTGTTACAACAACACCTGGAGTAGGATAGCGATATTTTTCTGCCTTAAGCTCTTTTTTAAATTCATAATATGCACAGCTAGACATAATCACTTGACAGCATGAGAGGCCGCCACATTGACGTTGTAGAACCTGGTGAACGTGCTCGGGAAAGCCCATGACGCCGCAGCACAGATAGTTTCCAATGGAACACCCCTCATAGCTGCCCAGGAAGTGGATACACTCCTGGTAGAGTGGCCCTTCACACCGATCGGCAACGCGTGACCCCCACCTCGTAGGTATGACAAATGGCATCCACTATCCAATGGGAGAGATGCTGTTTAGACAGGGCGACCCAACTTAGGACCTCCATAACACACAAATAGCTGGTCCGATCGTCTCACACCTGCAGTAGCCGCAATGTACGCCTCCAGTGCCCTCATAGGGCACAGACAACCAGACTCATCCCCAGGCACTCCAGAAGGCCGGAACCGCGCCAACTGCGATGGTTGATTACAATGAGAACCGGATAACACCTTGGGCACAAATTCAGTGTTCGGCCACAAGGTAACACCACTGCCATCCGGACTCCACCTAAGACAGGAGGTACTAACAGAAAGAGCATGGAACTCACCAACCCTTTTAGCAGAGACAATAGCCAACAGAAAAGCAGTCTTACAAGATAGCCACTTGAGATCCGCTTGCGCCAAAGGCTCAAAAGGCAGACGGGAGAGAGCGTGGAGAACCAAAGGCAGATCCCAAACAGGCACCTGCGGGATCAATGGCGGGTGCAACCTATGAGTCCCACACAGAAAACGAGACACGAGATCATGGCTCCCCACAAAACCACCATCAACCTCAACATGATTAGTAAAGATCGCCGCTACATATACCTTGAGCGTTGAAGGAGAGCGACCCTCATCAAAGAGAGACTGCAGAAACTCCAGAAGGACACCGAACACAAAACCGGGTCCTAATCACGATCAGAACACCACCGGGAAAACAGCCGCCACCTGTTACCATACTGCCGACAAGTAGAGGAAGCCTTCGCACTCAAAATGGTGTATCAGACAGGCGCCGGCAACCCAGTCAACTGTGACAAGGACCTTGTAACAGCCAGACCCACAGCCAAAGACGAGAAGGATCGGGATGCCATATCCGCCCTCCCAACTGAGACAGCAGATCCCTCCTGGTCGGGAGACGCCACGGGGCGCAGAGAATCAGATCCCGCAGCAGGGGGAACCACGGCCGTGCTGGCCAGAACGGGGCCACCAGCAACAACCTGTGACCCTCTCTCAGAACCCTCTGAAGAGTGGGCAAAATCAGTGGAAGGGGCGGAAACGCGAACAGGACCTGAGGCCACGGATGAGCCAGCGCATCCTGACCCAGCGCACCCGACGCCCCTGTAAGTGAAAACCACAGTGGGCAATGAGTCGACCCTCCGAGGCGAACAGGTCTACCTCCGATTGACCGAAACAATCCCAAATCATGTGCACCACGTCGCTGTGAAGGACCCACTACCCCGGAACAAATGACTGGCGAGAGAGAGCGTCCGCTCCTCGGTTGCGTTTCTCAGGCAGATACACCACACGCAGAGTGGACAGACGAGGGGCGACCCACACAAAAAGAGCTCTGGACACCTTCAGAAGCTGCACTGATGTGGTGCCCCCTTGATGGTTGATGTGGTAGACAGCTGCGGTGTTGTCTGTTCGTACGAGAACATGCTTGCCCACCAGGTGGGGCAGAAAGTGCCGGAGAGCCAAGTGTACGGCTCACAGCTCCAACACATTTATGTGGCTGGAGCGCTCCCTCAGACTCCAGCGCCCCTGAACTGCCCGGTGCTGCCACACAGTGCCCCACCCCGTAGAGCAGGCGTCTGTGGTCACCACCTCCCTGGGACATACAACTACGCCCAAGGGGACACCTCTGGTGAGATAGGACCTTTCCCTCCATGGAGCCAGGGCACGGAGACATGTCCACGTCACCGTGAGCTCGCGACGCCTGTGGAGCCTGAGGTCCAGGGAAAACCCGTTGAGCCACCACTGTAGAGGACGCAGCGACTGCAGACCCAAAGGCACAATGCGAGTGACAGACGTCAGCTTCCCTAACAGCCGCAGGAAGGTGACGCAGGTGAACCGCCTGCCCAGCGTGAACCGACCGACCAACTGGAGAATGTCGTCTACCCTGCGGACAAACGGACGAGCCGTCATGGAAGTCGCGTCCAAAATTATCCCGAGAAAAGTTGCCGTCTGGGACAGGGACAGATGACCCAATGTTGACCTTGAGGCCCAACCGGGACACATGATCCAGAAAGCGACATGTATCCCGAATTGCGACCGAACGAGAGGGGGCACAGATGAGCCAATCGTCGAGATACGACAGAACCTTCATTCCACCGGCCTGCAGAGGAGAGAGGGCCGCCTTCACACACCAAGTAAAAACCCTTGGGGAAAGCGAAAGGCCAAACGGAAGCACCCGGAACTGCCAATGGCGACCCCGATAGGCAAACCTGAGAAAGCACCTGTGCTCTACCGCAATAGCAAGTACGCATCCGACAGGTCTATCGACATGAACCATTCCCCCTCGCAATAGCCTGCAGAACCTCCGCTGTGGTAAGCATGTGAAAGGGCAAGACCTTCAGATACCGATTGAGTCCCCTCCAAATGGGACGAAACCCGCCCGTTTTCTTTGGCACGAGGAAGTAAGTCGAATAGTGTCCCTGAGTTGCAGCAGAGGATCTACTGCCTCGATTGCCCCTTTGGCCAGGAGGGCGGAAAGCTCCTGGTCTAGGGCTTGAGCCTTCACCGGGTCGCTGATCACAGTCATCCTGACCCGGCGGGCAGATTGTGGCCGGCATCGGAACTGTAGTCTGTAACCATGGGTCAAAGTGGCAACCACCCATGGATCTACAGCATGGGCAGCCCAGTAACTGAGCTGCTGATGGGAAAAGTATCCGACGGCCGGCCCAGTGGCTTCACTGTCTAGCCAAACCTGCCGACGAGTCTGAATGAGAAATGACATTACCCGGCCAAGTTCCCGGGTCATCAGCGCAAAACAAACAGCAACCGCCACACCACCCTCATCGTGCAAGGATGCAGAGAAGGCAAACAGGCGGTGCGCCAGGGAGTTACCAAGACGACCAGCACGCGCCCCAGTACTGTAAGCCTTACAGAGGAGGTCATCAGTAGCGCAACATTGAACTCGCAGGCACCAAGCATCACGACGCAGAGCTTGAGTGAAGCTATTGCAGGTTCAACCGCTGGCATACGATCCAGGCCAGCTGTCGCCGCCTCATGCATAGCAGCTAACACCCGGCCATCTGCGGAGAGGTGAGACAAGGCTCCTGGGTCCCACCAACACGTATGTAACTCCCTCAGGTATTCCTTCAATTGCGGGACAACAAAAGGAGGGGCCCTTACGCGTCTGAAGAAGTCACTCCCAGGGGCAGACCCTTCCGGCTGCGGAATATCCAACTGCAGCCGCCTCAAAGCCATACACATGACCTCGTGCATGGAGTTGTTTCCTGCCTCGCTAACCGCACTCTGATTCAAAGAGTGTGACCCAGCCTCTGAAAACTGTGCCTCTCCCACATCCCTAAAGTGAGAGGCTGAGGCAGCCAAAGACAAAGCATCCTCAGAAAGTCCAACATCCGCAACATCCTCCACTTCCTCAACAAAGTCCTCCTCCCTGTTCAACACAGGCATAGGCGGGGAAGAGAACCCATTCGCAGCTAAGGGAGGATCCAAGCGATGCGACTGAAACGGGGCCTTCATCGCAGCCAACTCTGCAGATAACTGCTCAACCCTCGTGGAAAGACCATGAGCAGACCTGGACTGATTTGCCTCAGGAGCAGCCCCAACGACCGCGGACTCACTCCGGCGCTTTGAACGTGTAGGGAGAACCACCTGACCGAAAGGAGGAAGGTCAGCATTACCTTGAGTAGGAAACTGCGCCAACCTAGCCAGTCTGACAGCACGGGACATGCAACTGCAGTTCATGCAAGGATGATCCGACAGCGCCTCCCTAAGGTGGTCAGGCCCAAGGCAGGCAGGGCACAGGTCATGACCATCATCAGCCTGAATCGCGGCCCCACAAGCCACACAGCAATGGGAGCCATCCATGGTCAAAACAGGCTGCCCTACCTCGAGATTCGGACAAAACTCCAAACTCCAAGCCAAAATTGGGAGAGGGGGCGCGAATGCTACCGTCACCAATTAAAGCGAAACACCAAACAGAAAAGGCCAACTCAGGTAACAGGCAGGGCAACAGGCGGGAAAACGGGCTAAAATTGGGAGAGGGGGCACGAACGCTACCGTCACCAATAATAGCGAAATACCAACTGGAAAAAAGGCCCCGGACTCCAGACAGAAAACAGGCTAAAATTGGGAGAGGGGCGCGAACGCCCAACAGTGGCGGCTCCAGACAATGTTGATAGGGGGGGGGGGGGGGGGGGGACAATGGGGGGTCCTGGTCATTTCAAGGGGGTCTTATGAAAATCAACAAAAATGCAGTAGGGCTAGGCGATATATCGATATTTACGATATATCGATATCTTTTTAAATGAGATATGGAATTAGACCATATCGTGTATATAGGGATATTTCAAATTCAGATAAGCTATTAAGTTAACAAAATGAAAGAGGTAATCTCAAGAGGATTTTTTTTAAAGCGTATATTATTCTTAAACTGAGCACTTTATTTTGTTATCTATTTATATATAAATACTGCCCTATTTTATTTTCTAGGCTATTTTTATTAAGATGTTTTTTATTTAAATGTGCATCTTACGGAGCTTTGTTATACAGTGTTTATGTTTACATTTTATAGTGTGTTTTCAATAAAACTACTCGTATTTGGCTTTGATTTTGACTTAACATTTCATCACAGCTCTCACTTTGCGGAAAAAATATCGGGACATGTATCGTATATCGATATTCGACCAAAATATATTGGGATATGACTTTATGTCCATATCGCCCAGCCCTATAATGCAGTGGACACAGCTAATAACTGCATATTACTGCTACTAAACAACAACAAAACACAGCCTATCAACTACTTTGTTTTAAATTAATTAATAAAAAATTCCAGTTTGCAAACAATATGCTCAAACTTTAATTGCCATAGCCACACCCATGACAGAAAACATATTTACAAAATAGTATCTATTCTCATACTCTCACCACCTTTTGCTTGCCCTACTTCTGTCCATTTTCCCCCTGGCATCTTCTCTGCCCCTCTTAAGTCTCCAGTCTCCTCCTGTCCTCTTCTCGGCCCCTCTTAAGTCTCCAGTCTCCTCCTGTCCTCTTCTCTGCTCCTCTTAAGTCTCCAGTCTCCAGTCTCCAGTCTGTTGAGCAGGGGTGTAGCACCAAATTCTGGGCCCTAGGTACGAACTTTAACCTTAATTGTTAAATAGGCAGGGGGTTGTACTGGGGACACATGTACAGTGCCTTGCAAAAGTACTAATACACCTTGAACTTTTGCACATTTTGTCATGTTTACAACCCTAAACGTAGAGATTTTTTTGGAATTTTTTACTGAAAGTTCACACACAAGTAACAGACAACTGTGAAGTGAAAGCAATACATACATGATTCTGTTATTTTACAAAAAATAGAAAAGTGAAAAGTGGGGCGTGCATACAGTATTTATACAGCATGAATTAATACTCGAACAGCAGCAAGTCTTCTGGGGTATGACTACAAGGTTTGCACATCTAGAGACTGACATTTTAGCCCATTCCTCTTTACAAAACAACTCAAGCTCTGTCAAATTAGAAGGAGAGCGTTTGTGAACAGCAGTTTTCAGGTCTTTCCACAGATTTTCAATAGGATTTAGGTCAGGACTTTGACTGGGCCATTCTAACACATTAATATGTTTGTTTTTAAACCATTCCATTGTAAATTTAGCTTTGTGTTTAGGGTCATTGTCCTGCTGGAAGGTGAATCTCCGCCCCAGCCTCAATTCTCTTGCTGACTCCAGCAGGTTTTCCTCCAAAATGTCCCTGTATTTGGCTCCATCCATCTTCCCAACTATTCTTACAATCTTCCCAGTCCCCGCTGAGGAAAAGCAGCCCCATAGCATGATGCTCCCCCCACCATATTTGACACCGGGGATGGTGCACTCAGGACGATGAGCAGTGTTAGGTTTGTGCCATACATAACGTTTTGCATTTGGGCCAAAAAGTTAATTTTTTTTCTCATCTGACCAAAGCACCTTCTTCCACATGGTAGCTGTGTCCTCCATATGACTTCTAGCAAACTTCAAACGGGATTTCTTATGGCCTCCTTTCAATAATGGCTTTCTTCTTGCCACTCGTCCATGAAGGCCAGATTTGTGTAGAGTACGACTTATGAAGCTTATGCGCAAATTCAACAAGGAAGACTTACCAGCTGCATCAATCACCGCTCATCACCAGCAGCTGCTCCCACTCATCAATCACAGTCCAGCCATTCAGCGCCTCCACTCATCGCTCAAGATTCCTTCTTAAGCACCATGGTCCATCACTCGGAGTTTCCCAGCCGTGCTGCAATCTTGTCGCTTTGGGAAGCTCTGCATGTCTGATTCCGACTCAACTACCGGGCCCTTGCCCCCTCCAGCGGGACGCGGGACCCACCGCTCCGCGCACTTTCCGGAAGAGTGCCCGCCTCGCTGCTCGCGCTGCTCACGTCTCCCCGCTCTCGGTTCTTCAATCCAGGGGGATTCTTCCCGGGCCTGGTCTCGGTCCTTCACAACAGGCTCAACTCGCCGCGGTCCTGCCGTCTGCCGATTCATCTCCGTCTCCGCCTGCTTCGCCGCCTCCTTTCGTTCTCCAGGGAGGGAAACGGTCCAGGAAATCTTCAGTTCCTCCCGCCAAACGCCGTCGGGGTCGTCCTCCCTCCGTGGCTCCGGCACCCGTCTCTTCTTCGCCTTGGCCTGCTTTCGCTGCAGCTCCGGGCTTCACGTCTGCTGCCGCTGCTGTGCGGGGCTCCACATCTGCGGGCTCCGCGTCTGCCGCTGCCGCGCTGGGCTCCGTGACTGCGGGCTCCGCGTCTGCCGCTGCCGCGCTGGGCTCCCGGTCTGTCTCTGCTCCTCCGGCTCCGTTCGTGTTCACCGGGGATTCCTCGTCTTTCGCCGCGGCCCCACCCCTGTCCGCGGAAGACGTTCGTCTGATGTCTGCCTCCATGGACGCTCTTCGCCACTCCGTCTCCGGGCTGTCGGCCCATCTCCTGCTCAACGCCGCTCATCCTGCCGTCTCCACTCAGCCTGCGCTCGGTGCGCTCCACGCTTCTCTCGCCGCGGTGAATCAGCCGGACCTCCCCGTCTTCTCCCTCGCCAGCGCCCGTCCTGGGCCGTCTCCGGGTAGGCCGTATTCTCCCATGCACGCAAATATTTCGTCAAGGCTGCGTTCTAAAATATTGGAGGGCGCTTATGTGAACATGGTCTCGCTCATTCTCCCCTCTCCTGAGGTTGAAAGTCAGGTCGCGTCCTCGGGCGAGTTTACTACCGTTTTCAAGTCTTCTGACCCCCGTCTCTCCAGAGATCTAAGTATAGGCGAGTTTCTAGTGGCTTTCAGTGTGTATCGGGACGTTCTGTGTGCCGTGTATCCGGATCGCAGGCCCGAGCTCGACTATTACTTGGGTCTGATCGGGGATTTGAATTTAAAATACGGTCGGTCATTATTTTATCAATATCACAAGGCTTTCGTGGCCAAATCTGCGTCACTAATCGCTCAAGCAAACGTGCGTCCGGACTGGTCCGTCCTCGATACGGAGTTGCTGCTCATGCTCACTCAGGCCGTATCCTGCTCGCTGTGCGGTTCAGTCGGTCATTCCGTTCAGTGCCTCGCAGCCCGCACAACAGCCCCACGCTCTCATGAGCTCCTTGTCCCCCCTAGATCGCCGTGGCAGGAAAATCGAGTTTCTGCAGGGATGCCCATCCGAAGTCAGTCTGCCCCCGTCGCATGCGCCCTGCCGGCTCGGGCCGCCGTGGCTTCAAACGCTGATTTCTCGTCACCTGTCTACCCCAATCAACGTCTCCGCATTGGCCTTCGAACTCCGTTTTCACCCGGATCCCGGTTTTGTTAATTTTCTGCTCACGGGGCTTACCCAGGGTTTTCACGTGGGCGTTTCGTTTTTGCCCGCGTCGTCTTTCGTTTCTAAGAATTTGCAATCCGCATTGAGGGAACCGTCGGTCGTTTCTCAATTACTTCAGAGGGAGGTTTCTAAGGGGTACATGATCGGCCCGTTCAAGTCTCCCCCATTTTCGTCTTTCCGCACCAGTCCCCTGGGCGTGGCCACTCGCAAGTACTCTGGCAAGAAGCGTTTGATTCTGGACCATTCTGCCCCCCACTCGGGCCCCATTCCCAGCCTCAATAGTATTATTCCCCTTGCCCCGTTCTCGCTCTATTATGCTACAGTGGACCACGCTATCGCGCAGATTAAGCTGGCCGGTCGTGGTGCATGGCTCGCTAAAGCCGACGTCACGGAGGCGTTCAAGATCGTTCTCATTCATCCGTCTTTGTGGCACCTTTTTGGCGTGCGTTGGGCGTCTCGCTTTTATTTCGCAGTTCGGCTGACGTTCGGTTGTAGGAGCAGCCTGTGCTTGTTTAACATGGTTTCGGAGGCGCTGTGCTGGATCCTTCTTAATAACGTCGGGGTTCCGTCCGTACTCCACTTGCTCGACGATTTTCTCCTGGTCGACCCTCCCGCGCTCTCGCCCGGCCCGTCCCTGTCTAAACTCGAGCTCCTCTTCGGCCTTCTGGGCGTGCCCCTGTCGGTTTAAAAAAACGGTCGGTCCAGCCACCGAGCTGGAGTTTTTGGGGATTAAACTGGACTCCGTCGCCATGGTCGCGTCTCTTCCCCCTGATAAGCTTTCCCGCATTCGCAATGTGGTTCAGTCAGTAGCTTCCGCCCACGATCTCACGAAGCAGCAGCTCCTGTCCCTGCTGGGCCACCTCAATTTCGCCATGCGTATCATACCCCAGGGGCGCTCTTTCATCTCGCGGCTGCTCGTCGCAGCTCACTCCGTTCCCTCGCTTTTTGACCCAGTCTCCCTGGACGAAGGATGTCGCTCTGACCTGCGTTTCTGGTCCCGCCTTCTTAACGACTGGAACGGGGTGTCGTTCTTCTACGACGACGTTGTACATTCCGCGGACGCTATGCAATTTTTCACGGACGCCGCTCCGTCTTCCGGTTTTGGGGG
The DNA here is from genome assembly GCA_007210695.1 of Neogobius melanostomus. Taxonomy (NCBI): domain Eukaryota; kingdom Metazoa; phylum Chordata; class Actinopteri; order Gobiiformes; family Gobiidae; genus Neogobius; species Neogobius melanostomus. The sequence goes on along the minus strand of VHKM01001007.1, from coordinate 74,684 downwards.
GTTCTATCAGGGTCAATGGTTTGCTGAGAAATGGCCTCCCTCCTTCCCCGTCGCGGAGTCCTCTGCGTTCTACGAAATCTTTCCCATAGCGGTAGCTTGCTGTTTGTGGGGGCACCTCTGGGAACGCAAACGAATAGCCGTCCGGTGCGATAACATAGCCGTGGTTGAAGTCATAAACAAAGGACGTTCCTCCGTAAACTCAATCATGCCTTTCATGCGTCGGATCACATGGCAAGCGGTTCAAAACAATTTCATCATTACTGCTCGTCACATCCCCGGTAGTTCTAATGCTATTGCCGATGCTCTGTCTCGTTCTAAGTTTCAGATTTTCCGTCAACTATGCCCGTCAGCCAATGCTCATCCTACCCCGTTCCACCATTGGACAATCTAACACTGGACTAATCCCTGCATCGCTACAACCGTACCTAGAATCAGCCGGGTATTACATCGCTTCCGGACTGGCACCTTCAACTCAAAAGTCCTACTACTTCGCTTGGTGCTTGTATTGCAAATTCAGCTCAGCCCATCATATCACCCCTTATCCAGTGCTCATCTCCACAGCCCTGGCCTTCATAGTTCATTGTTTAGAACATTGCCACTTTAAGCTCCCATATATTAAAAGTCTCTTGGCCGGCGTGAACTTTTACGCCAAACGTCATCAGCCTAATACACCCAGCCTATTCGCCAACCATTCGATCAAACTCCTCCTCAAAGGCATCGCTAAACAAAATCCAACTCCGCCTGATAACAGGCATCCTATCACCCTGGCAATTCTACACAAATTGCTCGATGGGGTTAATCAGAGTTCATTCAAACCCTATCTTAAGTTACTCCTTTCTAGCTCGTTTCTTTCGGCGTTTTACGGTCTCCTCCGCGTAGGCGAGTTTACGGCCCCAAACACTCTGTTCAATTCTTCCAAAGGGCTGGCCTTCTCCGATTTGAGTTTTCATCCTGAATTCTTCAATCTGGTTCTTAAGAGCTCTAAAGGCAAAGGTGGCTGTAACATAGTCATTGCCCGCACAGGTGGCCCGTTCTGCCCTTTTCTAGCCATGCTGAAATTCGCTCAAAAACGTTTCAAGCTCGGTCCGCCCAGTCAAGCGCTGTTTCTAACCCCGGAAGGGTTACCCATGACTGCATCCCGGTTTCAAAAATACCTCCGGTCGGCGCTCCTCCTCTGTAATCTATCCCCACACAATTATTCAGCCCACTCATTCAGAATCGGGGCCGCTACTTCCGCTGCTGCTCAAGGTCTCCCGTCAGCGACCCTTCAACCGCTGGGCCGCTGGTCCTCCTCCGCCTACACTTCTTACATCCGTCCTGATTTGAACTCCATCCTTTCAGCTCAACGCTCCCTTCACAACTAAAGTAAGTTTCGTGCAAATAACTGGTGGTGGTCTAGACCCACTATCTCACTCTGCTCATCTTTCATCAGATACACAAACATAGGCTCGCTGCCGGAGGCTTCTCCTCCCCGTCTGCCGCTCTCCTAGAGGGCTTCTGCTCTGCTCTGCTACCCTCGTCGGAGGGTTCCCGTTCTGCGCTGCTCGGCTACCCTCGTCGGAGGGTTCCCGTTTCTGCATCTGCTCTGCTACCCTCGTCGGAGGGGTCCCGTTTCTGCATCTGCGCTGCTACCCTCGTCGGAGGGTTTCCGTTTCTGCACTGATGCCCTCGTCGGAGGGTTCTTCACTGCTCTCTCTCAGCTGCCCTCGTCGGATGGGTTCTAAGCTCTACACCCCTGCATCTGTCATCTCTACAGTAAGCATCTCGGCTTTCGTTCAACTCAATCGCTCCTTCTCACTGTCATTCGGTCCCTTAGGCTCAGGCTGCCCTTTCCCTCAGCTGGTTTCGTTCTCTGCCTGCATGCTCATTTCAAGATGCGGTTACCTCGCACCATCAACCGTGGTAAGCGCAGCACCATCAACAGCATTAGCATTCGCCATCACGTCATTCTCTTGGCTCAGACCTTGGCTAATTTTTGGGGGAAGATCCTGGCTATCGTTCTACGCCGTGCGGATCATTGTTCGTCCAATCTTCCGCCGGGGTCTGAGCCCCAAATTATGATCTGCATTCATTCAATAAAACGTCTAAATGCTTCCTTTGTCTGTGTGAGTCTTATCAGGTTGAAATGAAGCTTATGCGCAAATTCAACAAGGAAGACTTACCAGCTGCATCAATCACCGCTCATCACCAGCAGCTGCTCCCACTCATCAATCACAGTCCAGCCATTCAGCGCCTCCACTCATCGCTCAAGATTCCTTCTTAAGCACCATGGTCCATCACTCGGAGTTTCCCAGCCGTGCTGCAACCCTCCTCCACCCCATTTCTCCGCCTGGGCTCTCTCTGCGCTACTCGATGTTTGGCCACCCCGGGTCTTCTACCACCACCAGTGTCCAGGCTCCGGGGGAAGATCCTGGCTATCGTTCTACGCCATGCGGATCATTGTTCGTCCAATCTTCCGCCGGGGTCTGAGCCCCAAATTATGATCTGCATTCATTCAATAAAACGTCTAAATGCTTCCTTTGTCTGTGTGAGTCTTATCAGGTTGAAATAGTTGTCCCATGTACAGATTCCCCCAGCTCAGCGGCAGTACGTCGCAGCTCCTCCAGAGTTATCTTGGGGCACTTGGTTGCATTTCTGACCAGTGCTCTCCTTGTTCGGTCTGTTAGTTTAGGTGGACCACCGTGTCTTGGTAAGTTCACAGTGGTGCTATACTCTTTCCATTTCCAAATGATGGATTGAACAGTGCTCCGTGAGATGTTCAAATCTTGGGAAATCTTTGTATAACTTAACGCTGCTTTAAACCTCTCCACAACTTTATCCCTGACCTCTCTGGTGTGCTCCTTGGGCTTCATGATGTTTAGTGACCAATACACTCTGACCATAGCTCTGAGGCCCTCACAGAACAGCTGGAATTATGAGAGTAGATTACACAGGTGGCCTCTATTTAATGGTTAGGGCAAGATGTGAACATTCTGCAGTCATTAGGAATGTTATAAAGGCAATTTAATGCACTCCGAAATGCTGTATGAATACTTATGCACGCCCAGGGGTTAAAGTGGGATTTGGGAGGTGGGGGAACTCTAACCTTTAACAAGCAGTAGGAATCGCGCTACATTTAATATTTTTTTATGTACTTAGGTACTGACATGTAGTCATGGGTTCTGAACAGATACTGCACAATACAAGGTATTTGATACTATAATTATTTTATTTTCCAATATTTTTTAATACCTTGAATTATTTTAGATATCCTTTAGTAGGTTTTAACAATCATACATGATTGGAGGTCTATGTGATTTACTAAATGAACAAATTCTGCTTTTGCCAGATCCACTCTTTTGGGTTCTTCTTAGATGTAGGACTGCAGAGCACCATGCCTGCCCAGAGAGGAGCTTAATAGATTATAGAAACAAATAAAATGTCAGGATCCACTTATTCAAAGAAGGCCCAACCAAAGAAATGAACATGTGTGCTGAAACATTACTTATTAACAATTTTGGCTTGTTATTGTGTTCTTTATTTAAGAAAATCCTCTTTCACAGTCAGTGGTGCTTACAGCAGGGCTCTTGCAGGCCGGTCAGGGGTGAGCCTCCCACCACCAAACGTATTCATATTTTTGGGATAAATAAATGAAAATTTAATTATCATCACTGCTTGAACAGAATAGAATTGGGCCTAAACATAAAAGTTATATTATATTCCAGTATTTTAAGGCTTTGGAGGAAAAAAAGAAAAAAACACAGCAATAGATTAATACAGAATAATAAAGAGTCTAATAATAAACTAGGACTACTCAGAACTAAACCAGGATTAAGCCAGGGCAAAAACATGCAATATCAGGACTAAGGCAGGACTAAATCACATCTAAACCAGGCCAAAGGCCTAATACAGAATGAGACCAGTACATCTCAAACAACATGACTAACTCCTGCTCAGCCACTGCTCCTCAGCGCTGAGCAGACAGACCATGGAAAATAATAAATAAGGGTGGACCAAACGCTGTTCTGTCCAGACCTCGCGCTTTACGAAAAAACTCAGTAAATGAAGCGCTCCTTGGAGATGGCGCGCTCATCCACATATTCAGCTTCAGCCTCGTTACCATGTTAACTTTGCAAAGAGCATCTCTGCGCTTGTACATTTCCCACAAACACGTATTGAATGAAGCCAGAGCAGAAAGGAAGAAAAATGCACCTGTCAAATGAATGATTCAGATATTATTTAGTAAAGTTAGAGCCCAGGGAGCGAGGTTTAGCGTGTTGACCGGTTAAACACGAGTGCTGGTGGTGCAGAGCAGTTTTCCAAAACTCACGCACCATCAGCTTTATCGTCCGCTTTACAAACATCCACAGCTGAACTGGTGTTCCTTACCTTAAAGTCGCTGGTTAAGCCCTTTGCACCGGCAGGAACACACGCTGCACCTGACGCGGACCGCGAGGAGTCCTGCTTCTGCATGGGATAATCCGAGCAAACACGATTCATACTGTCCTTGTGCTGCGGTTTGATAAAATCTGTCAGTCCGTCCAACGATAAGCCTCCTGTTTTCTCAGTTTAGCGTCTTACATCGTTTAACAGAGCCATGTTTCATTTGAGCCCGCGCTAGGAGATGGTCCGGAGCCGGAGGCACACTGCTACACAAAGTGCCGCGAACTCGCTGTGGAGCTACGCGAATGAGGCGCGGGTAATGCCGGAAAAAATATAATTTTTATGGAAAATGAGGTCAGATTTTATTTTTTGGCCCCGGGACACATATTGAGTAGGCCCAACCTAGTACTTTTATTGCATTGATTTATCTCACAGGCAGAATTTCGTATGTGCGTGAAAATGACAAAGTTGCAATCATGAACTTTTTTTTCTTTTTCTTTTTTGCCATGCGAAGGTGGGGGAACGCCGTTCCCGACCGTTCCCGCCCACTTTAACCCCTGTGCACGCCCCACTTTTCACTTTTCTATTGTTTGAAAAAATAACAGAATCATGTATCATTTTGCTTTCACTTCACAGTTGTCTGTTACTTGTGTGTGAACTTTCAGTAAAAAATTCTAAATAAAATCTTTATGTTTAGGGTTGTAAACATGACAAAATGTGCAAAAGTTCAAAGTGTATTAGTACTTTCGCAAGGCACTGTATAATAAATGTAAGAAATAGGCATTAAAATGCTTCAAAACGCTAGTTTATATTAATTCGTACAATGCTGCCTCATGGCTGTGTATTCCAGAGTATGGCCACTTCATGAACACAAAGACCAAAGCTTCAACCTGTTTTGGTCTTACCATATTTGAATCCTACATTTAGGTGTAGGCAACAGTTTATATAGCTATTGTTGGCCATACATTTTCACTACATCAAACGAGTCTCTAAAGCTGCGCATTAATAATGAACGAGTCTGCAAATGCTCGCGGCTAATTTGCATAATTAATTCGTCGAAAATAGCGTGGCTATTGTCACTGTTTTGGCTTGATGGCAATCAATAGATAAAAGGAAACTTCAGTGATAAGGAGAGAAGGAGCGCGGTCCGCCTCACTCTGCACCGGCAGCAGCAGTGCAGGCAGAGGGAGGCACTCGCCTCAGCTCATGTTTAACTGTCATTTATCACAGAAAGTTACATCCCAGGCCCGCTATTATACTGTAAAATAACAGCCAAGAGCTATCGCATGACTATTTCTCTTTCCCAACTCTGTGTCATTGCATTAAGGAGCTCACCTCCCTCAAACACACGCATTTGAGTTGAAGCGCGGTGCTGAACGCCAGAGTGTGGGCTAAACCATTTGGCACATTTTTGAAGGGTGTCAGGGCCCTGAGATATGGATATTATACATCATTATTGTTTGTGCACAATTCTGAATAGAAACCATTGTGTTTCAGCCTGGTTGTGTTCAGTTAGAACACGTAAACTACACCACTGGGTTGGGGGGTCAAAAGGGGGGGGGTTGGGGGTCAAGGCGTTTTTACCCCCCTGGCGCCGCCGGTGGTCACCAATAGCGAAATACCAAAAAGGAAAAAAGGCCAATTCCGGTACCAAACTAGGGATGGGCGATACCAGTCATTTTGGATTCGATCCGATAACAAGTAATACCTGGGCCAAAAAAGTCGATATCGATCCGATACCGGAAGTAGTTTTTTTGTTTGTTTTTTTGTTATTCATGTTGCATCGACAGCTGAACAAAACAGTCTTTTATATGTTGGCTTACATGAACAACAGAAAGAGCCATTTAACAAGACAGGTGCTTTATAGCAAGTCCAAAAAGAAAATAAATATGCAATTTTCTGCGTATAACGTATAAAGGTCAGTATAAAGGGAGTGCTGGGTTAGGAAAAAAGACACAACTGACTGCTGCTAATCCACTTTTGCATGTGTGACTTATTTGGCACTTGAGCAAAACACTTGGTAAATGACTCCCATAATCATGATTATACATTCACCATGGAGCTGCCTTCACCAGATGAATGGTCTATTTTCACTTGTTGCAAATGACATGCCATGTTTAATCCAGTGGAGTCCCTATCTGACTGCTATTACAGTAGATGTCTGATTCTATGAAAAACTTCTGCCAAAAAATAAAAAATAGGCTCGCAGACTCCCGACTCATCTGTCAACAAATCTAGCTGGACACTTTACATGCACAGAACATTTGACTGTCTCTTCACCCGCTCTGCATCATGTCTCCGCTAAAATAGCTCCAGTAATGTTTCTCTTTTTAGCGCGGGCCATGCTTGTTCTGTTTACTGTGGACGGAGAGAGAATGGGGAGGGGAAAAGCTCAAAAATGTAGTATTATATCAGAAAATACATAAATATTAATTTAAATGAAAGTATCGATATTTGAGCTTGTGGATCGATACTTTAAAAAGAGCCGCCTGGATCGAAATATCGATATTTTGTTATCGATCTGCCCATCCCTATACCAAACTGGACTACAAAACTAGCAACGAAAGAAGGGCTAACACCGTTAGCTACACAGACCTCCAAGGGCAGAAGACCAACGAAAAAACAGCCCGGAATGTAACCGACAACAGGCTAAAATTGGGAGAGAGTGCGCGAACGCTACCGTCACCAATTATAGCACAAATACCGTAATACAGACGCGGTGAGTTGGGAGAGGAGGCGCGAACGCTATTGAGAATGAGGAGTTGTCATCACGGCACAGAGCCCCCCCGCCGATCCCCCCCTCGCCGCCATAGTGGTTGCAGTCCGACGGCAACACACATTGTTTACGTGTGTTGTTAACGCCGTAGTAGCGGAGGTTCTTGCTATTCCGCACTGTTTTACCGCCTGGAAGTCACTGCTGCGTTAAAAACTGCTCCAATACCTCACACGATAGACATGGAAAACGTAGGAACAATGGGATACCGTTTTTTAGGTTACAGAAATGGACACAGCATCGAGGAGCACAAGTCTCACTCTGACCTGTCAAAACATGTTGGGAACGTTTGTGTACACTGAACATCTCGTAACAAATGTAGTGTTTACGATACACGCACTTTATTACTTTGTCATTTTGCTAAATGCAATGTAATGACAACACACTAAAACGCATGTGAGGAAAGTTACTTTTGCCAGTACAACGCTGTTTTCACCAGCTGAAGGCTTGTAGAGCCATGTCCTGCACCCAGCTACAGCAGAAAGTCTCGTAACTTTCAAAAGACTTGTGGTTTTTAAACTCCTGCATCGTGTAGTAACTTACACCAAATACAATGTAGTTTACTATGTCCATGTTTGTGCACGGAGGTAAATGGTCCAGGTCTCCGCTGCAGGGAGCTCGTGTGTTGATGTTTTGAATGTCCGCAAGCTTCTCCAAATACCGCTGTTTTGCTCTTGGTATGAGCTTGTTCCTGTAAAGTCCCTTTTCTTTCGCCTTATCTCTTTGCATTGCTTTACTTTCTGTCTTTTCGTTGTCGTATTCATAGATCCGTCTCTGTCTCGCCGAAAACGTAAATGCGCAAAATTTAAAGTGCTCTGGAATATGAGGAATGCGTGAAATTCTGGGGGCGTGCCCCCAATCCGCAGCCAATATGTCCGACAGGCTCAGAGCCCCCTCTCAATCACCCCAACTCGGCACGTGACTCCTCATTCTCAATAGTCACGAACAACACTCAAAAACACCTACAAAATCAATCCATGAGCGAAGATCCAACTGTCGCAGCCCAAGGAGGGCGATCCACCGCTACTCCAGCCAACTTCGGCGACAGGGCATCCAGCGACAGCTGGACGACTAACGCCACGTTGCTCAGCGAACGACTAACGGCATGTTGCTCGAACCTCATGCGAGAAGAAAAAAGGAACAGAGGCTCCGATGATGGGGGAATATATTACCTCCGGGGCGTCATCCGGGGTCACAGGTGTGACTTATTTGGTATTAACTACTCGAACTACGCATGTGCGAAGGGAACATTCAGTGCTTAAAGCACCGCCTCTGGCGGTCAGGAGGGATGAAATAGAACACAGAATTAACTGTGTTGAGTATTACTTCAATGGTTGGGGGCTTGAGCACCCCCTGAGATTGCCAAAGCACCCCCAAAGATTGTGGCCACAAAATCAAAGGAGCACTAGTCCCCCTCGGACGTTTAACATGAAAAGGAGTGAGTAGGACAGGTTTAATTCCAACTAAATAACGGGGCTTTGTCCGAGGCCCAGTGTGATGTTAATGCGGCCGTGCGTCAGAGCGCACGCTCGGCGACAGCAGGAGTCGGGCTGAGCCTGAGTGCAGGGTCATTATTCAGTTGTTCACTAAATTTGATCAATGAGCTGAAGATAGGCTGATGTTATAAAGTCAGACACTGCTCCTCTGGCTCTCAACACAAATCAGAGGTTATTATTGTGCACTTTTGATACAGTGACGTGAGCGCGGCTGAACCTAAAGCACAAGAACAGAGCGAGTCCTCCAGCAGCGAGACAAAGTCTGGACGAGGAAATTACGCACAACCGCGGAAAAAAGTTGACTTAAGTCATGAGCGCGTTGCCCTTCTCTCAAGTCGTGGGCATCCGTCTGATAATCAGCTCAACTTTAACATTAACTGTGTTCGAGATAGAAGCGGCTCTAGGATGCTGAGTGTGAGGGGAGCGTGAGGGGAGATTACGACGTGAGAGCAGAGCCACATGAAGAAATCGTTATTTCTCTTAAGTTGTCCTCGATTACCTTTACAGAGCAAATCAATATTAGTTCCAATGCGTCTCTTTGTCCTGATGCTAATTACCTGACTCCGGACAACCACGTGTTCAAAACTGGCGAAGAAGGTTAGCTTTTGCCGTCAACACTACCCTAACCGCTAATAATGACATACCAGGATAGATGACCAGGATTCGGAAGATTAAAGTCACGAAAACTTTATTCCCTAATACAAATCACCTAAGCAGAGCGCTCCACTCCTTCCCCAAAGAGTCCCTAATACACACTGCTTAGTTTTCCCGTCCCCAAAGAAAAACTTTCTCTCTCTGGGAGGAGTCAGAGCTTACGTCACATTTTCACAGCATTTACACCATATCATTTGAGCCTATGCTACGTGTCGTTGTTCCATTGGCTTCCGATCCGTCATGTGACGTTTGGCTCCGCCCCTCGCGGCCATTTTGTGAGTTCATTCTCTTCCCCACGTTTTCCTTTCCTGGGGGGAGGATTTCTTTGTTATTTCTCACAACCCCCCGGGGCCAGTAACTTTCCACTGTAACAAAGAGTCCTGTAAAGAGAACACCTCGGACAAACTTATGGTTAACATTTCTAAATAGCTAAAAAGGCATAACTTCACATAAAATATTATATCTCTTCAGCCCCCTTCTGATCTCCTAGGAGATCATTTACCATAATATTTTTTTAGTTCACAAAAGTACAGCCTGTATCAAAAATCAAGGTACAATTTCCAACAGTATAATACCAAATAACATGTTCACTTTTATATTGTGCATACTCAACCAGCTGCTGAGTAGTTTCAAAATTTTCTCTCTCTTCCCAGGTATAACTTTCGCTTACAAATCTTTCCATTCAGAGTTCAAAGCTTGCTGTACTCCTTTCAAGTACAGGCTGGGACCGCCCCCTTCTGGCGTTTCCCTTGTCCCGCACTCAGTGTCCCCTGGGCCACCCAACTTATAGATGCCCCTAGTGGAACCCAAGAGTAAGGACAACCATACAGCAGATTACAATCAACACAGTGTCATATTACTCTTAAAGCCTATTATAACAAAAACATATAAAAATAGCCAACAATCCTCCTTTCAACGTCTCTTAATATATCGCAATCAAACTGAATATTTATCATGAAATTACAGTTACAGATGAAATGTTCTTGAACTAGCCGTCTGGTTATTGCCTCCGTCCGTGCGGCTTCTGGGCTATATAATCATATACTCACCACTGGGGTGTTTTGTTTGGTGTGTTTTGTTTTGCACCTTTAATCATATTTAATCATTTGGGTCAACTATTCTCATAATTACAACCACTTACCGCACCCACAGAGGCAAGGAACCAAACAGAGTTCTGTAACAAAAACACAAAGAACAGACATCAAAAAATTACAAACAAATTCTCATCAAGATCGCTCACCGTGAGCCGGAGGACGACCATGCCAGCTAATTCTGTAAAATATGGCTGTACTCAAATTTAACTATTTAACTTGATTTATCTATTGGAATGTTGTTGTCAATTTTATCTGGAAAATTCCAGGGATACAAGCACACAGGTTTCATTAATCCTAAATTTGTGGAGAATGTATCTATATCCGAAACGTATGTCTTATATCGTAGTTTGCCATAAAATTTATCAATTTGTCACTTTTTGTTTGTATTTTAGATATTTTAGATATATCTACCATATTTGCGTTTGTTCTTTCCCATGTCCAACATAAGCCAAATTATAATTATAATCGTCCCATAATTAACACCCCCTTCTTGGACTGAGAAAAACTCAGTCCAACAAATTGTCATGTAAACGTGTAAAAAACAACCTTCCATAGATGAAACCTCTATCCTTGAACAGGAAACACAGCAAACCAGCTCAAAAGTTCACTGGAGAAAATACTTCCAGCATCTGCAAAAACCAACACAATACATATATCAACATAAAAGAAAATTATCAAAAACTAATAAATGTCAGGTCTAGGCCATTAAGACTATGTGGTTTTAGTGAGTCAATTTGGTTCAACAGGGCGAGTGATAGGTGTGAGACCACTCGTCTGGTTTGGACCTTGGCAACAGCGTAACAGGTCCTGGCCATAACTCCAAAAACGATCAGACCAACTCTGTTCAGTCCAATTGCGGCCCAGAATCAGGCAAGGTTGGCAAGGAGCATTCTCGGCAGCTCCCGGGAATGACAGCAGAGACTTCAGATTCTGAGTGAAAGAAACTTAAAAACTAAATCAGTAAACATAGTTCCAATATAACACACAATCTTGTCAAAATCAGGGTCCTCTTTAGTCCCATAAGAACAAAAAGGAGCCGGATCTAGGCATCAATCGGCCAGTAAAAACACATAAGAGTAACCTGTTGGTCTGCTCACGGACTGACGTATCGAGAGCAGAGCAAGAGTAAGGGCCAAAGCCCAATTCATTTCAGTCTAATACCCTTTAGGCAATTTATAATTATAGAGTTCTATTACCCTCTAAGGCTTCACATTTAAATTTTGTATTGAGGTATTCTAATCTTTGAATTTAGTTGTAATTTTAAAGATAATTGATTAATTATTAGTAAATAAGCCAGCATCATCAGGTCTTAAGGACCACTATATATTTGGTGCATTTTAAAGATATTTTTCCTAGTGAAAATGATTCTCCACCGTTATGTCATGGAATGAATTGTAATGTTTGAAAAAGTTGATACAAGTCTAGCATTAACATCTAAAAAAAAATAAGACACAGATTAAGAGTACAGGAGATCTGAAAAATTCAAAAATGTTACAAAACTTCTGTTTCACTCAGCGCTTTGATCATCGGGCTCAATTTTAGCCTGTTGTCCAGGAGAGAGAGCAAAGGAGAATCAAAATAAGACATTTCATATTCTTGTGCCAATACAGGTGTAAACAATTTTCAGTCACACCGTGTTTACCTTTTGCAATTTTGTTGGTTTAAGGGAACATTTACGCCCCTTAAAGTTAGCCTTAAAAGCTTCTCTATATACCAAATCTTAATTTGTCATAATAAAATTGTTTGTAGCAGTTTACGGGTGATTAGGCGGTATGCAGAGAAGATTTGTGGTGGGTCCAGTTCAAGCGTCAGCAACCACTGTCTTACGGATGACTTAAGACAGCCATGTCCATCATATCTGAGGACAGGAACAGGAATCTGAAGGGCTCTAGTGCATATGTATGCTAGAGTCCGTCCTGCGAGATCATAGGCACTGGTTAGGTGTCAGCTCACAGACTCTGTGGTTCTTCCAAGAAGCCCACTAATGTGGTGTCAGGTAACAATCTTATAGTTCAGATGTTTTTCACCTTTCTGCACCAACATGCCAAGAGAGATGTCTGTTCACTGGTAACAGTTCTACCATGGCTGTACACCCACCAGGAGCGTTGTTGCAACCGCCTCGTTCTCGAACGTTGCTGGTCCAATTTTGGTTCTGGATCGCCGTCTGAAAACACCTTAACCACAATTATCATCAGAACCACCACAACCATACATCGCTCCACATTTAGATAAACTTTTTAGATTATTCTTTATTAAATTTTGTTGCTTACTTCTTTAAGCTGCATCTTTAAAATGTACACTTAATTTTCTTTATATTTTGTCAGCTTGCTCTCACTTCTGGTCAATGGTGTACCATAAATGTATTCATTAATTTATTAAATTTGTTCATTTGGTCTCCTAAAATAACAATTCAACATTGTGCATATTGCTTCTTCATACCTTTTAGTAATGCATCCAGGATGGTGCATAAACATAAACTTCAAATGGATAACGGTCTGTACTCCAAATCAATGCATCCAAAGTTATAACCTATAAACACTTTTGCTCTCATTCCATGTCACCACAGTGGAGAGAGAGATTCTAATTTTTCAGAAACCTCTCTTGCAGGGGCCTAAAATGTTCTATTCACCACAGACACACAAAAAAATAAAAAATAGCCTCTATCACACTTTAGTTAAATTTGGATATTTCAAAATAGCAATTCTATGCTAAACTTTCACATGCACAGATTTCTTCTGAGCAAGCAACTTCCTTATTTCATAACTTTTCCTCTCCCCTCAGTCAGGTTCGGGGCTGCTTCAATGTCTTAACCAAAACCATTTGACCTCCCACATCCACTCCAGGTTTAAACAAAAACCAACGTTATCTTATCTCACAGGTCGACTTAATTACACCAAGGGGTTTCACTTCCTAAGGAAGTCACACTTTAACACATACTTCAATTCAGCAGGTCATTGCTTACTAGGATATTTAAGAATGAATTTTCAATCACCCACAAATTCATTGCAATACATATGATATCACAAATCTCATGACATTCCCCTCTGTGTGAGACTGTTTATACACCCGTCTCAAATTCTTCAACCAAGAACGTACTACTAATTTAGTTTGCCTATCAGTCACATTGCCAATCAAAACAGTATTTCTCTGTTTGTGTGAGACTCGTTTTTGCCCACAACAAAGAGTTTCACTAACTTTATAGCCTTTAATTATTATTTTTAATCATGGGTTACCAATTTGACTGTAGAAGCTCTAAAACCACTTAGCTTCTATTATTAACAAAATCATTTTCTCTATGCCTTTTGCAATTTCAAGCAACTTATAGGCATATTCTCTACATATGTAGATCATTACTTTTTTCAGCAAATAGTTTACACCATTTTTAGTGCAACTATTTTCTTTGCTTATGCAGATAAATTTCAAAGTAATTTTCCTCATAACTGCATAAGCTACACAATTTTTCAGCACTTTTCCCTGGGTTTGGCACCAGGCACTATGTTCAAAATGATGCTACATTTTTTCCTTACATTCTTGAATGTAAGTGCAATCCAATGTTGACTTGCATTGCTGAAGCCTATGACACAAAAAATATTTTCATAGCGTTTAAGCAATGTCTGTGAATTTGAAACATTGGCTTTCTGTTACACAACATTTTCATTCAACCTCATTTGTCCCCACAAACTCCACACTCGTCACACACTCGTCACTCCACAATAAACACATATGACAACGAGACAAGACAAGACACCAGAATTTCACAATAATCCATCACCACAAATATCTAACCTGGCGATACAAAAGCTCATTTGCATTTTGGCCAATAGAATATTCACAGATATCATAACATGATAAACTACTCAGTGGTTTATAGGCCACTGGGACCGGGTCCCCTGCATTTACTGGGGTTTGAACAATATGCTTTTTCATAACTGGCCCCCGCCAATAAATAACCCTTATCTAAATAGATTAGACAATAGAACGTAAGTTTCGATTAGGGTGATCAAGCCTGATCGAAAGTCACATTTCCGTCTTTTAAAATGGCTTATTCTCCGCCCTCATGGTCAGGAGATCCATTTACAATACTCCCCTCTTATCTTTTTATTACTCTTTAGTAATGTTTCTACTCTGCTCTACTTTTCACATGCATTACATGTTGACAAGAATTAACCTAATGTTTGGTTACATATTTTCAAGTCTTCAACTATTTTAATATGGCCAATTCCAATTGTTTTCTCTAAGTTTAAGTAACATTTGCATCTACTGTGAGACATCTAGACCTATAGTCTTTTACAGTCTCAATGTACATTTACTTGCACTGTGAAATTCTCTCTTAATTTGTATGATTAACATACTTAACTTTGGATTTTTCCAACACTGTATCATGCTTGAGCACTGTTTTTTCTTGTACTCTTGAGCAAGGCACTCCTTAACATACACAGACTTTTCTGTGTAAGGCATTTTCTCTTATTTTACTTTACTTTGCTACTCTATTTTAAAATCGAACTTACTCTAGATTAAAATAATACTAGCAAAGACCCAGTTCGTATGAAGGAGGAGCCATTGGGGCCAAGGCGGGAGCTACTCCTCTCAGGAGGGGCTTTTGAGTCCCGCCCCCCGCAGTGGGGGAAAAATCTTCTTGTTTTTTTCAGCCATTGTGGTGTGGCCAGTACCAGGACTGGTTCTATTCGTTTTCTCAGTTGTGCACAGCCTCGACTGTTTTGTTCCTGCCTTTTCCCGCCATCTTTTTCAAAAGAGGCGACGCCTTACTGACCATCCTCCCCCATCCTTCTCCTTAGTAATTCCAACATTTTCTTACTTCCATATAACTGTTCCCTGCACCCAAATTATCCTTACTACAACTACCTCGTATACTTTTATAGTCACAAAAAACCGAACATTAACTCACCAAATTATATATTTCGCCAATATTTCGCCAATTAATGGAATTTAAGGATCTTAGTTATCCTTTGGCCTCCAACCGAAGTATTTCAAACAGCCCCCAAATCTGCTTACGATCCTATTTTCGACCGCTTGATTTCAAGACGCGCGTCCGCGTCTCTGGGAGATACTACTACGGACCTTTTACGGCTTTTAAAGTGAAAACACACCGCGTAGCTCTATACCAGGCCTCAAACCTGCAACACAAACCAAACTTATACCAGGCCTCAAACCTGCAACACAAACCAAACTTATACCAGGCCTCAAACCTGCAACACCTTATTTAAGGATTTCCAATCCTAAGGCCTCTAACCTAGAACACTTATCTAACTTTTAGAATTTAACTTTATTTAACTTTATTTTAGTTCGGTAATTTAGATATTAATAATAACGTTTTTCCCTCTCACCCGTCCACCATCAATTCACAGATTTCACCATTCAACAGTTAACTTCGTTAAAAAGTAATCTAAAATTTGGAAAAAAGCCAATAGACGCACTTTGAGACTCACAGTAGTAGTGATCAAAAGTCGTCTTACCTTAATCTATTTGGATGTCCATGAAGTCTCCTGTTGCGTGGTCGTGGACGGGAGATCCTGGCATGTCCTACCGCGAAGATTTCACCAGACTAGACCTTCGCCAGTCCGTTAGTTGACGAACCAAAACCACCTCCTCCTTCAGCACGTCCAGGGGCACCAATGAAGAAATCGTTATCTCTCTTAAGTTTTCCTCGATTACCTTTACAGAGCAAATCAATATTAGTTCCAATGCGTCTCTTTGTCCTGATGCTAATTACCTGACTCCGGACAACCGCGTGTTCAAAACTGGCGAAGAAGGTTAGCTTTTGCCGTCAACACTACCCTAACCGCTAATAATGACATACCAGGATAGATGACCAGGATTCGGAAGATTAAAGTCACGAAAACTTTATTCCCTAATACAAATCACCTAAGCAGAGCGCTCCACTCCTTCCCCAAAGAGTCCCTACTACACACTGCTTAGTTTTCCCGTCCCCAAAGAAAAACTTTCTCTCTCTGGGAGGAGTCAGAGCTTACGTCACATTTTCACAGCATTTACACCATATCATTTGAGCCTATGCTACGTGTCGTTGTTCCATTGGCTTCCGATCCGTCATGTGACGTTTGGCTCCGCCCTCGCGGCCATTTTGTGAGTTCATTCTCTTCCCCACGTTTTCCTTTTCCTGGGGGGAGGATTTCTTTGTTATTTCTCACAACCCCCCGGGGCCAGTAACTTCCCACTTTAACAAAGAGTCCTGTAAAGAGAACACCTCGGACAAACTTATGGTTAACATTTCTAAATAGCTAAAAAGGCATAACTTCACATAAAATATTATATCTCTTCACACACATTCACGAGGACCTGCTCCTCTGGCCTCACGTCCTCCCGGGGTTGACATAAAACCGTCTCACGGAGGCTCCTCAGTGCGCGCTGGAGTTAAAGGCAGAGGGCTATTTCATAAATCTGGCTTACTCTCTAAGCTCGGCTTATTTGGTCAAGTCTGGCTTATTGTGTTGTCTTTTCGGTTTCATAAACCAGGCTCACTCTGAGTCTGGCTCAGTTACTGTGGAAATATAGTCAGAGAACTTAGCCTGGTCCGGACCAGGCTAAGAGCAGATTGAGCACAAGCTATGTTTCTTCTTCGTGGATTCCAACACCAATGGGCAATGTAAATGACACAAGCAGGGTATTAGCGCCATCATCTGGCCAAAATGTATGTTGGCCTCAAAAATGTGAAAAAGAAAACATGACATCACAAAATCAATTACTTTATGCCAGTGGTTCCCAAAGTGGGGTCCAGGGCCTTGGAGACACTATAGGGAGGCCCCAAAAAGCTTGTCTAGAAAACAAGTACATTGAAAAATATTTTAAAAGGACAAATATATTTATTTGCTAAAATGTATTACTTGAAACCAGTTTTAAACTCCAGTCATTGCTAGATGTTGCTTTTTATGTAATTTTAGCTGTAAAACAATAAAAAAATTCCAATGAATAGGATAAATAATTTTCAATTGGGGGCCCCGAGAAAATTTTGGATCGACAAGGGGTTCCGGACTTTGGGAATGGCTGCTTTATGCAATAAATTATAAATATACACCAACATTGTCTTTGGCTCTCATCTGTGAAATACAAAGTTGTGTGACATATTAATGACATTATGTGTCATCAAAAAGCTTTTCCAATAAAAGGAACCTTAGCCCATAGGACCAGTGCTTAATCTGTAAATTAGTAGTTTCAGGAACACTTTTGGTTTGATGTGATGGATTCAGGGAACAGGCCAAAACATTTGCCGGAACACTCTCATTAAACACCATTATATCAGATCAAATCTTTGCTGGATCCTTTACCTTGAAAAACTGAAAATTGGGGGAATGCGTTCCCCAAACGTGGATCAAATTAAGCACTGCACAGGAGCCACCCTCATGACCTGTGTCCTGTGTCAACAGTGTTTTCTTTTTTTTTTCTATCATGTGTTTAAATTCCTGGGGAAAATAGAAAACTGTTTAAATTCATAAGCGCCAATTTATGTTCTTCCCAGTGGGTGCCCAGTCCAAAAAAAATAACAAGTCGAGGCTGAGATTGATCTCGCAACCTCGTGGATGGGAGCCCTGCGCTCTACCTATGGAGCTAACATATCGGAACAAAGCTGGCGACCTGTGAAGTATGCGGCGCGTTCACACTCGGCCATGATTTCTCAGTGAAATTTCTCTGTGATCGTCAGTGTGGTCTGCTTATGTACATGGCAGGTGCTAATTAGTTGAACCTGTCTTGAATTAGTGAGATTGGCCAAGCTCGGTGCCCCTTTCGTGAAACCCAGTAATCGCAGCTTCAATTGTTGTGCCTCAGGTAAGCCAGGATTTGGAGCCTAAGCCTGGCTTTACTGAGCGAGTTTTATGAAATAGCCCTCAGAGCGTCCTCCTTCTCCATACAGTACTTTCAATCAAGTTTTATTTCTAAAGCGCCTTACAACAACCAAAGTTGACCAAAGCGCTGCACACAATAAAAAAATACAATTTAAAAAGGAGTACAATTTCATTAAAAACAGACCATTTATCACATTCACAACGGTTGCCACAGAACTATGTGTCAAATGCCTTTTTAAACAGGTGAGTCTTTAGTTTTGTTTTGAACAGGGGCAGGTCTGAAACGGCACGCAACTCAAGTGGCAACGAGTTCCAGAGTTTCGGACCTGCCACAGCAAAAGCCCGATCACCCCACTTTTTGTAATGTGACCTGGGCACCTCCAGCAGGTGGTGTTGGGCAGAACGTAGAGCTCTGCTGGGCTGGTGAGGGGTCAGAGTCTCACATAAATACACAGGTGCAAGGCCGTGGATGGAACTGAAAACAAAAAGCAAAAGTTTGTACTGGATTCTGAAAAGGACCGGGAGCCAATGCAGGGAGTAAAGGACAGGTGTGATATGGTCATGTTTGCGAGAGTTGGTGAGGAGCCGGGCAGCAGCATTTTGCACAAGCTGTAATCTGTGAATGAGGGTTTGACTGAGTCCAATATACAGTGCATTGCAGTAATCCAATCGTGAGCTGATGAATGCGTGCATATTTATTATTTTCTAACCGCTTACACGCGCACTCACTCCCTCACTCACGTTCACACACACTGAGCCGTCCTAAACTAAGCACATATAAGACACATACCACAACAGCTGTCTGACGTATCCATTTTTCATGAAAATACCAAAATGAAAAAGAGAAATATATTTATTAATAAATTAAGTAACATAAAGTAAATGGTCATGTCTCTGTCATAATTAAGCCTGATAAGCACCTGTTTCCCGCTAGTACGAAATGAAGTAATGTTTACATGCATACGGAGTTTATGGCTGCTTACTAGCGCCTTCCCATTCGGTTATACTGTGTGTATGTAATCACTAACATATTCTTTCTAATAAATTCAAAATTCTTCTTTTGTTTAGAGTGCATATGAAACAAATGTGTATAATTCGTATTTTTTTCAATATTCTTCTTTAGATAATAATAAAAAATAATTTTCTTGAAACAACTGTGTATGATAATAGAATTAGGCTAAATATAGGCTACATTAAAATAGGCAAATCAACAACGTTCTCTGGTTGATGACAATGAGCACATACATGTTCCCATATTCCTATCATTATTTCCCCAATAAATCACAAATGTGCTGATCTCATTGTCTAGTTTACAGACCAAGTTCATGTGTGTCCAATAGACGATCTCTGCTGAGGCCCGTTGCTTTTTATCCTGACCTTAGAATAAAGCCACAGACCTAAAATATATAATAAACCCTCTTCTGGCAGCAGACTCCTAAACATTTGTCTCTTTTAATGCATAGTATAGGACACTCAACAAAGGATGGTCCGGTTACTCGGGGGCTGCTCCCCTCTGGCAGCTGGTCCAGTCACAGAGAAAAAACAAACAAACAAAAAAAACAAAAACAAAAACCAATCCCTTGTAACACACATCATTAAGATCATTCTTGTTATTATGAGCATCAATCGGTCTGCGATTAATGTACCTTTCATGAATAAATGTGGAGTATGTTATGTATCAAACATTTTGATACAGAGTAATGTTATATGGGTTGTAATGGTGATGATGAATAACGATAATGCCAACACGGTAATGAATTCGGTATGGGAAACAGAAATAATACAATGGTTGTAGAGTGTGAGATACTGTGAGTGTTGACCTGGTATAATGCAGTATGGCATCTGTTGAAATGTAACCAACTCGGTTGATAGTTGTCTTGTAAGATGGTAAGAAATATGCAGTGTTGTTAGTTATTGTTATTTAAGTTTATGAACAGGGGTGGGAGTCAATAAGCTTGTCTTCTTCCCACTCCTTTTCGAGTTAGAATGTATATTATTATTTTTTGTTTTTTTTGTTTTTTCTTTTATTGTGTATATATATTTTTCTGTTTTTTTCTTGGATTTTGTGCCTTAGCTCGAAATAAAAACTCAAACAATATTAATATAATATATAACCCCCACCTTCACCAAGCACATTGTCTCCAGTTTTACCCAAAAATAAAAATCTAAAAAGCTTCTCGACTGGAGCTTACAGAATATAGGCCAGAGAGAGAGGCTCATTTGAAAGCTAAGACCTACAAAACTCATCTAAGTTTCTTCCTTGTCTTTGATATCATTTTTGTTGCATTTTTCGTCAGGTTTTCATTGCTTTTTTGTAGCGTTTTGGCCACATTTGGTTTTTCAGTGTAATGTGACTGGTTAAGCCACAAAAATGACCAAAACGTGTCAAAAGAGCAACAAAAACGTAATAAAAACACAACCTATGAGGACAAACACTTGACAATCATAACAAGGTAGAAGCTTGATGATGGGTTTTGTAGGTCTTAGCTTTCAAATAAGGCGTCACACTGGCCTATTGGCTGTAAGAGAAGCTTTTAGATTTGGGTAAAGCCAAATAGGAGAAAATGCACTCGGTTAAGGTAAGAGGTTAAGTCTCACACTTCGTAAGACTCTCATTTTTCAAAATAACCGCTATTTTCCAAATGGATTGGGAAAATCCATTTTTTTATTTTCCCCCCAATAATTTTGTGATTGGTTTACATGTATTTTTTCTATATGACAAAAAAAAAAAAAACGTAAATATTTAGGTGTTAGGTGTAAGCTTCGAGACTGCAAAATGATGTTTGTCCAGTAGAGGGCGTGCGTGCCTCGCTTGTAATAAGAGAAAGATAATAAAACATCTGGGCAGGTTTTACAATGAAGCATTTATTATGAATGTGGCAAAAGCAGTGAAATTAAATACAACTCAAACTCATATTAATATTACTCTGATGAAACTCCAAAGATAGCACCAAAACACCTGTAGCACCAGTGGAATCAAAAATCTAAAAAATGAAACAAAAAATAAAGAACTCTTTCTTTCTAATGCCCCTTGACTTTAATCTGAAGACTCTTTGTTTCGTGGTGTAAAAGTGAAGCGGCAGAGTGTCGTCGGGACGGACTTCAGTTTCTGAAACAGAGGCACAGGTTAAAACAAGACACTGAACAATGATATGTGAAAACGTCACAGTAACAGATTTTTGGCTCTTTTTGGTGAGCCAGATCATTTGCATTGGCTCACCAAAATGACTCTTTTAGCTCCTAAATGGCTCTTGATTACTTTTTTACATACAGATTGAATTTTAGACTAATTTAGCAGAGGTTTTGATTGATGGCTTGTTAAATGAGCTTTTCGACTGCTCCCGGCACAAAACAACAACTATAATCAAGGAAGTAATGAAAAACAACAGAAGAATTTACTTTTTCATTGCTGATTTTCTTAATTTTCCTTATATTGTTTGTGTTATGTGCAAATTTTGTTACCTATGGTAATGCCGCCACGATATATTTTTTGTAAAGTAATCCTTGAGCAATGCAACAGTGAAGTTGAATGTGGTGAGCTCTGAATGGGGAATTGGGTGTGGGAATTAATAAGTTATCTTCTTCCCACTCCCTTTCGGGTGGAAATGGATCGTTTTATTTGTATGCTGTATGTTTTGTTTTTTGTTGTTGCCATTGTCTGCCCGGAATGAATAAATAAATGAATGAATGAATGAATGAAATGATATATGGCTTATATCGGCAATGAATCGGTGCCCACACTTTTAGAGCTTTAAATTAGTTTCATGTACCGTTTTTTCCAGACTATACATCGCACTTTTTTCATAGTTTGGCTGGGTTTGCGACTTATACTCAGGTGCGACTTATATATATATTCACGTCTTACTTTACTTTCATACTGACAGCCGCGATAGGGCGCTCTAGGTAAATACAAATGCCCCCTCTCCCCCCCAAAAATAAATAAAAAATCTGCAGATTACAAACTGTAAGTAGTGAAATATGCAGCCGAAAACTTTAGCCAGACTACTCTAAGTCTGCTTTTGTTGTAATGATTGACCTAAACCAAAGTGATTTTTGATTCGAATGTATGGCCTTAAGGGCCTATCTCACCGGCCCGGAGACTAGTTGGAGACTAGTTGGAGACTAGAGTTGCTGCTAGTTACAGAGATGTCTCCGAGACGTGTCCTGGCAATAAGGCAAGTCTTGGTGAAAACGAACAGGTTCGATTTCAGCTGAGTCTCCGCATGGTCTCTGAGAGGTCTCCGTGATCTCAAGCCGTTGTCTCTGCAATGTCTCCAAGACCTTTCAGGTACCAAGGAGATCTCAAAGAGATGTATAGAGTCTCTTTGAGATTCGCCTTATTGCAAGGGAACGTCTCGTAGACATCTCTGTGACCAGCGGCAACTCTGGTCTCCAATTAGTCTCCAGGCCGGTGAGACAGGCCCTTTAGATACAGCAGCAGTAGTTCTAGAATTCTCTGTAATGGTAAGAGTAGAAACTGTGGTCCTTACGAGGTTATAGTGCAGCCGGACAGGTTTACAGTCGTCCCGATGTAGTCCACGTCACACCGTACCACGTTGTTGTTGAAATTGGACTCTAGGACGGTGCGTTCGGGGTTCGCCGTCACCTGGGAAACACAAACAGAGTTTTGCTCCAGTGAAGGGGACTCTTTCACCGACG
Organism: Neogobius melanostomus; assembly: GCA_007210695.1. Classification (NCBI taxonomy): domain Eukaryota; kingdom Metazoa; phylum Chordata; class Actinopteri; order Gobiiformes; family Gobiidae; genus Neogobius; species Neogobius melanostomus. Next base: position 51,829 of record VHKM01001007.1, on the reverse strand, counting down.
GCTCCACCACCACCTTAGCAAACGCTGATTATGGATGTGTTTTCTACCAAATAAAGACTTAGAGACATGGAGAAGAGCAAAGAGGTTCAACGGCCCAAATCTGGACATAATATACAGTGGGGGGGAAAAGTATTTCGTCAGCCAATAAGTGTGCAAGTTCTCCCACTTAAAAGATGAGAGAGGCCTGTAATTTTCATCATAGGTAAACCTCAACTATGAGAGACCAAATGAGAATAAACAATCCAGAAAATCACATTGTCTGATTTTTAATGAATTAATTTGCAAATTATGGTGGAAAATAAGTATTTGGTCAATAACAAACAAGCAAGATTTGTGTCTCTCACAGACCTGTAACTTCTTCTTTAAGAGGCTCCTCTGTCCTCCACTTGTTACCTGTATTAATGGCCCCTGTTTGAACTTGTCATCAGTATAAAAGACACCTGTCCACAACCTCAAACAGTCACACTCCAAACTCCACTATGGTCAAGACCAAAGAGCTGTCCAAAGACACCAGAAACTAAATTGTAGACCTGTACCAGGCTGGGAGGACTGAATCTGCAATTGGTAAGCAGCTTGGTGTGAAGAAATCAACTGTGGAAGCAATTATTAGAAAATGGAAGACATACAAGACCACTGATCATCTCCCTCGATCTGGGGCTCCACGCAAGATCTCACCCCGTGGGGTCAAAATGATCACAAGAACGGTGAGCAAAAATCCCAGAACCACACGGGGGGACCTAGTGAATGACCTGCAGAGAGCTGGGACCAAAGTAACAAAGGCTACCGTCAGTAACTCACTACGCCACCAGGGACTCAATCCCTGCAGTGCCAGACGTGTCCCCCTGCTTAAGCCAGGACATGTCCAGGCCCGTCTGAAGTTTGCTACAGAGCATCTGGATGATCCAGAAGAGGACTGGGACAATGTCATATGGTCAGATCAAACCAAATGGAACTTTTTGGTAAAAACTCAACTCGTCATGTTTGGAGGAGAAAGAAAGAACACCATACCTACTGTGAAGCATGGGGGTGGAAACATCAGGCTTTGGGGCTGTTTTTCTGCAAAAAGACCAGGACGACTGATCCGTGTAAAGGAAAGAATGAATGGGGCCATGTATTGTGAGATTTTGAGTGAAAACCTCCTTCCATCAGCAAGGGCATTGGACATGAAACGTGGCTGGGTCTTTCAGCATGACAATGATCCCAAACACACCGCCCGGGCAACGAAGGAGTGGCTTCGTAAGAAGCATTTCAAGGTCCTGGAGTGGCCTAGCCAGTCTCCAGATCTCAACCCCATAGAAAATCTTTGGAGGGAGTTGAAAGTCTGTGTTGCCCAGCGCCTGCCCCAAAACATCACTGCTCTAGAGGAGATCTGCATGGAGGAATGGGCCAAAATACCAGCAACAGTGAAAACCTTGTGAAGACTTACAGAAAACGTTTGACCTCTGTCATTGCCAACAAAGGGTATATAACAAAGTATTGAGATGAACTTTTGTTTTTGACCAAATACTTATTTTCTACCCTAATTTGCAAATAAATTCATAAAAATCAGACAATGTGATTTTCTGGATTTTTTTTCTCATTTGGTCTCTCATAGTTGAGGTTTACCTATGATGAAAATTACAGGCCTCTCTCATCTTTTTAAGTGGGAGAACTTGCACAATTGGTGGCTGACTAAATACTTTTTTTCCACACTGTATCTTTCAGAACTGCTTTTACCTTATGAACCTTCACGGCCCCTTCGCTCCTCCGGCAGGGGTCTCCTAGTTATTCCTAAAGTCAACAGAAAGACTCACGGCGAGGCGTCTTTCCAATATTATGGCCCTCGCCTCTGAACAACCTGTTCAGGAGCTCAGGACCTCAGAGAATGTTCATGTCTTTAAGAGCAGGCTCAAGACCAACCTTTTTAGCTTAGCTTTTAACAGACATCTATTAATTTAGTCCTTAAGATATATTGTATATTATGTGTATGTGTGTGTATATGTATGTGTATATATATATATATATATATACACATATATATATATATATATATATATATATATATATATATGTGTGTGTGTGTGTGTGTGTATGTGTGTATGCGTGCGTGTGTGTGTGTGTGTGTGTGTGTGTGTGTGTGTGTGTGTATGTGTCAGAAAGACTTGTTTATAATCAATGTATAGTGCCATTTTACAGTTACACTTTGTTTACCATCACCTAGCAACCATCACTCACTCCACATAGCAACCACTTCACTGCTGAATCTACTGCTGAATCTTTCTCCTTTCCCTGGTGTGCGTTATCGTTTATAAAGTGAGTATTTGTTGTTAAATTCTTTTTCTATTAGTTTCCAAATTAGATAGAATACATTTTATGTGATGATTACCCCAATTTATAACTGTTAAATATGTGTAATCAGTTACCTGTCTCCACTTAGCGGGGATTTCAGTTAGCCTTCAACTGTTACTAATTTTCCTTCCCTTTTCTCTGTTTCCTTTCAGACCACACACACACATCCACACACTTACAAACCTGTATCAAATCTTCCTACGCAATCTACCAATCATCCGTCAAATGTATGCTGTATTATCAATCAATCATCTGCTGTTCACAATTAAATGTTGAAGAAGCAAGTGGCAAGATCCAGTGTCCTGATTCCCTAACCAGAATCAACTGTCCTCGTGAAGAATATACATGAAATGAATGGGTGTCATATTTTATCATCAATGAACTTTATAAAGCACCGCATGTGTGATGAGTTGCCGTCTGTATCTATTTCACAATTTTGTGGCATTGATATTAACACCAAAGATGATCCTACGCCGGAACCTGACAGAAGAGTCACATGATCCTACAGAAAAGTCACAGGTTTACAGTTTCACCTTGAGGATGTATTTTCCCGGAGTCACGTCGGTGATGTCGATCCACTGACAGTCGAGGAATGCGCTGTACGTGTCATAGCAGCCAGGACTCAGGCCCTGGAGGAAAACAACCAGACCTGGGTCAGTCCTGGACCTGGGTCTGTCCTGAGTCAGACCTGGGTCAGAGATGTCAATCACAGAGTACATTTACTACAGTACTGAGTCTTTGAGGATCTGTACTTTACTAGTAGTATTTGTGTTGAGAATGTATTACTTTTATTTGAAAGATTACACTTCCTACTCCACTACATTTCTATAAAGGCTCCAAAGTCAAAAGTCCATTCGTCGCTGTGTCGTGTTGACAGAAATGCTTGAAAAGCAGCCTGTAAGTTGATAAAACATCAGTTTTCGATTTGTATCAACAAATGCTTTATAATTATTTAGAAGCACTATGTTTTTCCTACAAATGTCTGAGTTTACAGTATACCAAAGGATGAGAAAACACATTTTGTTAGATAACAAAATCAGGTATAGTGCCTTTAAGGATTCAAAGTAGAAAGTACAAAACCGTTTAAAGCTGCGAGCTTCAAAAACACGAAAATGTGCATGAATTCCCCTCTGTACGGCAACATGACGGCGGGATTCAGGCACATTTTGGCAAGTATTTTCTACAACACGTACTTTTACTTAAAGAGTAACTAAACACCAAATCAAGTTTTTTTTTACTGATAAACTGTCTCAATGGGTGTCTCATAGTGTTGTCCACTGGTCCCTGACATTATTCTGACATTATAGCGCAAACATGTGTTAAATCCTAACTTTGGCCTGAAAACGAATGGGTTGCGCCCCCTTCAGAGTAAACTCTGCTACTAAATTAGAATTTCCTGATTGGCTGGAGACGTGTTCACGGCCTCCACAAAACGTCATAAGCCGCACCAGCTCCACACATCGTCATCAGGAGCTGCCCCTTGTCCTGCCCCATGCACCTGTGGTTTATAACCAAGTCCCTCCCACGTAATCAGTCTGCTGTGATTGTGCCAATGCAAAGGCCCACACACTCACCCCCCGCATGTCACCCCCAAACTTCAGAGACCGCCTCTTTCACAGCACTTTTTGACTTTTGTTTGGCACGCCCGTTTAGGCGAGACACTGCAGGTGAATAGGGATTTTTTATTTATTTAAAGATATCGATTTGAAATTTCTGCTGTAGATTACTGGCATAAATAGGAAGAAAAAATGTTTTGCACGTTTTCTGTCATTTTATGTGTTCATATAAAAATAAGGTGTTTTATGCCTAAAAATGCCCAAAATGTTGCATTTTTCCGGCGACGAAAACTGAATAATGGATTGAGCCAGATTCAAATTTATGGTTTTATATAAGATATATTAGTTACAAAGACTTTTTCAGAGGGGATTTTAGAAATCTTGTTTAGTTTTAAAATAAACTAGGAATTAGATATTAAAAAAATCCCTCTGAAAAAATCTTCTAAATATTGTTCAATCCAAGACTGGAAAATTTGAAGTCTGTAGGATCTACTGATGTCGAGATGTTGTTGCCCCAATGAGAGAAAAATTCCTTTTGAGGAAATGGCCCTTGAAATTACGATTTCCCATATAAATCTATAGAGAAACATTCAATCAGTGCAATATTTAAACATGTTATTGTGAAGATGAGGTATAATTTTAATTTCGAGGTGAAAGTTTATATGTTCAAAGACCAATTTGGCCCAAAACCTGAAAACTGAAAAATTTAGTTTTGCCTGCAGTGTCTCCCCTTAAATAATAAGTTGACTGAACAACCTTTACTTTTGTTTGGAGCACCACTGGACCTGAGTTGAAGAGTGTCTCAGACCTGAGTGCGTGAGGAGCAGGTGAATTTCCGGTTGTATCCCGGGTCACAGGCAACGTCCATCAGGCAGAAGCTGGCCTTGTGCCCCTCGGCCACAGACTGCTGGCTCTGGTCCAGCAGCTCGTACAGACTGAAGTCATCCATGCTGTGGTAGTGACTGGGGAGAGGGAAGGCACCAGGGAATATCTTACATTTAATTGGACCAGAAATCAATCACTGAGTTTTAAATCCTGTTAAAACATGGATGTTGCTTTGCTATTAGCTGCTGAAGCCAAACAGGAAGTGGGGGCAGGCTCCAGAAGTTCCTTGCTCTAATGCAATGGTTCCCAACCTTTCTTTGGGCTGGGAACCCCTTGAGTTGTTCATACTTTACTCTCAACATTGAGGATACTGCCAATATTTTTAGAACGTGATCAACTAAACTCAGATTTATTAGTGAAAAATTGTGTTTTATAAAAATTGGGAGAAAATGGGGCAACATGGGGAAAATGGGGAATACAATTGGGGGGAAATGGGGGGAAAAATATGGGGAAACATGTTTATTTTTAGTATTTGAAAAATAGCAAAATTAGGGAAACAAATTGTGAAAATGAAGAAATAAAACTGGGGCAAAAATAAGAAAAAACGGTGTAAAAAAATGAATTGAGCAAACATTGGGCAAATAAATTTGAAAAAATGAGAAAAAATTAATAAAAATTGGGAAAAAGAACATTTATTTGAGCTAAAACAACCGAGTCACTCTGGACAGGATTAAAGGAAGAGACAAGACTTTTTTTTCGGTACGTACTTTCGATATTTTCATTTTTTCTATAACCGTAGAACCTAAATCTTTTTCCGATACCAGAGTGGTACTGTTTAACGGTACCCAGCCCAACTGGTAACCATAGCTGTCCTGGGTCTGACTGTCTGTGCCACTGGCCCCTTCTACACCAACCACTCACTCACCCCTACACTCACTGTCAGCCCTGTCGCTCCTGTAGTAGTAGTAGTAGTAGTAGTTCTATTAGTATAAGTATGTGCAGTACTTGTGACAGGGATGCCACTGCCAGGAGGTGGGCGGCTTTGACGGCAGGAAGTCGGCTGTGCCCTGGTTCTTCACGCTTTGAGTGAACCTCAGCAGGACTCGCATGTCGTTGTCCCTAGCGTTAAGTGCCGAGCTGAAGAGACAGGGAGAGACTTAAAACATAATGTATTTATTAGTTACAACATACTATAATATATGTATTAGTTACAACATACTATACTGTATTTATTAGTAACAACATACTATATGTGTTTATTAGAGTAACAACATACTATAATGTGTTTATTAGAGTTACAACATACTATAATGTATTTATTAGAGTTACAACATACTATACAGTATTTATTAGTTACAACTGTGGTTCCCAAAGTGGGGTCAGGGGGGCCTCAGAGGACCTGCATGGGACCCCCAAAATTGTCTACAAAACAAGTACATGGAACAAATATTTTAGGAAAATTATAAATCTTTTCTACATTATACTACTTTAAACAAGTATTTAGCCTAAATCATGGCTAAATGTTTCTTTGTATGTTATTTTTTCTGCAAATAATACAAATTCCTCAGAATATAGTAAATATATTAGGGGCCCTGAGAGATTTTCGGATCGATAAGGGGTCTGCGGCATCCCAGACTTTGGGAATGGCTGAGTTACAACATACTATACTGTATTTATTAGTTACAACATACTATACTGTATTTATTAGTTACAACATACTATACTGTATTTATTAGTTACAACATACTACAATGTATTTATTAGTTACAACATACTATACTATACTGTATTTATTAGTTACAACATACTATACTGTATTTATTAGTTACAAAATACTATAATGTATTTATTAGAGTTAGAACATACTATAATGTATTTATTAGTTACAACATACTATACTGTATTAGTGACAACATACTATAATGATTTTTTTAGAGTTACAACATACTATATTTATTTATTAGATAAATACGTATTTATTAAGGGGGGGGGTTGTGTTGTTGTCGCGGCCGGGAGGGGGGCGGGGCCCTTCGTGTGCACGAAGGGGAGGGGCTGTGTGTGTGGGCTATGGGAGAGGGAGAGAGACTCGTGAGTGAGACGGGGGAATAGCCCCCGCATTTTAAACCTCCACTCCCCGCAGTCAAATTGACTGCTGCGGCGGTTCTATATGATGCGTGTTTTAAATAGCGTTTAAAAATATATATATATATATTTTTTTTTTTTTTTTTTAAATACGAAACTCAATATGTGGCGGGAGGTGTTGATTCTGCGGCGGTGCGCCACAGAATAGTCTATGTGTGGGAAACACTGGCCATCTTAAGGTTAGGGTTATGGTTAGGTTTAGGGTGAGAGTCATTTTCTCCAACTGTGCATATCCAAATCTCAAAGTGTATTGACAGGAGAGCTTACATCCTTTATGACAGTGCGATACCTCAATTGAAAGCCAAGACCTTCTAGTTTCTAAAAATATGTGTAAGATCTGTGTGAGTGAAAAAACTTACATCACATTTACTGTTCCTAACCCTAAACCTAACCCCTGACCCTAAACCTGGGGTGTCCAAACTTTTGGTGCATACACTGTTGAGGGCCACATTTTGGTGGTCAAGACAGTGCATTTAGCAGAGGTTTAACAACCAGCTTTTTCCCTACAATAAAATGTGAGTTTTTAAGTATCACTGTGTATAAATATGAAACTTGACATAAAAAGATGAGTGCCAATTTAAACCTGAGGGCCACCAAAGATGGATCCGATGGCCGCATTTGGTCCCCAGGCCAAACCCATTGTGGTTTTTTTGGTGTTTTTTTGAGTGGAGAGATTACTGATTATAAAACATGAAGCACCACAGAGCTAGACTTTTCCCTGTTTGTTTCTTTATTATTTATGTTGTGAAATATGCTAACATTTCATAATGGAGCATACTGTATGTATTCTTTAGATTTTAAGAAAGTGGCTGTGATCTAAATACCCTTAGATGAAAGAGCAATTGTACCAGAACACAGTAACTCAAAATGAGTATTCGAAACACATTATTCCGTCACTACCAAACACTGCTAAACAATTCAGAGTGTGTGAGGTTAAACTCACGAGGCGAGGCATTTCCCCTGAGCGGCGCAGCGCAGCTTGTGCATCGGGATCCTCTGGAGGAAGGCGCTGTCCTCAATGTAGTCCGGGTCTAGAACCAGGTCTGGGAGGCCTATAGGGTTCACACACAATGGTTAGTCCGCACACAATCAGTATATTTCCTGTTAATTGCCTCAGTGTGGAATGGTGAAAAAAGAAAAAAAACCTGCAGGATGTGTCTTATCCCAGAACTAAGGCCCATAAATATTCCCGTTACAGACACTACATTAAATCCCAGACAACTATATTCATTTTTTAATGATGCCTCATTGTAAAAAATACTATCACTCTAATATTTTTACGATATTTTTGTAATGGTCCTCACTCCTGTATAAATCATCAGATCTGTTTCACTCGACCTGCAGCTGAAGCAGAAACATGTGAGAAATAACACCTTGTACATGAAACGGAAATGGTTCATTTTCTCCCCTAATAGAAGGGTTTTTGTGAAATGCAGCTTTGTTACATCCAAAATGAGCCCTTTGGACAACACTGCAACAGGTTAAAGAAATGGGCTCAAGTGACACCAATAAAAGTGATTTGAAATTATATTTTTCTCATCCTAGATTGTGGAGCGGGGTGTGGGGGAAGAGGGGTGGGAGGGAGGGCATGAAGTTCAGTTGTCTTCTCTACATTTAGAGAGAGATTGTTCTGTGTGCACCACATGGCCAGACTGCTCACCTCACTCCTGTAGTTTGACTCGTCTCTGTAGCTGATGAGACCCACCCACTATTGTGTCGTCTGCAAACTTGTGAGGAGGTTTGACTCATACTTTTGGAGCGCAGTCATGGATCAGAAGAGTGAAAAGGAGGAGGCTCAGCACACAGCCTTGGGGAGCCCCCGTGTTCAGTGTGATGGTTCTGGAGGAATTGCCGCCGACACGTACAGCCTGTGTATGCAGGACCAAGTGTGTTGCATAAAGGAGTAAGTGTCTAAGCATGGGTCTATAGTGTTCAAGCAACAGGCAAAAACTGTAATAACTCTGTATCAGAGCCATGAACACTTACAGTTTTTGCCCATTCAGACTAAAGTAACACAACTTGAAGCTTTTGTTACCATACCTCAAACACATGTACCCATACCTTAAACAAAAGCGCTGCTTTGCACTGTAGTTGCAATTCTGTAACACACTCACTCCTTTATGCAACACACTTGGTCCTGCATACTACACTCTATTTCATACATAAGACACTTGGTTCAAAAATGAAATCTCAGGGTGCCATATGGAAAACACATGTATCCAAAATACAAAACACATCAGGTAATTGCAACCACTCAAATACACACCTGAAGGCGCTTACTTGTAAAACTGAACATCAAGCAGTCAGCTACAAAAGCCCTCAGTTTAGCCATTTCAACAACTTTGCAAGCATGGATGGAGGGAGAGTGAGAGAAAGAGGACAAGGTCATGGTCGATGAGGCCATGCACGGACCCATATTTCTGTTGATATAAGAGCAACTTTGGTGGACTATGAGAACACAATTGCCATGATTTTCTGTGTTTACAGTATAGTGTTTTTTTTATTACAGTATTTTTTATTTTTTTATTTTGCTTTATCTGAATTCATGTTACTGTAATATAGAGTGCTGAAATGTACAATATTGAGTAGACCTATTTGCTTTTTTATTTTTTATGTGCCTTCTGAAAATATGCCTTCTGAATAAACAGTGAAAATCAAAGACTGCAGTGTTTTATATAAAGTAGACCAGTGTGTTCCCCCTGATCTGAGAGTGTATGCACATGATGCAAGTATGTGTCATTTTGTCATCAGAGTTACATTTTGACAAAGGAGTGTTAGGTTTTGATAGCAGAGTTTAGGTTTTGATAGTAGTTTCAATTTGACACAGATGTGAATGGTATATTTCCCAGTGTTGTGTCATGTTTACTTGTGTGTAGAGTTTTGGCACAATGAGCGAAGTTTTGCAAAATTTGCTCAAGCAACGGGCAAAAACTGTAAGCAGACCACTATTTTCAAGCAATAAGAGAAGGAAAAATGATCTCTCTGCTGATGAAAAGCATGAAATAGTTGAATGAATACTCTACTACATTTCTACACTGTGTTAACAATTACTACACAAATTGTATTTCAGTGTCATAAAGGTAAAACAAAAAATGTCTTCAATGAAACTCATGGATGGTATTGTGTCTCAGGGCTCTTTGAATCTGTAAGGATTGTAACAAAATCTGAACAAGCTCCTGACTGACAGGTGTAGTTGCAGAAACTACTAATAACGGAACTCAAACAGTTGTCTTTTGGTGATTTATTATAAGCAGTAGAAAATGATAATTTGTGAATAGCAAATGAATAAAATAATAAAAATAAGTGAGACTGACAAGACAATAATGTGATCACATCAAATCCTAGAGTCAAGTCTCAAGTTTCTAACCCCTTCACTCCCAGTTATACTTCCTCCGTTGACCCTCCTCCCAGAACAGCAAGCTGGGAGAGAAGACACTGATCAAGTCTGATAAGAAACCCATAAACAATGTAAGGCAGTTTTATGGTTGCTTCTCGTCCTGTTTAGACCAGAACTGAGATCACCAGATCAGACAGGTCAACAGGTCATCTTTGTATACATTTCCCCATGGGGGACACCTGAGTCTGGTACAAAGGTTCACATACCAAGATGATTACAACAACACTTCAGTGCACAATGATAGTTTTCATAGAAATTATACAATTAAATCAATTTCCCAACTACACAGGGGAGGACACTCCCGCGGGAGACTCGGGGGCGGGCAGGGGGGCGTCGGGAGCGGGCGGGAACGGGATTGAAATTCATTCCCGTGCAGGTCTCTAATTCAAAGAGCCCTGAGACACAATACCACCCATGAATTTCATTAAAGAATTTTTTGTTTTACCTTTATGACACTGAAATACAATTTGCGTAGTAATTGTTAACACAGTGTAGAAATGTAGTCGAGTAAAAGTAAGTTCTACTAAAGTACAGTTCAGATCCTAAGAAAGTCTACATAAGGACAGTACTGTGGTATATTTACTTAAACACCTTGAATATATTTGTCCTAACAGTTGAAAGCTTTGTGCTGGTGGTATAGTTGTAGTGTTAAAGTCGTACCGTGCTGGTGGTATCTGGTATCGTAGCCGTGGCGGCGCGGGCGCGGCCGGGCGTGGGCCCGCGGTCTGTCGTATGAGTTGTTGTAGTTGGACTGCTTGTAGGGGTTGTAGGGGTCATCTCCTGCCATGGCATCTGCGTTGGCAAACTCCTCCGGCTCCTGTGCCCGCTGCCGACTCGCCGCCACACGGAGCTGTGCAGTACCGCTCGACCCCGGGACGCGGCTGCTCACTTCTGTGGTGTTCCCATTGGCACTGACGATCTCCACGCTCGGGACATTCTGGTCGCTCGGAGCACTGTCTGTGGGCAGCAGTGAGGCGGTGCAGGCGAGGAGCAGCAGCAGGAGGTTCATGATGAGAGGAGGGTCAGTGAGTGAAGAGCGAGTGGAGAGAAGGAGAGGCAGAAGTAAAGAGGAGAGACGGAGCACCGCACTTTGTACCAGGGGATGTAGGGAGGGGCCACAGCAGAAAAATAGGAGTTAACTGTTTTGGGGAACGCACTGGTGAGAAAGTTTAAGGATCTGCAGGAAAATGTCCTTCAGATAGAAAGAATCAAACTAAAAATGTAAAACATTATTCAGGGTCATTAGACTTATAAGCTTCAGCAAATGGAATGATTTGACCTCTTTACCGCTCTTTTTCATCATTTTTTCATCACTTTTATGTCATTATTCATCACTTATTTACTTACTCATCACTTTTCATCATTTATTTATTTACTCATCACTTTTTCATCACGTATTCATCACTTTTTTGTCACTTTTTGTCAGTTTTTCATCACTTATTCACCATTTATTTACTTATTCATCACTTTCGTCACTTTTTCATTACATTTAGTCACTTTTTCCCCACTTTTTTTGTTGCATTTTCATCCTCGTTTTCGTCTCATTTTCGTCTCTATTTTGACACTTTTCTCAAGAAGCTTTTAGATTTGGGTTAAACCAAACTGGATTTACAGTTTTTGCCCGTTGCTTGAGTACATTTTGCAAAACTTCGCTCATTGTGCCAAAACTCTACACACAAGTCAACATGACACAACACTGGGAAATATACCATTCACATCTGTGTCAAATTGAAACTACTATCAAAACCTAAACTCTGCTATCAAAACCTAAACTCTGCTATCAAAACCTAAACTCTGCTATCAAAACCTAAACTCTGCTATCAAAACCTAACGCTCCTTTGTCAAAATGTAACTCTGATGACAAAATGACACATACTTGCATCATATGCATACACTCTCAGATCAGGGGGAACACACTAGTCTACTTTATATAAAACACTGCAGAGAAAATCATGGCAATTGTGTTCTCATAGTCCACCAAAGTTGCTCTTATATCAACAGAAATAGGGGTCCGTGCATGGCCTCTTCGACCTTGACCTTGTCCTCCTCTTCCTCTTGCTCTTGCTCTTGCTCTGGCTCTACCTCTCGCTCTCCCTCCATCCATGCTGGCAAAGTTGTTGAAATGGCTAAACTGAGGCTTTTTGTAGCTGGCTGTTTGGTGTTCAGTTCTGCAAGTAAGTGCCTTCAGGTGTGTATTTGAGTGGTTGCAATTACCCGATGTGTTTTGTATTTTGGATACATGTGTTTTCCAAATGGCACCTGAGATTTCATTTTTGAACAATGTGTCTTATGTATGAAATAGAGTGTAGTATGCAGGACCAAGTGTGTTGCATAAAGGAGTAAGTGTGTTACAGAACTGTAACTACAGTGCAAAGCAGCACTTTTGTTTAAGGTATGGGTACATGTGTTTGAGGTATGGTAACAAAAGCTTCAAGTTGTGTTACTTTAGTCTAAGCATGGGTCTATAGTGTTCAAGCAACGGGGAAAAACTGGAAGACATCCAGACTTCGTTCCATCCTTCCGCTCATGTTTCTCCTTTAGTATTACCCTATCCTGTGACCTCAGCTGATAAGCATTTGACCTGACATTTAAAAGATTTAACAAATAATCAGGAAGGACACCAAGAAGAGCTTTGTAAATAAACAGTAGACAGTGCTGCTCCCTCCTTGCTTCTAGAGATTGCCAACCTACTTTAGCATAGAGATCACAGTGGTGGGTCCTATAACCATCTCCAGTGATGAATGCCTTATGATGGACACTTCAGATCAGTCAGTGGCGATCTGCACATTGTAATGCCAATGACAACAGGCAAGAAGATTTGTCCCTGTCGTGTTGCTGTACAGTAGAGTTTAGATTGGGCCCAAAAAATCCAGCCCAACCCAGGGCCGCGGGCATAAAGCCCGGACCGACCCGAGCCAGAAACAAACCCGACGTAAATTATTATCTATTTAAGGCCCGGTCAGCAGCAGCAGTAGCCTGGCCTTAGTCATCCGTAAACTCCGGTCAATTATATTTTCCCTGCATGTACGTCTGGGTTTGATCTCAGTGGTTGCGTTTCATCGGTTGAATTTCAACCTACCACTCGGCGAGCGGGGGAGGCGGGTGTTGTCGGTGACGTCAAGCATTTGCGCCGCATTTGCTGGTTGTAGTTCGGCAATGGCGGCGGATACGAACGTAAAGGAAGCTCTTCAATCCGTTCTGGCTTCCCAAATATCCAGAAATGATAACTGAAGCCTTAGAATACGCAAAGAATGATCCCAAGAGTTATGATAGCTGCTTCACTCAACACGGGCGCACTACATACGTCACGACCACATGCTAGCGAAAATCAGATCCAATCGTTTCAAAGGAGTTCACCCCTCCCACCTGTTAACGGAGCTCAATTGAGAAAGTCCAGACCCTCTGTACGAAACGAAATGAGTACGAGGGGATGGTAAAACCAGGCTACAGCAGCAGTACTGAGAGGAGCGCGCCGTGTTTGAGAGGTTACACGTACGGCACACATGCACGCAGCAGTGCCTCCTGGCCTGTCAAGGTGTGTGCGCAGTGCGGGGCGGGTTACAGCGGGTGAACACGGGCCTGTAGATACACTGTATCACTGTATCAAACAGATTAGTGAGCGGATGCAAAACAACTTCCTCTTGATAAAATGGAGATAATTGCCTTTGGCCCACAAAAACACCAAGAGCTTGTCATTGGTCGTCTTGCGGCTCTTTCACTAGAAGCAAAATCAAGATAGAAATCTAGGTGTTATTATGGACTCAGACTTGAATTTGAACAGTCGTGTTAAGTCCATTACATCAGCGGACTATTACCATCTGAAAAACATTGCTAAAATAAAATAGTGTCCAAACCAGACTTGGAGAGATTAATTCATGCATTTATGAACCACCTCAGGCCCTGAGATCCTCGGGGAGAGCTCTCCTGGTGGTTCCCAGAGTCAGGACTAAACCCGATGAGGCTATGTTTCAGTTTCACTCAGCAAAGGTGTGGAACAGCCTCCGTGTGGATGTGAAAGAGGCCTCAACCCTGACCCAGGCTGAAAACATGCCTATTTACTGCTGCCTATGGCAACTGACTGTATTTTAACTTATTTTAATAAATACATATTTGTGTTTTTTTTATATCGTATTTTCCGGACTATAAGTCACACCGAAGTATAAGTCGCACCAGCCAAAAAATGCATAATAAAGAAGAAAAACATATATAAGTCGCTCCGGAGTATAAGTCGCACCAGCCTTGGCATCTACCTGGGCATGGAGGCATAACTGCACCGCTGACAAGCCTCTCCCTCCTTTTCTTAATTGCAGTAAGAGTAACCTTCACTTTTTGCCAGTCCCTCACAAGTTTCTCGCTCACTCCACACTTTCTTTCTGCTGCTCAATTACCGTTTCCCCCCCCTTTTTTACAGTGGTACAAGAGCAGCAGATACTGGTACACAAGCCTAGAAGTGCTCTCTAGCGGCTGTCAGTGTGAAAATAACAAACATGTGAAATTACATATTTTGATATATAAGTCGCACCTGAGTATAAGTCGCACCCCCAGCCAAACTATGAAAAAAGTGCGACTTACAGTCCGGAAAATATGGTATATATTTTTATGTGTTGTATTGATGGATTTGTTTTATTATGTTTTTATTGTGTTTGTGGTGTTGCTGTGAGTCACATTGAGTTGCCTTGTGCGGCACGGTAGTACAGCGGTTAGTGCTCTCGCTTCACAGCTAGAAGGTCAGGGTTCAATTCCCACCAAGGCCGGGGCCTTTCTGTGTAGAGTTTGCATGTTCTCCCCGTGTCTGCGTAGGTTTCCCCTACCACTAAAAACATGTACAATAGGCCAGGATGAATGAGAGTGTGTTAGAGAGTGCGCATGGGGGACGACGGATGGAAATTAGCTCAAGGCTACAATCCGGTGTGGCTTGTTCATTAACATGCACTGTCCCTACCAAATAAACATAAAACATTTGTGTATGAAATGTGCTGTATAAAAAAATTTGCCTTGCTTATAATTGTATTTTATGGCATTGAAGTGTGCCATGACTGCCTAGTTGAACATCAGTCAAATTAATAATAATAATAATAATAATAATAATAATGCATCGGTTTTATATAGCGCTTTTCTGGACACTCAAAGACGCTTTACATTGCACTATTCATTCACTCCATACTTGATGGTGGTAAGCTACTATTGTAGCCACAGCTGCCCTGGGGTAGACTGACAGAAGCGAGGCTACCAGTTTGCCATTAATGCCTATAATATGTAATAACACTGGTAGAAATGTTATGCTTTTTTCACAAAGTGCACAATTTTTATGCTTAACCGCTCTACTAATAAGGGCGAGATCTTCTCTGTAGACTCGGCCCTCGCAGGGCGTGTAGTTTGGTCGTAGCCACGCCCGTGCAATTAGCTCTCATGCTAACGGCCTGTCAATCAAAGTCCGTCCCTCATCAGTATACGAGATTTCTAAAATGTTTCTTACGAAAACCAGCCTGTTTTTTTTTATTGTAACTAACCCAGCGTTATCACAGGAGGAATATCTAGCTATAGAAAGTTTAATATAGAAAATTAGAAACCAGGCTTTACAGTTGCTTAGAACACGTGTAAAGTGCAATGTTTTCTAAAGGAAATCTAGCTTTTTTTGCTGCCATTTTATAGAGGTACTACAGCAATGGCGGCCCCTAGCGTCGCAGTCACAAAGTAGAGCAACCAGCGGCCATTGACCAAAACAAACCGCGCGGCTGCAGTACCGACACTAATGGCTTATTTATGACTTTAGACATGTAAATGAAGCGGTGATGTGCAAAACAATGGACCAAGCCCAAAACATGTGGTTGACATTATTATTGGTTAAAGACTTGTTGCATTAAATCAACAACAATAAATGCTTATAATAGTCACAATGTGTTATTCAAGGGTTATAATGCAAGAACGATACTAAATTATCTGCCAAGTTGCCACCCCTATGGCACCCGTGTAAAAAATGTCTGGCTCTTCAACTGTGCGTGGTATCTTGCCCCGAGCTCGGGCCTAAGATCTAAAGTCTACCAGACTGCACCATTGCAAAATAAAAGTATCCCTCCTTGTTTTTGAATCCTGTTAACAGGCGTTTTACCCAGCGCTGATTGAGAAGTAATCGACTCACTAAAGGCACAGAGACATCTGCCTCTTGTATGATCCCTTTTGTTTCTTGACTCCTAAGACATTATTTCAGTCTTCTTAAATGTTTTAAACTTCCCTTTGTCATGACAAACTTTGAATCAAAGAGGAGAAAAGGAGCACAAAGCACAGCTTTCCTGTTTATATCGGAGATCTGTCTTGGTCACTGTTAGAGAAATAACAATGGTGTTCGAGAGGATTGATGAAGAATAGGCAGCAGTCAGGATGTCTCATACAGGAGAAGTTTATTTACCATTGTTACGGGACCCGGAGACATGAACTCGAGACATTGAGCTAGTCCTACCATTCAAGTCTGTCTATGCTTCCACAGAAGAGGGATAAATACCGTCTAAGAGCGTCATACTGATACCCAAGCAAAACATTCAGTGGCTGAGAGTGGGCGCCTGAGCACCACAGTCAAGGCTATGACAGAGATAGTACGACTGTACAGCTTCACCCAGTATGATAAATACCGAATTAATGTTATTCTTTAACAGTCATGACCCATGACAATAGATACACTGTATCACTGTATCAAACCGATTAGTGTGTGGATGCAAAATAACTTCCTCCAGATATAACGGAGATAATTGCCTTTGGCCCACAAAAACACCAAGAGCTTGCCATTGGTCGTCTTGCGGCTCTTTCACTAGAAGCAAAATCAAGTTAGAAATCTAGGTGTTATTATGGACTCAGACTTGAATTTGAACAGTCGTGTTAAGTCCATTACATCAGCGGACTATTACCATCTGAAAAACATTGCTAAAATAAAATAGTGTCCAAACCAGACTTGGAGAGATTAATTCATGCATTTGTCTCAAGTCGGTTAAACTATTGTAACGGCCTGCTCACTGGCCTCTCTAAATGAGCTGTTAGAGCTGCAGAACATCCAGAACCAGGAAATACGACCATATTAGTCCAGTGCTCTGGTCTCTGCACTGGCTTCCTGTCGCTCAGAGAATAGACTTTAAAACAGCTCTGCTTGTGTATAAGTCCCTTCATGGTCGGGCACACCAAAGTACTTCTCTGATATGGTAAAGCCGTATGAACCACCTCAGGCCCTGAGATCCTCGGGGAGAGCTCTCCTGGTGGTTCCCAGAGTCAGGACTAAACCCAATGAGGCTGTGTTTCAGTTTCACTCAGCAAAGGTGTGGAACAGCCTCCGTGTGGATGTGAAACAGGCCTCAACCCTGACCCAGGCTGAAAACATGCCTATTTACTGCTGCCTGTGGCAACTGACTGTATTTTAACTTATTTTAATAAATACATATTTGTGTTTTTTATATCGTATTTTATACCGTATTTTCCGGACTATAAGTCACACCATAAGTCGCACCAGCTCTTCCTCTTGCTCTGGCTCTACCTCTCGCTCTCCCTCCATCCATGCTGGCAAAGTTGTAGAAATGGCTAAACTGAGGCTTTTTGTAGCTGGCTGTTTGGTGTTCAGTTCTGCAAGTAAGAAAAGCAGCACTTTTGTTAAAGGTATATGGGTACATGTGTTTGAGGTATGGGTACATGTGTTTGAGGTATGGGTACATGTGTTTAAGGTATGGGTACATGTGTTTGAGGTATGGTAACAAAAGCTTCAAGTTGTGTTACTTTAGTCTAAGCATGGGTCTATAGTGTTCAAGCAACGGGGAAAAACTGTAAGACATCCAGACTTCGTTCCATCCTTCCGCTCATGTTTCTCCGGACTTCTTTAGTATTACCCTAACAATATGCATACACTTTCAGATCGGGGGAACACACTAGTCTACTTTATATAAAACACTGCCATCTTTGAAATGACTGTTTATTCAGAAGGCATATTTTTAGGAGGCACGGCCCAGCTTCCCTCATAGTCAGGCCATGGTTATTATTATTATTATTATTATTATTATTTATTTATACAGGTGGACTCTTGAGACTCAATGACTCATTTGCAAGAGAGACCTGTTAACACATACAAGTTAAATAACAGTTAACAATAAGACAACAGTGGAAAGATTACAGCAACTTTAAAACAATACTAAGAAAATGTATAAAACTTAAAAAACAAGAGCAGTCACATGGAGGATACTCCTTTACAAGGGATTTAAACTGATAGATGGTCACAAGATTATCCACACAAAAGGTTGTTTGTGCCTTATTCCAGACATTTGGTGCGAAGTAACAAAAGGCCTTCTTCCCACATTCTGTCTTTACACGATGTCAAAATGTCCTGAAACCTCAGCTGATAAGCATTTGACCTGACATTTAAAAGATTTAACAAATAATCAGGAAGGACACCAAGAAGAGCTTTGTAAATAAACAGCAGACAGTGCTGCTCCCTCCTTGCTTCTAGAGATTGCCAACCTACTTTAGCATAGAGATCACAGTGGTGGGTCCTATAACCATCTCCAGTGATGAATGCCTTATGATGGACACTTCAGAACAGTCAGTGGCGATCTGCACATTGTAATGCCAATGACAACAGGCAAGAAGATTTGTCCCCGTCGTGTTGCTGTACAGTAGAGTTTAGATTGGGCCCAAAAAAATCCAGCCCAACCCAGGGCCGCGGGCATAAAGCCCGGACCGACCCGAGCCCAAAACAAACCCGACGTAAATTATTATCTATTTAAGGCCCGGTCAGCAGCAGCAGTACTGAGAGGAGCGCGCCGTGTTTGAGAGGTTACACGTACGGCACACATGCACGCAGCAGTGCCTCCTGGCCTGTCAAGGTGTGTGCGCAGTGCGGGGCGGGTTACAGCGGGTGAACACGGGCCTGTAGATACACTGTATCACTGTATCAAACAGATTAGTGAGCGGATGCAAAACAACTTCCTCTTGATAAAATGGAGATAATTGCCTTTGGCCCACAAAAACACCAAGAGCTTGTCATTGGTCGTCTTGCGGCTCTTTCACTAGAAGCAAAATCAAGATAGAAATCTAGGTGTTATTATGGACTCAGACTTGAATTTGAACAGTCGTGTTACGTCCATTACATCAGCGGACTATTACCATCTGAAAAACATTGCTAAAATAAAATAGTGTCCAAACCAGACTTGGAGAGATTAATTCATGCATTTGTCTCAAGTCGGTTAAACTATTGTAACGGCCTGCTCACTGGCCTCTCTAAATGAGCTGTTAGAGCTGCAGAACATCCAGAACCAGGAAATACGACCATATTAGTCCAGTGCTCTGGTCTCTGCACTGGCTTCCTGTCGCTCAGAGAATAGACTTTAAACAGCTCTGCTTGTGTATAAGTCCCTTCATGGTCGGGCACACCAAAGTACATCTCTGATATGGTAAAGCCGTATGAACCACCTCAGGCCCTGAGATCCTCGGGGAGAGCTCTCCTGGTGGTTCCCAGAGTCAGGACTAAACCCGATGAGGCTGTGTTTCAGTTTCACTCAGCAAAGGTGTGGAACAGCCTCCGTGTGGATGTGAAACAGGCCTCAACCCTGACCCAGGCTGAAAACATGCCTATTTACTGCTGCCTATGGCAACTGACTGTATTTTAACTTATTTTAATAAATACATATTTGTGTTTTTTTATATCGTATTTTCCGGACTATAAGTCACACCGAAGTATAAGTCGCACCAGCCAAAAAATGCATAATAAAGAAGAAAAAACATATATAAGTCGCTCCGGAGTATAAGTCGCACCAGCCTTGGCATCTACCTGGGCATGGAGGCATAACTGCACCGCTGACAAGCCTCTCCCTCCTTTTCTTAATTGCAGTAAGAGTAACCTTCACTTTTCGCCAGTCCCTCACAAGTTTCTCGCTCACTCCACACTTTCTTTCTGCTGCTCAATTACCGTTTCCCCCCCCCTTTTTTACAGTGGTACAAGAGCAGCAGATACTGGTACACAAGCCTAGAAGTGCTCTCTAGCGGCTGTCAGTGTGAAAATAACAAACATGTGAAATTACATATTTTGATATATAAGTCGCACTTGAGTATAAGTCGCACCCCCAGCCAAACTATGAAAAAAGTGTGACTTACAGTCCGGAAAATATGGTATATATTTTTATGTGTTGTATTGATGGATTTGTTTATTATGTTTTTATTGTGTTTGTGGTGTTGCTGTGAGTCACATTGAGTTGCCTTGTGTATGAAATGTGCTGTATAAATAAATTTGCCTTGCTTATAATTGTATTTTATGGCATTAAAGTGTGCCATGACTGCCTAGTTGAACATCAGTCAAATTGTTAATTAAAGAGTAAAACAGCATTGTGGTCAGGTCTAGCTTATTGAATTTGATTCCATTGGATTCCTTGCCCCTTAAAATGTAGGTTTTGACACTAAGATCAAAACTATAGGTCAATTAGAAGTAATTTTTTTTAGAAAAAGAAAAGTGGACATTTTGAAAAATCCAAGATGGCTGCCCTCAGAGGTCAAATCCAGCTTACCTCCACATCTGAAATTAATGCCTATAATATGTAATAACACTGGTAGAAATGTTATGCTTTTTTCACAAAGTGCACAATTTTTATGCTTAACCGCTCTACTAATAAGGGCGAGATCTTCTCTGTAGACTCGGCCCTCGCAGGGCGTGTAGTTTGGTCGTAGCCACGCCCGTGCAATTAGCCCTCATGCTAACGGCCTGTCAATCAAAGTCCGGCCCTCATCAGTATACAAGATTTCTCTTTCTTTTTTGCTGCCATTTTATAGAGGTACTACAGCAATGGCGGCCCCTAGCGTCGCAGTCACAAAGTAGAGCAACCAGCGGCCATTGACCAAAACAACCGCGCGGCTGCAGTACCGACACTAATGGCTTATTTATGACTTTAGACATGTAAATGAAGCGGTGATGTGCAAAACAATGGACCAAGCCCAAAACATGTGGTTGACATTATTATTGGTTAAAGACTTGTTGCATTAAATCAACAACAATAAATGCTTATAATATATAATAGTCACAATGTGTTATTCAAGGGTTATAATGCAAGAACGATACTAAATTATCTGCCAAGTTGCCACCCCTATGGCACCCGTGTAAAAAATGTCTGGCTCTGCAACTGTGCGTGGTATCTTGCCCCGAGCTCGGGCCTAAGATCTAAAGTCTACCAGACTGCACCATTGCAAAATAAAAGTATCCCTCCTTGTTTTTGAATCCTGTTAACAGGCGTTTTACCCAGCGTTGATTGAGAAGTATTCGACTCACTAAAGGCACAGAGACATCTGCCTCTTGTATGATCCCTTTTGTTTCTTGACTCCTAAGACATTATTTCAGTCTTCTTAAATGTTTTAAACTTCCCTTTGTCATGACAAACTTTGAATCAAAGAGGAGAAAAGGAGCACAAAGCACAGCTTTCCTGTTTATATCGGAGATCTGTCTTGGTCACTGTTAGAGAAATAACAATGGTGTTCGAGAGGATTGATGAAGAATAGGCAGCTGTCAGGATGTCTCATACAGGAGAAGTTTATTTACCATTGTTACGGGACCCGGAGACATGAACTCGAGACATTGAGCTAGTCCTACCATTCAAGTCTGTCTATGCTTCCACAGAAGAGGGATAAATACCGTCTAAGAGCGTCATACTGATACCCAAGCAAAACATTCAGTGGCTGAGAGTGGGCGCCTGAGCACCACAGTCAAGGCTATGACAGAGATAGTACGACTGTACAGCTTCACCCAGTATGATAAATACCGAATTAATGTTATCCTTTAACAGTCATGACCCATGACAAACTTTGAATCAAAGAGGAGAAAAGGAGCACAAAGCACTGTAACTTCCAACTCATTGCGCTTACTTGGAATTAGTTGTAAACACGATGCATAATTATTAAGCCCAATGTTAAGCCATGATTACTAGTAACGCTAGTATGATTAAAAGGGATTTCACAGTATTCATTACTTATGACACAAGTTCTGCTTACTAGACATCTTCCCTTTATGGTTTATTTCTTATTCCCATTAATGAAGTTGTACAATTTTAGTACAAGAAATAAATGTTGTAAAAAGCAAGAAAAAGTATAGTTATAAATTCAATTTATTTAACATTGAACAGTGTAAAACACTTACATTTTAAGGTGCAATTAATGATAGAACATTTCTATTTCTCCAGTTATAGTTTACATCAGTCCAAACAGGTGGTTTAGTTTGTACTGAGCTGATGAAGCCGAGGAGCTGAAGTGTCTCAGAAGGTTCCACAGACTCTGTACATGCAGCAGGTTCTGCAGACTCACAGCAGGAGGAAGGGGATCTTTGTAAATCACTGTCAAAGCTCACTCCTCAAAGTCTTCATCAGTTCTGTAAGACATATAAAGAACAAAAATACTTTAGTCGTGAGTCCCTATGGCAAGATTAAACCAAAACCTACAGATTAAATGTTGCTTTGTCTCATCCAAACATCTCAGCTCTGACTCTGTCTCACCTCAGTGTGGATCAGCCTCAGCAGATCCTTCCACAGCTGCACTCTTCAGTCTGACACTGGACACACACAAAACAATTCACAAATGTTATTTCACATCCAACTGACAATTTGTCAGAATATAATGATTAGTGCTGTCCTGCCTACTGCCTGGATGCAAAGTTGGTCTGAAAGTTTTCACAGTAGTGCAGATTTCTGTAAAACAAAGAAATACAATCAGTAAGCACACTATAGCCAAATCCACACAGGATTACAATTACGTAAAAAGTAAAGATTACGGACGTCCTCAGAGTTTTATGATGGTAAATGGGTAAATTATATCATAGACTAAACCAGTTCTATACATTTGAGTCCTGTCTCACCTCAGTGTGTTCAGCTCCGTCTCATCAGGTCTTTCTACAGCTGGACTCCTCAGTCTGACACTGGACACACACAAACCATTTAAAAGATTATTTTACTAAAGGACATGTTGTTTAAAAAACTGATCAGTGCAGTCTTACCTTCAGCATTGATGCTGAGTCAGTCTCTAAATCTTTACAGCAGTCACTGTCTGGGAAAAACAAAAAAACTTGAATCATAACCAATAGTATTAGATACACATTAATTTAATATAGTGAGTTGTTAAATGGTGAGTGCAAACTGAAAAATATGTTATTTTTAGAGCGTGCTGCACCTGATTAAACATTTGAAATTATGAGCGTTATAGAAATGTGTATCACAAATGTTTGACATACCACTGTTTGGTCACCAAATTAAATAACAAATGCGTTATAAGATAGAGCAAGAGCTTTGTTATACTTTTCAAATATAACACAAATATTGAAAATAGTAACAATACATCAAACTCTCAGAGCAATCACAAATATATCCAAAGACACACTCACCTTAAGCTGATTAATGAGAAATAAAAAAGGAAAGGTCCTGTTTTTTGCTGTTTCTGCTCAATGATACACTGAGGACTGTTAAACACTTCTCTTTTGAATTCAAAACAGTTCAGTGCAATTTGATTGGCTGATTCAGCACATGTGACATATGACCTGAACCAATCCCACCTGATTGAAAACCTGATTTTTCAAAATGGCCACCATAAAACTTATTTTTCTCTTCATTTTTTTAACTTCTAATTGACCTATAGTTTTGATCTTAGTGTCAAAACCTACATTTTAAGGGGCAAGGAATCCAATGGAATCAAATTCAATAAGCTAGACCTGACCACAATGTTGTTTTACTCTTTAATTAACAATTTGACTGATGTTCAACTAGGCAGTCATGGCACACTTTAATGCCATAAAATACAATTATAAGCAAGGCAAATTTATTTATACAGCACATTTCATACACAAGGCAACTCAATGTGACTCACAGCAACACCACAAACACAATAAAAACATAATAAAACAAATCCATCAATACAACACATAAAATATATACAGTATTTTCCGGACTATAAGTCACACTTTTTTCATAGTTTGGCTGGGGGTGCGACTTATACTCAGGTGCGACTTATATATCAAAATATGTAATTTCACATGTTTGTTATTTTCACACTGACAGCCGCTAGAGAGCACTTCTAGGCTTGTGTACCAGTATCTGCTGCTCTTGTACCACTGTAAAAAAGGGGGGGGGAAACGGTAATTGAGCAGCAGAAAGAAAGTGTGGAGTGAGCGAGAAACTTGTGAGGGACTGGCAAAAGTGAAGGTTACTCTTACTGCAATTAAGAAAAGGAGGGAGAGGCTTGTCAGCGGTGCAGTTATGCCTCCATGCCCAGGTAGATGCCAAGGCTGGTGCGACTTATACTCCGGAGCGACTTATATATGTTTTTTTCTTAGTTAATGAGTCAAGTTAATGAACAAGCCACACCGGATTGTAGCCTTGGGCTAATTTCCATCCGTTGTCCCCCATGTGCACTCTCAAACACACTCTCATTCATCCTGGCCTATTGTACATGTTTTTAGTGGTAGGGGAAACCGGAGTACCCGAAGGAAACCTACGCAGACACGGGGAGAACATGCAAACTCCACACAGAAAGGCCCCGTCCAGGTGGGAATCGAACCAGGGACCTTCTAGCTGTGAAGCACGAGCGCTAACCGCTGTACTACCGTGCCGTCTTTATTATGCATTTTTTGGCTGGTGCGACTTATACTCCGGTGTGACTTATAGTCCGGAAAATACGATATAAAAAAACACAAATATGTATTTATTAAAATAAGTTAAAATACAGTCAGTTGCCATAGGCAGCAGTAAATAGGCATGTTTTCAGCCTGGGTCAGGGTTGAGGCCTGTTTCACATCCACACGGAGGCTGTTCCACACCTTTGCTGAATGAAACTGAAACACAGCCTCATTGGGTTTAGTCCTGACTCTGGGAACCACCAGGAGAGCTCTCCCCGAGGATCTCAGGGCCTGAGGTGGTTCATACGGCGTTACCATATCAGAGAAGTACTTTGGTGTGCCCGACCATGAAGGGACTTATACACAAGCAGAGCTGTTTTAAAGTCTATTCTCTGAGCGACAGGAAGCCAGTGCAGAGACCAGAGCACTGGACTAATATGGTCGTATTTCCTGGTTCTGGATGTTCTGCAGCTCTAACAGCTCATTTAGAGAGGCCAGTGAGCAGGCCGTTACAATAGTTTAACCGACTTGAGACAAATGCATGAATTAATCTCTCCAAGTCTGGTTTGGACACTATTTTATTTTAGCAATGTTTTTCAGATGGTAATAGTCCGCTGATGTAATGGACTTAACACGACTGTTCAAATTCAAGTCTGAGTCCATAATAACACCTAGATTTCTATCTTGATTTTGCTTCTAGTGAAAGAGCCGCAAGACGACCAATGACAAGCTCTTGGTGTTTTTGTGGGCCAAAGGCAATTATCTCCATTTTATCAAGAGGAAGTTGTTTTGCAGCCGCTCACTAATCTGTTTGATACAGTGATACAGTGTATCTACAGCAATGGGCGCTGGCTGCTCTGCTTTGTGACCGCAAACACTGGAGGCCGCCATTGCTCTTCCATTGCTGTAGTACCTCCATTTGGCCGCTAGGCCCCCATTGAAAAGCATTGGACTTTAGACACGTTAAAAACAACTTTAATGCCTGGTTTCAAT
This sequence comes from Neogobius melanostomus, assembly GCA_007210695.1. NCBI lineage: Eukaryota > Metazoa > Chordata > Actinopteri > Gobiiformes > Gobiidae > Neogobius > Neogobius melanostomus. The sequence goes on along the minus strand of VHKM01001007.1, from coordinate 25,986 downwards.
TTTTTCAACACTTAATATGGCTACATATTCCTCCTGAGATAACGCTGGGTTAGTCAAAAAAATTGAAACCAGGCTGGTTTTCGAAATATTTTTTTTTTAATCTCCTACTTAACGGAGGTCGGACTGTTAGCATTGGAGCTGCGCGAGCTACACGTCACGCAAGGGCCGAGTTTACAGTGAGATCCCGCCCTTTTGCCCTTATTAGGAACATGCTTCGTCAGAGCTGGGGAGGAGGAGTCTGTAAATCCGCCATGATTTCCCCCTCGAAAGTGGTCATTATGGTAAACGGGGAGGAGTGAGGAGGAGCTGTCTATTCTTTTTAACAGTCTATGATCTACAGGCCCGTGTTCACCCGCTGTCAGTGAAACATAGATCTGAGTATCGTCTGCGTAATTGTGATAGGACACATTGTTACACTCAAGAGCCTTTCCAGAGATTCCCACCCAGGCTTTCAACTTCTCTAGTATAGGATCACATGGTCCACTGTGTCAAACTCAGCACTAAGGCCCAGCAGAACTAAAACTGTGACCTTGCCTGCATCTGTGTTTAGCCTGATGTCATTAGTCACCTTGATCAAGGCCGTCTCAGTACTGTGGAAGGGTCTAATGCCCGACTGAAACGCATCAAAAACATTATTTACAAGAAGAAATTCTGTCAGCTGGTCATACACAGCTTTCTCCAAGATTTTTCACAAGAATGGCAAATTAGATACAGGCTGATAATTATTTCTTTCTGTGGCATCAAGATAAACAGATAAACGTACAGTATAAGTGCAAAGTTAAAAGTTCAGCTCAGCTCGGCTCTGATTGAAAGCCAACTCAAATACATGTTTTGTTTTTAAAGTGAAAATACTGCATTTAGCAGTAGCATGCTAATGCTAGCTTCAAACAGTCAAGGCTATGACAGAAATTATGACTGAGTCATAATATTGGCCACTAGTGTTTGCAGTTTAGTTTGAGAAATACTGTTACAGAATCACTCATATAACATATTTATAATGCATTTAAGCAAAAAATCTGGATCGGTGCATCAGTAATTTAATAACACATACCATTAGCTTGTCCTCCTTGAAGCTGAGTGGGATTATATTTCTCCAGTGAGTTAATGTCAGTTTTGGTGAAGAAAAACAATGAAAGTAGTACCCTTTTTAAATTATTATTATGTAATATATATACACATAATGTTTATATAGCGCCCTCAAGGATTTAGCATAGGCACGAGGTGGTTAAAACGGGGTTTATTGGCTTTACAACCATTTGGCAACCCGTGAGAACTGGCACAAATAAGAAAACACAAACAAAAATTATAAACATAAAATTGACAATAAAATATAACTTAAAATTGACAAAACTTAAGACAAACCTCGTGAGCTGACCTCCACGAGGGGCTAAATGTCCTTGAGCTCTTAATTGTCTTCTAAGAAATGCAATAAACGTCAATATATATTGAATTTGGCGAAAATTACTAAAATAAACAAACTAAACAAACCTCTTAATTCTTTCTTTTTGTTGTTTCTTTAGTTTTCTTTGTATTCATTTCACATTGTTCTTGTTAATTACAGAGGCAAGCTGAAGAAGTAGCTTCTGGTTGTAGCGTGGCTGGACTGAGTGCGCATTAAATCAAGGTCGTGCGGAACCTACATATTAAAATAATTGTTCCGCCGACTCTACCACTAGAGGGAGCAGGAACGAAAAATATTGACAAATAAGACCTAATGTGAGAGGCAGTTACACTCCCACCAATCACTCGTGATTTTTAAAGAACAACTATTGCTTATGAACTAAAAACAACTTATGAATTAAATCTTTTTACGTATTTTATTGACTTATGACCTATTCATTATTATTTTTAGCAGGGGAAGTTAGACATTTTTAATCTGCTTCCAACAGGACAACTGTTTTATGAATGGGTCTCTCCAGATGGACAGGTTTGGAGACACGTTTTCCTTTATCATCCAGGGACGAGTCACTGATTAATAGTTTCACCTTCCTCACTCTTCCATCCTTTCCAGGATGTACGTCAATAATCTTCGCCAACTTCCAGCAGTTCCTTGGGTGTATCTCATCTTTCAAGAGGACAATATCGTTGATCTTCGCATTTCTGTGTTCCTTTGTCCATTTCTGTCTGCCTTGCAGATTCAGCAAATACTCCCTTTTCCATCTCGTCCAGAATGTATTAGCTAGGAGTTGAACACGACGCCACCTTTTACGGAGATAAAGATCTTCCTTAACAAACATTCCTGGAGGTGGGGAAATGATTGTGGACTTCATGGTCAATATGTGGTTTGGTGTCAAAGGTTCTGGCTTGACGGATCACAAAGTTGGTCTGTAGTGAGTGGTCTGCTGTTTATCACTGCCATGACTTCATACAGAAATGTCCGTAGAAAGGAGCTGTCAAGTTGCTTGGCTGATTGTTCCAGAATTGACATTAGTACACTTCTTGTGGTGCGAATTTGTCTTTCCCAGACACCACCCATATGACTTGACGCTGGAGAGTTCATGAGAAACTCAATATTCAGTTCCCCGAGTTTGCCTTGATCCATTTCCTTGATTGCTTCAACAAACTCATTTCTGGCGCCAACGAAGTTCGTGCCTTGATCACATCTTATCTGGCGAACTGCACCTCTGATGGCGATGAATGCACGTAAAGCATTGATGAAGGCATCGGTGGTGAGATCATCGAGCATCTCGATGTGCACGGCTCTAGAGCACAAGCAGGTGATTAACAATCCGTAGTGCTTCAACTCCCTTCTGCTTTCCTTGACATAAAAGGGACCAAAGCAGTCCATTCCACAATAGGTAAATGGCGGGGTGGTTTCCATCCGCTCTTCTGGGAGGTCTGCCATTTTTTGCTGTTCGGTACATCTTCTGAACCTTCGACACTTTGTACATTTGTAGATGTGAGACGAAACAACCTTGCTGCATCCAAGAATCCAATAACCGTTAGCACGAAGTGCATTCATGGTGATTCCTCGTCCTTGATGACATGCTTTCTCGTGATAATGCTTGACAAGTAATGCTGACACATGACTGTCTCTTGGCATAATTAAAGGGTGTTTGATGTGGCATGCAGGGTAGCGTGTTTTAAACGTCCGCCGACACGAAGAATGCCATTATTGTCCAGAAATGGACAAAACCTTTGTAACTTGATGACCTTGGGTTGTAGTGCCTTGTGATGTTGAAGGGATTGTATTTCTCGAGTGAATGCTCTTTCTTGAACCATTCTTATGATTGTTAATTCTGCTTCCTTCCTCTCTAGGAGATTGCTTGCTTCACAGGATCTTAGCTTGTGATCCTTTGCTTCTCTGACAAAGCGCTTGAGTCTGGCAATGGCCTTGATCATCCTTGACCAATCGGAGAACTTGTGTAGGCGATCTAAAAGTGACCTTTGTTCTTCAGCTTGTGCCTTATGGACTTGAACCTTCTTTACTTCTGGGTCACTGCTCGATAGCTCTCCCACCTTGATTTCACCGCTGGTTACGACTCTCTGCCAGAGAAGATCTGGGCCCTTGAACCAGTTTGAAGCTACGAGTTGTTTGGCTGTAAGACCTCTTGAGGCGTGATCTGCGGGGTTTTCTTCGGAAGCTACATACCTCCATTGGGTAGTTTGTGTACTTTGTTTAATGCGTTCCACTCGGTTTGCGACGTATACGTGGAATCTTCTGGCTTCATTGCTGATGTATCCAAGTACAACCTTGGAGTCAGTCCAGTATGTTTCCTGTTCAACTTCAACTTCCAATTCCCTTTTTAGCATATCACTGGTGCGAACAGCAACTACAGCCGCTGACAACTCAAGCCGTGGTATGGTTGTAACCTTCGATGGTGGAACTCTCGATCTTCCCATCATCAAGGAACAGTAGATTTTTCCATTCGTGCTTACTGCTCTGAGGTAGGTGCACATACCATATCCAGACACGCTTGCATCAGAGAAGTGATGAAGCTCGTAGTGCTGCACCTTGAAGTTTGAAGGCCTGTAACACCTCTGAATCTTGACATCTGCTAGGTTTCTTAGGTCAAGCAGCCACGATTCCCAGGAAGGTCGAAGACTGTCAGGTAAGGTGTCATCCCAGCTGAGCTTATCCCGACACATCTGTTGCAAGATCTGTTTTCCCAACAAGATAAAGGGTGAGACAATCCAAGTGGATCAAACACAGAGGCGACTGTGGACAGTACTCCTCTTCGGGTGAGTGGATGTTCTTTGACAGTCACCCTGAACTGAAACTGATCTGATTCCACACACCATTGAACGCCAAGCGCTCTCTCCATGTGTACTCCACTGAGTGCCATGTCAAGATCCTTTGCTGCTACAGCGCATTCTTCCTTTGGAAGCGAGGCTAAGACCTCTTTGCTGTTTGAGATGAACTTGTGCAACCGAAGTTTGCCTGTGCTGCATAGCTTCCGCGCTTCATTGACAAGCTGTATTGCTTGAGCTTTAGTGTCAACGCTCGCTAATCCATCGTCAACATAGAAGTTTGTTTTAATGAACTTGATGGTTTCTTTACTGAATATTCCTTCTCCTTCGTTAGCCAGGTGCTTGAGGCCGTAGTTGGCACAACCTGGAGAGGAAGCCGCACAAACAGGTGTACTTTCATCCGATAGACTGCGAATGGAGCATCAAGGTCGCCATTCTCCACCATAAGAACCTTAGGTAGTCTTGATCATGGGCACAAACGTGGAACTGGTGGAACATGCGTTCAATATCACACATAAAAGCCACCGGACCCTTTCGGAAACGGCACAAGACTCCGAGCAAGGTGTTCGTTAGCTCTGGGCCAGTCAGGAGATGGTCATTTAAAGAAGTTCCTTGAAACTTGGCGGAGGCGTCAAAGACAATGCGGATCTTTCCAGGCTTTTGAGGATGATACACCCCGTGGTGTGGGATGTACCAAGCTGGTTTCTTGTCAATGTCTTGCTCTGGGACTCTTCAGCATCTCCATGAGCTATGATTTCCTCCATAAACCCTTGTAGTCCTTGTAGTATTGATTGTTTCTCCGGAGCTTTCTTTCCAGGCCTTTGAGACGATGAATGGCACATGCTTTGTTATCAGGCAAGTTAGGTCTTTCACTCTTAAACGGAAGTGGCATCTCGTAATGTCCATTTACTTTGTGCATAATTCCTCCCTTCATCTTTGTCAGAAATCTAAGATCTTCTTGGGAAACCTTTGCACCTTCAGACGCATTCTCGACAAAGTCCGACTCCAACAATTTGATGATGTCTGCCGGTGCAACCATTTCCTTTATCTCTGTTCTATAGACATAATGAACTTCAGTAGTGAGACTTGACGAAGACTGAGTTCTTGGCAACACCTGCTTCACAATGACTTGGTGGCTTACGCCAAAGACATCTTCATAATCATGACATAGATTGCCAAATCCCACAATACTCCATCCAAGATCAGTTTTTTGTGCAAATGGTTGATTCTCTTTACCGGCCACAACTTGACGGGGAATGAGTGCTTGAGGGCAGTTGTAGCCAATCAGAAGGCCAACGTCACAACTCTGCAGTGGAGCAATATCATCAGCAATGTGTTCAAGATGGGGCCATGCCTTGGCAGTTCCAGGTGTTGGAATATGATCTCGATTTGCAGGTATAAATTCTCTTGCATATGTTACTGGCAGAGAAATGATCTTGTTTGAGTAAAATCCTCGCACTTGTAAACCAGAGAGCTTGCGACAGGACACAACTTGGTTTCTTGATGACATCGTGGTAAGCCTTAGCTGAACAGGTTCGCTTGTGGTATGCAGAGCCTTTGCTGTATCTTCCAGTATGAACGTTGTGTCGCTCTGAGTATCAAGGAGTGCGTACACAAGGACTTCACACTCTGGTTTGCTTTCAGCCGACACCCATACTGGAATGATGGAGGATGTGTGGGTGTCCTTAACGTTCTGCGTAACTCTGTTGGATGTTGCTTCACTTGCTGTAAGTGTAACATCTTCTTGTGGGCTATCTGGGTTTCTTTGTTTTGTCCTGTCACCAGTCTTTGCTTTGTTACTCTTTGTCTGAGTTCTTTCTTCTTTGGTTCTGTTGTCGTGAAGACATGTAGGATGTTTCTTTTCGCATGAGTCACAGGTTTCTCTGGCTTCACAGTCCTTGGAACGATGACCAAATTTGAGACAGCCAAAGCATAACTTCCTCTCTTGGACAAACTTGAGCCTTTTATCAATACTCTCATTCTTAAACTTCCAGCACTTCAGTAGACTGTGTCCTGCCTTCTCACAGTAAACACAACTTGGATTTGCTCTTTCGCTGGACTTCGTTGTCAGGACCTTTGCACCATGGCTCCTGTTCTTTATTGTCCTTGCCCTTTCACTTTCATTTGGTTTCAGGGCACCCAGAGATGTTATGGGATTGCATGCAATTTTGGCTTCTCGTGAGATAAACCGAGCAAATTGGGTGAAGCTTGGAAAGGTGTGGCTCTCTTCTTGTGCTTCCGTAACCTTTCTGTTCCACCTTGATGTGAGCCAGTCTGGAAGTTTTGCAAGCATCTTTTGGTTTTCATTGCAATCATCAAGCACTTGGAGCCCTTTCATCTGTGACATAGCCGCTTCACAGCTATGGAGAAAGTCAGCAAACTCTTGAAGTTCAACGCTGCTCTTGGAGCTGATCTTGGGCCATGCATCGAGTCTGTCTCTAAAGGCTTTGGTTATGGTGAAGGGATTGCCATACCTCTCCTCAAGAACTTCCCAAGCTGCATTGTAGGCCGACTCTGTGCCAAGTAGAAAGTAGCTTTCTATTGCTTTCCTAGCAGCTCCACTTACATACTTTCGCAGGTAGTATATTTTCTCCTCTGCAGGTATATTTTTTCTGTCAATCAGAATCTGAAAGGAAATCTTCCAATCACTGTATCTGAGGGGATCACCACTGAATACTGTTGGCTCTGGAACAGGAAGACGACTTGTATTAAGTGTCTCTGCAAATGCCTTGACAAGGTCCATTGTGTTTCCTTTTTCTGAAGGTGTCACCTTTTGTGGTGAGGAACCGCGTTTAATGGTATGTCATTGTTTTCAGACTTAACATCATTTCCCTTTATAGAGCTGTGATGAAGTAAGTCGTAACTCTCTTTACTTGCACATTCGTCTTGTTCATAACTTGCTGTCTGGCTTCCGCCGCCTTAAGCTTCTTAACTGTTTCTAGCCGCTGTACTTCTCTGCGCTTAGCTTCTAGCTCTCTTTGTTTTTGTGCAATGTCTGCTTCTTGTCTTTCAATTTCCTTAATATGACTTTCTTGTTCCTCTAAAACTTTCAAGGCAGCTTCATTGGCTGCAACTTCAGCAGCAGCATCTTGCCTTTTTGCAGAGTATACACTAGAATGTTTGCTAGAATATCTGCTGGAGTGCCTGCTGGAGTGTTTGGAGGAGACCTTTGAATGAGAAGAGAGCTTAGCATAGTGTGACCTGACACTCATCTTGTCTGAGGCTGCTGACTTAAACACAGACTCAGTCTCTTTCCATATTTCTTCTTCATCTCCTAGACTTTCCACCTTTGTTGGGCCATGGCATCTTTTTGTAGCTTCAATGACTTTCCTTGTTACGGCCTCGCACGTGTCCATTCTACGTCTTGTGTCATTGTCAGGAGATTCAATGTGTCTCAACTCATCATATGCAACATTCACATTCCTTGCAGCATTTGTTACCTTAGTGACATGTTCTTGTAGCAGATCCTTGGAGCACTGACCTTCTATAGCTCTTTTTGCATCTTTGGTGACATCCTTCCACTTCTCATAGCTCACACTGAAACGATGTGCAAATTTCCTTACTTGCTCTTCGTGCAGCTCTTGGCCCTTCTCCGTCAACTTACGGACTCTTTGGCTCTTACGTGGCTCTTGTGAGGTAGTGGCAATATCATCTGCTGTGCTTTCAGCTGCTAGTGGTCGCTCATCTGCACAGAGTGGTTCATCATTGAATTCCTCATTGACTTCTGAATTGACACCAAACTCTTCCATAGTTTGTTTTTGCTATTCTTGTTAGCTTTCAATGTAGGATGAGACGTGGAAACTTAAAGTTTAGATTAAGTATGGAGAGCAGTATTTGTGGTAAATTGACCAATGTGACCTCTATTTATAGCACCTAAACTGCACTTAGTGTTATCTTCTTCTTACAATGTAAGAAAGTCTCAACTTAAGGCATTATAGTAGAGTTGTAAACAATCATTGTGTCTTGGATAAACCAGTAATATTACCTGCTGATACTGTGAATCACTGAGTATGTGCAATTCAGGTTACTTACACAAAAATAAATACCAAAACCTTACAAAATCAATCAACCTCAGCAGGCGAAATGCAAAGAATGGAAATTACTTCAGTCCTTAGGAAAACAACAAAGTATCTTTTTAAGTAGCAGTCTCTTTAAACTCTACTTATTTTCTCATGAAATAATCTTATTGAGTCCTTTAATTGCAGCAACATTTATTTTTGGGGAACCTGGCCCTCGCACAATTGTTGTGTCCTTTGGCGACGTGCATCAGGCTGTGGCAGATGGGGCACGCAGGCGCTGTGGTCTCCCTCATTCCTGGCACGACACCGTCCTTCTCGTCTACCCATGCGGAGCAGAAGAGTTCTCACTATAGCGCCCTCAAGGATTTAGCATAGGCACGAGGTGGTTAAAACGGGGTTTATTGGCTTTACAACCATTTGGCAACCCGTGAGAACTGGCACAAATAAGAAAACACAAACAAAAATTATAAACATAAAATTGACAATAAAATATAACTTAAAATTGACAAAACTTAAGACAAACCTCGTGAGCTGACCTCCACGAGGGGCTAAATGTCCTTGAGCTCTTAATTGTCTTCTAAGAAATGCAATAAACGTCAATATATATTGAATTTGGCGAAAATTACTAAAATAAACAAACTAAACAAACCTCTTAATTCTTTCTTTTTGTTGTTTCTTTAGTTTTCTTTGTATTCATTTCACATTGTTCTTGTTAAATTACAGAGGCAAGCTGAAGAAGTAGCTTCTGGTTGTAGCGTGGCTGGACTGAGTGCGCATTAAATCAAGGTCGTGCGGAACCTACATATTAAAATAATTGTTCCGCCGACTCTACCACTAGAGGGAGCAGGAACGAAAAATATTGACAAATAAGACCTAATGTGAGAGGCAGTTACAGTTTAATATACATATTTGTGTTAATTATGTAATAAATTATTACTCTTGTAATTACCTGAACAACTGCTAAACACGTGTTTGTACCATCCCATTTGCAGCCATGTGGTTTGCTCATGCCCATGTTTCCATAGCAACATGGGCAAATCCAACATTCACCAGGTGGCACAGCATATTTTTGATACTGGACAATGCAAAATAATATAGCCACATGTGGTAGAAATGTTAAATGCATAGAAATACACTATTTTACACACTTTGCATATGATTTAGTTTCATACAGGCTTAAAAAATCAGCATTTTGGCATTTTGAGGTCAGTGACCTCTCAAGGTCAAGGTCAAGGTCAAATACAGCTTACCTCCACATCTAAAAATAAACCTTATGGTATGGGCTAACTGTGATACAACTTTCATGCTTTCTTTGTAAAAATTTTATTGGTTTATTTTGGTCGGGACAGTGCATGTTAATGAACATACATGGGTCTCATGCATGTAAACAAGCCACACCGGATTGTAGCCTTGGGCTAATTTCCATCCGTCTTCCCCCACGCGCACTCTCAAACACACTCTCATTCATCCTGGCCTATTGTACATGTTTTTAGTGGTAGGGGAAACCGGAGTACCCGGAGGAAACCTACGTAGACATGGGGAGAACATGCAAACTCCACACAGAAAGGCCCCGTCCAGGTGGGAATCGAACCCAGGACCTTCTAGCTGTGAAGCACGAGCGCTAACCACTGTGCCACCGTGCCGCGGTTAAGCTATGCATGTAGCTTAACCGCTCTACTATTAGATTTGGGTAAAGCCAAACTGGAGAAAATGTGTCTCTTTACTGGGAGCGGAGTCTTCATTTCAAAGAGCCGTTCAAAAGACTGGCTCTTTGTAATATAAAATGTAAAAAATTACCAGATAACTTACAATATCTAAGACACGATCAATAAAAAACACTTTTATTATTTAAATAACCAGGGTCTCTGCAGGGCATTAAAAAGCACGTGTTAATAAATGAATTTTGCCAGGCCTTAAACTTACAGACCATCACTTTAATTGACTCTGTACTATAATATTTACAACTCTAATGAAGGATAATGATGCATCTGTTTAATGCAGCACTTTTCATTATCCACTGCTCCACACTCGCGGGTGGTAAGCTATAGTGTGGACCACAGTGGACCTATAGCACATCATGATAATGATGTGACAGTCAGAGTTTAGTTTACAAACATTTCCAGTGTCCTGAGACTTACTTTAGACTGCTCTGTGACATAAACGCTGTTGTATAGACTGTCGGGACTCTTCACCTCAAAAACACAAAAACAGCTCTTTCTCAGACTAAAATAGACTCGTCTCTGCCTGACCTCGACACAGGTCGGAGTCACTCTGTGAGACGAGCGGCGCTACAGTTACACAAAAGCCAAACCACCAAACAGACTGAACACATTTGAATCATTTTTGTTCAATTACTTTTGTTGTTGTTGTTGCCCTTTTTGCTGATAAAATGGTTGGTGATAGAAAATGTAAAAATACCAGACCCAAGAGTGCTTTTTGATTATTGTCTTCATCATCAACAGAACCAGGTCCCCATCGTCTACTTTACTCGAGTAGTATTTGTGGACTTTCTACTTTTACGCCACTACATTTAAAAATCAATATAGCACTTTCTGCTCCACTGCATTTCAATAAAGGTTCCAAAGTCCATTCGTTCATGTGTTTGGTTCATGTGAAAGTCCTAATAATGCACTCTCTATGAACAGTAGGTGGCACTGTGCAGATGTAACTGTCAATGCCACTGGCTCACCACAAGGAAGAAGGTTTGTTCCCATCGTGTTGCCATACAGAGGGGAATTCAGGAATAGGCCTGGGTACTGTTCATTTTCCCCGATACCAATACTTTAACAATACTTGGTTTTCGATACCGATACCTGAACCATACTATAATATAATATTTGTTGTGTAGAACCAGAAAACCGAACAATAATGTGAGGAAGATCTGCACATTTACAATATCGGGTTCATCTGCAATGTTAAGAAATGTGGGAAAATGGGGGTAAATATTAGCAATAAAAGTGGGAAGAATCTGGGAGACAATTGGGAGAAATTGTGGCAAAAATAAGGAAAAATTGGCAAAAAAAATTGGGAAAATGTAGAAAAACAAGAAAAAAATAGGGCAAAAAAATGTTTACACTTTACTCTCAGCGCAATTGATGGAGGAGGTCGTCTTCCCTTTTCACAGCTCGGTTTGCGATGTGGATTGTCGTTTGCCTAGCGGTCCTGTCGGTCGGAGACATCAAAGATATTTACTTATTTGGACTCTTGATAACCGGGTACCTGCTTATTGGATGGACGGCCCTGGATTATTGGAAATTTGGAACCACGTAACGGACCATGTTGCTGTCCGTTAAAATTAACAAGCACTTTGGAGCAGGGAGTGACCGAGTGATGGAATTACACCGGAAAGTAACGCACAATGATGAACTGTTATGTACGACCTGGCAGCTCGCTGTGGAGACGGACAATAGATGGACTATATTTTGGGAGGAAAAGGGTTGAACTGTGAAGGAACTACCTGCTCTGGAGAACTGAACTAATGCTGAGACAAGTAAAAGCTAATACATTATAAATGTATGAACTATTCTGGAATAATTATCTTCCTCCTGAGAGAGGAGGTTTGAAGCAGCTGGACCGCTTATCTCTCCTACGCCGTCAACACTTCCCTTCAAGGCCAAACCACGGAGCTAAACCTGATAAGGACTGAGCTCTCTGGGTCATATTTTGCAAAACACTGACTTTCAGACTGTAAATAACCGCACACACATACCCCTCCCTAACCACGCCCCCGTCGTTCTGCGTCTGCCTCAACACGTTTCTTCAGCCCCGCCCCCTAGTCAATGGCCAGTCATCATGTATTTCCCATGTCTTGATGTTTCTATATATGTGCTTTGCCTTAACTCAACCTGATTGGAATTTCGCATATCTTCTTTTGTAAGGCGCATTGAGTTGCCTTGTGTACGAAATGCGCGGTATAAATAAAGTTGCCTTGCCTTGCCTTGCCTTACAAAATTGTAATAAATTGAGGAAAAAATAGGGGAAAAATAGATAAAATGGGGGGAATAGGGAACATATTAGTAATAAAAGAGGAACAAAAAATGAGTGGAAAAGGTTATTAAAACGAGAAAAAATTGGCAAAAATACATACAAAACAAAAGGGAAATTTTAAAAAAGGGGCAAAAGTTGGGGGAATTTTTTTTAATTTGAGCTGAAACAACCAAGTCACTTAAGCCTGTCCCTGGACCAACAACATCATAACTTCGATCTAAAGAGAGAAGATTTTTTTTTTTTTTTCCAGTTCCTTCTTTCGATACTTTCATTTTTCCGATCCAGTAGAACCTAAACTTTTTGGGATTGCAGTACCTAGCTCTATTTAGGGAACATTTTCATCAGTTATTTTTTCCTAACGGCTTTGGACCTCCTACTTTGAATACCTCACTACTTTCACTTGAGTAAAAAAATTGAATGAGCAACTTTTACTTTTATTTGAGAAATGTTTGACCAGTAGGATCTGTACTTTTATTAATGTAATGAAACCAAATATCGTGTGCACCATTTACTGTATTGTTTTGTTTTCAGGAGTCTGTTTACATGTACACATCTGTTAATACAATCACGCTGTTGTTCAATGTCAAATTGTTGTTGTCTATATGTCATATGTCACTTTATTTTATCTTATTTATTTAATATTTTTCACGCATGCCCTAATAGCCTTATAGTTTTAAAGTTTTTTAGCTTATTTTTATCTTAACTGTGTTATATGTTCTATGTCGCACGTTTGCACCGAGAAAAATTCCTAGTTTGTGAACCTGTTCTCAAACCATGGCAATAAAACCCAAGGGTCTTAGTTTTAGGATTTAGGACACACACACACACACACACACACACACACACACACACACACACACACACACACACACCACACACACACACACACACATATATATATATATATATATTATATATAATTTATTTATTTATTGATTGACTGCGGAACTTTCCGCAGTCAATTATTGGTTTCCGTTTCTTTATTGATTGACTGCGGAATCTTCCGCAGTCAATTATTGGTTTTCATGTTCTTTAATTGATTGACTGCGGAATCTTCCGCAGTCATCATTGGTTTCATGTTCTTTAATTGATTGACTGCGGAACTTTCCGCAGTCAATTATTGGTTTCCGTTTCTTTATTATTATTATTATACCGACACATTTTTCCTGATTTTCTGCAGCTTTCAGCACTTTCATGCTTTGTGCAATTTCTGCAAGTTATGCATCAAAACGTTCCGCATGTTGAGGAGAATCCTGCTATTACTTTTCGGACTTCTGCGATTTACGGTTTTTCCGCAATCGGACGAAATACCGCACATTTTTCCCATTGACGCATAATGGGGCTCCCGCAAATTCATGCTTTTCCCGCATTTTTTTCCGCAATTTCTGCAATTTCTGCAACTTGTGCATGTTCAGCTTCCGCAACTTGTGGGATTTGAGAAAAAATTGGCCTTCTGCAGTTTTCCAGTTTTTTTCTACAGGAATTTGAAATTTTTGCATTGGGTGTATGTGGTCTCTGCTCCATTAGTGTGTATGGCGAATCCAGCCAATGCATTTTAATAGGATTTCTGGCTCTCCATGTGTTTCAGCCATTTGTGCAGCTTCTGCAATTTCAGCCTTTAGGCGATTTCAACAGTTTGACCAGTTTATGGAATTTAAAAAGTTTATGCAATATAAACAATTTATGCAAATTAACCACTTTATGGAATTTAACCAGTTTACGCATTTTAACCAGTTTACGCATTTTAACCAGTTTATGCAACATAACAATTTATGCCATTTAGGATTTATGAAATTTAAACAGTTAATGCAGTTTATATAATTTATGCAAATTAACCAATTAATGCATTTTACCGTTTTTTTTGCAATTTAACCAGTTTATGCAACATAACAGTTTGTGCAATTAAACTGTTCATGCATTTTACCGGTTTATGCAAATTAGATTATGCAAATTAACCAATTTATGCATTTTACAGTTTTTCTGCAATTTTACCAGTTTATGCAATTTCACCAGTTTATGAACATTAGATTATGCAAATTAACCAATTTATGCAAATTTATGCAATTTCTGCATTCGATTCCCGCAGTTCCGCAGTCAATCGCAATGGCGCAGCCATTGCTGCATTTCTAGTATTATTATTATTCCATCTTTTTCCTGATTTTCTGCAGCTTTCAGCACTTTCATGCTTTGTGCAATTTCTGCAAGTTATGCATCAAAACGTTCCGCATGTTGAGGAGAATCCTGCTATTACTTTTGGACTTCTGCGATTTACGGTTTTTCCGCAATCGGACGAAATACCGCACATTTTTCCCATTGACGCATAATGGGGCTCCCGCAACTTCATGCTTTTCCGCATTTTTTTCCGCAATTTCTGCAATTTCTGCAACTTGTGCATGTTCAGCTTCCGCAACTTGTGGGATTTGAGAAAAAATTGGCCTTCTGCAGTTTTCCAATTTTTTTCTACAGGAATTTGAACTTTTTGCATTGGTGTGTATGTGGTCTCTGCTCCATTAGTGTGTATGGCGAATCCAGCCAATAGGATTTCTGGCTCTCCATGTGTTTCAGCCATTTGTGCAGCTTCTGCATCTTCAGCATTTAGGCGATTTCAACAGTTTGACCAGTTTTATGGAATTTAAAAGTTTATGCAATATAAACAATTTATGCAAATTAACCACTTTATGGAATTTAACCAGTTTACGCATTTTAACCAGTTTACGCATTTTAACCAGTTTATGCAACATAACAATTTATGCCATTTAGGATTTATGAAATTTAAACAGTTAATGCAGTTTATATAATTTATGCAAATTAACCAATTAATGCTTTTGACCGTTTTTTTTGCAATTTAACCAGTTTATGCAACATAACAGTTTGTGCAATTTAAACTGTTCATGCATTTTACCGGTTTATGCAAATTAGATTATGCAAATTAACCAATTTATGCATTTTACAGTTTTTCTGCAATTTACCAGTTTATGCAATTTCACCAGTTTATGAACATTAGATTATGCAAATTAACCAATTTATGCAAATTTATGCAATTTCTGCATTCGATTCCCGCAGTTCCGCAGTCATTGCAATGGCGCAGCCATTGCTGCATTTCTAGTTATTGATTGACTGCGGAATTTTCCGCAGTCAATTATTGGTTTGCGTTTCTTTATTGATTGACTGCGGAACTTTCCGCAGTCAATTATTGGTTTCCGTTTCTTTATTATTATTCCGGCACATTTTTCCTGATTTTCTGCAGCTTTCAGCACTTTCATGCTTTGTGCAATTTCTGCAAGTTATGCATCAAAATGTTCCGCATGTTGAGGAGAATCCTGCTATTACTTTTGGGACTTCTGCAATTTACGGTTTTTTCCGCAATCAGCCGAAATTCGGCCGATTTTTCCCATTGACTTATAATGGGGCTCCCGCAAATTCATGCTTTTCCGCATTTTTTTCCGCAATTTCTGCAATTTCTGCAACTTGTGCATGTTCAGCTTCCGCAACTTGTGGGTTTTGAGAAAAAATTGGCCTTCTGCAGTTTTCCAGTTTTTTTCTACAGGAATTTGACATTTTTGCATTGGTGTGTATGTGGTCTCTGCCCCATTAGTGTGTATGGCGAATCCAGCCAATGCATTTTAATAGGATTTCTGGCTCTCCAAGTGTTTCAGCCATTTGTGCAGCTTCTGCAATTTCAGCATTTAGGCGATTTCAACAGTTTGACCAGTTTATGGATTTAAAAAGTTTATGCGATATAACAATTTATGCAAATTAACCACTTTATGGAATTTAACCAGTTTACGCATTTTAACCAGTTTACGCATTTTAACCAGTTTACACATTTTAACCAGTTTATGCAACATAACAATTTATGCCATTTAGGATTTATGAAATTTAAACAGTTAATGCAGTTTATATAATTTATGCAAATTAACCAATTAATGCATTTACCGTTTTTTTTTGCAATTTAACCAGTTTATGCAACATAACAGTTTGTGCAATTTAACCAGTTATGCAATTTATCCAGTTTATGCATTTTACCAGTTTATGAACATTAGATTATGCAAATTAACCAATTTATGCAATTTCTGCATTCGATTCCCGCAGTTCCGCAGTCAATCGCAATGGCGTAGCCATTGCTGCATTTCTAGTTGATTGACTGCGGAATCTTCCGCAGTCAATTATTGGTTTTCATGTTCTTTAATATTATTATTATTATTATTCCATCTTTTTTCCTGATTTTCTGCACCTTTCAGCACTTTCATGCTTTGTGCAATTTCTGCAAGTTATGCATCAAAACGTTCCGCATGTTGAGGAGAATCCTGCTATTACTTTTCGGACTTCTGCGATTTACGGTTTTTCCGCAATCGGACGAAATACCGAACATTTTTCCCATTGACGCATAATGGGGCTTCCGCAAATTCATGCTTTTCCGCATTTTTTTCCGCAATTTCTGCAATTTCTGCAATTTGTGCATGTTCAGCTTCCGCAACTTGTGGGTTTTGAGAAAAAATTGGCCTTCTGCAGTTTTCCAGTTTTTTTCTACGGGAATTTGAAATTTTTGCATTGGTGTGTATGTGGCCTCTGCTCCATTAGTGTGTATGGCGAATCCAGCCAATGCATTTTAATAGGATTTCTGGCACTCCATGTGTTTCAGCCATTTGTGCAGCTTCTGCAATTTCAGCATTTAGGCGATTTCAACAGTTTGACCAGTTTATGGAATTTAAAAAGTTTATGCAATATAAACAATTTATGGCAAATTAACCACTTTATGGAATGTAACCAGTTTACGCATTTTAACCAGTTTATGCAACATAACAATTTATGCCATTTAGGATTTATGAAATTTAAACAGCTAATGCAGTTTATATAATTTATGCAAATTAACCAATTAATGCATTTTACTGTTTTTTTTGCAATTTAACCAGTTTATGCAACATAACAGTTTGTGCAATTTAAACTGTTCATGCATTTTACCGGTTTATGCAAATTAGATTATGCAAATTAACCAATTTATGCATTTTACAGTTTTTCTGCAATTTAACCAATTTATGCAATTTATCCAGTTCATGCATTTTACCAGTTTATGCAATTTCACCAGTTTATGAACATTAGATTATGCAAATTAACCAATTTCTGCAATTTCTGCATTCGATTCCCGCAGTTCCGCAGTCAATCGCAATGGCGTAGCCATTGCTGCATTTCTAGTTATTATTATTATTCCGGCACATTTTTCCTGATTTTCTGCACCTTTCAGCACTTTCATGCTTTGTGCAATTTCTGCAAGTTATGCATCAAAACGTTCCGCATGTTGAGGAGAATCCTGCTATTACTTTTGGGACTTCTGCGATTTACGGTTTTTCCGCAATCGGACGAAATACCGCACATTTTTCCCATTGACGCATAATGGGGCTCCCGCAAATTCATGCTTTTCCGCATTTTTTTCCGCAATTTCTGCAATTTCTGCAACTTGTGCATGTTCAGCTTCCGCAACTTGTGGGATTTGAGAAAAAATTGGCCTTCTGCAGTTTTTCAGTTTTTTCTACAGGAATTTGAACTTTTTGCATTGGTGTGTATGTGGTCTCTGCTCCATTAGTGTGTATGGCGAATCCAGCCAATGTATTTTAATAGGATTTCTGGCTCTCCATGTGTTTCAGCCATTTGTGCAGCTTCTGCATCTTCAGCATTTAGGTGATTTCAACAGTTTGACCAGTTTATGGAATTTAAAAAGTTTATGCAATATAAACAATTTATGCAAATTAACCACTTTATGGAATTTAACCAGTTTACGCATTTTAACCAGTTTACGCATTTTAACCAGTTTATGCAACATAACAATTTATGCCATTTAGGATTTATGAAATTTAAACAGTTAATGCAGTTTATATAATTTATGCAAATTAACCAATTAATGCATTTGACCGTTTTTTTTTGCAATTTAACCAGTTTATGCAACATAACAGTTTGTGCAATTTAAACTGTTCATGCATTTTACCGGTTTATGCAAATTAGATTATGCAAATTAACCAATTTATGCATTTTACAGTTTTTCTGCAATTTTACCAGTTTATGCAATTTCACCAGTTTATGAACATTAGATTATGCAAGTTAACCAATTTATGCAAATTTATGCAATTTCTGCATTCGATTCCCGCAGTTCCGCAGTCAATCGCAATGGCGCAGCCATTGCTGCATTTCTAGTTATTATTATTCCATCTTTTTCCTGATTTTCTGCACCTTTCAGCACTTTCATGCTTTGTGCAATTTCTGCAAGTTATGCATCAAACGTTCCGCATGTTGAGGAGAATCCTGCTATTACTTTTCGGACTTCTGCGATTTACGGTTTTTCCGCAATCGGACGAAATACCGAACATTTTTCCCATTGACGCATAATGGGGCTCCCGCAAATTCATGCTTTTCCGCATTTTTTTTTCCGCAATTTCTGCAATTTCTGCAATTTGTGCATGTTCAGCTTCCGCAACTTGTGGGTTTTGAGAAAAAATTGACCTTCTGCAGTTTTTCAGTTTTTTTCTACGGGAATTTGAAATTTTTGCATTGGTGTGTATGTGGCCTCTGCTCCATTAGTGTGTATGGCGAATCCAGCCAATGCATTTTAATAGGATTTCTGGCACTCCATGTGTTTTCAGCCATTTGTGCAGCTTCTGCAATTTCAGCATTTAGGCGATTTCAACAGTTTGACCAGTTTATGGAATTTAAAAGTTTATGCAATATAAACAATTTATGCAAATTAACCACTTTATGGAATTTAACAGTTTACGCATTTTAACCAGTTTATGCAACATAACAATTTATGCCATTTAGGATTTATGAAATTTAAACAGTTCATGCAGTTTATATAATTTATGCAAATTAACCAATTAATGCATTTTACTGTTGTTTTGCAATTTAACCAGTTTATGCAACATAACAGTTTGTGCAATTTAAACTGTTCATGCATTTTACCGGTTTATGCAAATTAGATTATGCAAATTAACCAATTTATGCATTTTACAGTTTTTCTGCAATTTTACCAGTTTATGCAATTTCACCAGTTTATGAACATTAGATTATGCAAATTAACCAATTTATGCAATTTATGCAATTTCTGCATTCGATTCTCGCAGTTCCGCAGTCAATCGCAATGGCGCAGCCATTGCTGCATTTCTAGTTATTGATTGACTGCGGAATTTTCCGCAGTCAATTATTGGTTTTCGTTTCTTTATTATTATTGATTGACTGCGGAATCTTCCGCAGTCAATTATTGGTTTTCATGTTCTTTAATATTATTATTATTATTATTCCATCTTTTTCCTGATTTTCTGCACCTTTCAGCACTTTCATGCTTTGTGCAATTTCTGCAAGTTATGCATCAAAATGTTCCACATGTTGAGGAGAATCCTGCTATTATTTTTCGGACTTCTGCGATTTACGGTTTTTCCGCAATCGGACGAAATACCGAACATTTTTCCCATTGACGCATAATGGGGCTCCCCGCAAATTCATGCTTTTCCGCATTTTTTTCCGCAATTTCTGCAATTTCTGCAATTTGTGCATGTTCAGCGTCCGCAACTTGTGGGTTTTGAGAAAAATTGGCCTTCTGCAGTTTTCCAGTTTTTTCTACGGGAATTTGAAATTTTTGCATTGGTGTGTATGTGGTCTCTGCCCCATTAGTGTGTATGGCGAATCCAGCCAATGCATTTTAATAGGATTTCTGGCTCCATGTCTTTCAGCCATTTGTGCAGCTTCAGCAATTTCAGCATTTAGGCGATTTCAACAGTTTGACCAGTTTATAGAATTTAAAAAGTTTATGCAATATAAACAATTTATGCAAATTAACCACTTTATGGAATTAAACCACTTTACGCATTTTAACCAGTTTATGCATTTTAAACCAGTTTATGCAACATAACAATTTATGCCATTTAGGATTTATGAAATTTAAACAGTTAATGCAGTTTATATAATTTATGCAAATTAACCAATTAATGCATTTTACCGTTTTTTTTTTGCAATTTAACCAGTTTATGCAACATAACAGTTTGTGCAATTTAAACTGTTCATGCATTTTACCGGTTATGCAAATTAGATTATGCAAATTAACCAATTTATGCATTTTACAGTTTTTTGCAATTTAAACCAGTTTATGCATCTTAAGTTCATGCAACATGAACGTTTATGCATTTTACCAGTTTATGCAAATTAGATTATGCAAATTAACCAATTTTATGCAATTTATGCAATTTCTGCATCCGATTACCGCAGTTCCGCAGTCAATCGCAATGGCGCAGCCATTGCTGCATTTCTAGTTGATTGACTGCGGAATCTTCCGCAGTCAATTATTGGTTTTCATGTTATTGATTGACTGCGGAATCTTCCGCAGTCAATTATTGGTTTTCATGTTCTTTAATATTATTATTATTATTATTCCATCTTTTTCCTGAATTTCAGCACCTTTCAGCACTTTCATGCTTTGTGCAATTTCTGCAAGTTATGCATCAAAATGTTCCGCATGTTGACGAGAATCCTGCTATTACTTTTCGGACTTCTGCGATTTACGGTTTTTCCGCAATCGGACGAAATACCGAACATTTTTCCCATTGACGCATAATGGGGCTCCCGCAAATTCATGCTTTTCCGCATTTTTTTTCCGCAATTTCTGCAATTTCTGCAATTTGTGCATGTTCAGCTTCCGCAACTTGTGGGTTTTGAGAAAAAATTGGCCTTCTGCAGTTTTCCACTTTTTTTCTACGGGAATTTGAAATTTTTGCATTGGTGTGTATGTGGTCTCTGCCCCATTAGTGTGTATGGCGAATCCAGCCAATGCATTTTAATAGGATTTCTGGCTCTCCATGTGTTTCAGCCATTTGTGCAGCTTCTGCAATTTCAGCATTTAGGCGATTTCAACAGTTTGACCAGTTTATGGAATTTAAAAAGTTTATGCAATATAAACAATTTATGCAAATTAACCACTTTATGGAATTTAACCAGTTTACGCATTTTAACCAGTTTATGCAACATAACAATTTATGCCATTTAGGATTTATGAAATTTAAACAGTTCATGCAGTTTATATAATTTATGCAAATTAACCAATTAATGCATTTTACTGTTGTTTTGCAATTTAACCAGTTATGCAACATAAACAGTTTGTGCAATCTTAAACTGTTTCCATGCATTTTACCGTTTATGCTAATTAGATTATGCAAATTTAAACCAATTTATGCATTTTACAGTTTTTCTGGCAATTTTATTACCAGTTTGATGCAATTTTCATCCAGTTATGAACATATAGATGTAGTGCAAATTAACCAATTTAGTGCAATTTATGCAATTTCTGCATTCGATTCTCGCAGTTCCGCCAGTCAATCGGCCCAATGGCCGCAGCCATTGCTGCATTCTCTAGTTGATTGACTGCGGAAGCTGGCCGCAGTCAATTCATTGGTTTTCATGTTCTTAATATTATTATTATTCCATCTTTTTCCTGATTGTTCGTGCACGGCTTTCAGCACTTTGCATGCTTGTTGATTGCAATTTCTGCAAGTTATGCATCCAAAACAGTTCCGCATGTTGAGGGAAATCCTTGCTATTACTTTTGTGACTTCTGCGATTTACGGTTTTCGCCCAATCGGTACGAAATACTCGCACGATTTTTCCCATTGACGCATGAATGGGCTTCCCGGCGAAATTCATGCTGTTCCGATTTTTTTCCGCAATTTTCTGCAATTTCTGCAACTTGTGCATGTTCAGCTTCCGCAACTTGTGGGATTTGAGATGAAAAATTGGCCTTCTGCAGTTTTCCAGTTGTTCTACAGGAATTTTGAAATCTTGTGGCATTGGTGTGTATGTGGGTCTCTGCCATTGTGTGTTATGGCGAATCCAGCCAAATGCATTTTAATAGGATTTCTGGCTCCATGGTGTTTTCTAGCATTTGTGCAGCTTTCTGGCAATTTCAGCATTTAGGCGATTTCAACAGTTGGACCAGTTTATGGAATTTAAAAAGTTTATGCAATATAAACAATTTATGCAAATTAACCACTTTATGGAATTTAAACCAGTTTACGCATTTTAACCAGTTTACGCATTTAACCAGTTTAGCAACATAACAATTTATGCCATTTAGGATTTATGAGAAATTTACAACAGCTAATGCAGTTTATATAATTTAATGCCAAACTTAACCAATAATGCATTTACCGTTCATTTTTTGCAATATTAAACCAGTTTATGCAACAAACCAGTTTGGTGCAATTACCTGTTCATGTTTTACCGGTTTATGCAAATTAGATATGCAATTAACCAATTTATGCATATTTCATTTTCGCAAATTTTACCAGTTTATGCAATTTCACCAGTTATGAACCATTAATTATGCAAATTAACCAATTTATGCAGATTTTATGCAATTTCTGCGATTCGATTCCGCACGAAGTTCCGCAGTCAATCGCAATGGCGCAGCCATTGCGTGCATTTCTAGTGATTTGACTGCGGATTTTCCGCAGTCAATTATTGTGTTTTCGTTCTTTATTATTATTATTATTCCCGCACATTTTTCCTGATTTCCCTCCCTGCACCTTTCAGCACTCTCATTGCTCTTTGTGCAATTTCTGCAAGTTATGCATCAAAAACGTTCGCATGTTGAGGAGGGACCTTGCCTATTACTTTTCGGACTGCTGACGATTTACAGGTTTTCCGCAATCGGACGATAAACCGAACATATTTCCCAGTTGACGGCATAATGGGGCGACCGCATTAATTCATTAGCTTCTTTCCGCATTTTTTGCCGCAATTTTCTGCCAATTTCTGCAATTTGTGCATGTTTCAGCTTCCGCAACTTGTGGGTTTTGAGAAAAAATTGGCCCTTTTCTGCAGTCTTCCAGTGTTTTTCTACGGGAGATTGAAATTTTTTGCATTGGTGTCGTATGTGGGTCTCTCGCCCATTAGCTGTGTATGGCGAATCCACCAATGCATTTTAATAAGGATTTCTGGCACTCCAAGTGTTTCAGGCCATTTGTGAGCTTCTGCAATATCTCAGCATTAGGCGATTTCAACAGTTTGACCAGTTTGATGAATTTAAAAAGTTGATTGCAATATTAAACAATTTATGCCGAAATTAACCACTTTATGGAATTTAACCAGTTACGCATTGTAACAGTTTATTGCAACATAACATTCATGCCCATTGTAGCGATTTATGAAATTTAAACAGTTAATGCAGTTTATACTAATTTATGCAATTAACCAATAATGCTTTAACCTTTTTTTTGCAATTTAACGCAGTGTATGCAACATAACAGTTGTGCAATTTAAAAACTGTTCATGCATGTTTACCGGTTTATGCAAATTAATTCGCAAATTAACCAGATTATGCATTCTTTACAGTCTTTTCTGCACAATTTTTACCAGTTTATGCTATTTCACCCGAGCCTTTAGAACAGTTAGATTATGCAATATTAAACCAATTTATGCAAATTTATGCAAATTTCTGCATTGGATTCCCGGCAGTTCCGCAGTCAATCGCAATGGCGCAGCCATTGCTGCATTTCTAGTATTATGATTGACTGCGGAATTTTCCGCTATCAATTATTGGTTTGCGTTTTCTTTATTATTATTATATTATTCCCGCACATTGTTCGCTGATGTTCTGCACCTTTCAGCACTTTCCATGTTTGTGCAAATTTCTGCAAATTATGCATCAAAAAATGTTCCGCAATGTTTGAGGAAGAATCCTGCTATACTTTTTCAGGACTTCTGAAATTTTACTCGGTTTTTCCGCAATCGGACGAAATACCGCAACATTTTTCCATTGACGCATAATGCGGGCTCGCCGCAAATTCCATGCTTTTCCGCATTTTGTTTCCCGATTTCTGCAATTTCTGAACTATTGGCATGTGCAGCTTCCGCAACTTTGGGTTTTGAGAAAAAATGGGACCTTCTGGCCAGCTTTCCAGTTTTTTTCTACAGAATTGAAAATTTTTGCATTGGCGTGTATTGTGGTCTCTGCCTCCATTATGTGTATGGCGAATCCAGCCAATGGATTTCTGGCTCTCCAATGTGTTTCAGCCATTTGTGCGCAGCTCTGCAATTTCAGCATTTAGACGATTTAACAGTTTGAACCAGGTTCTATGGAATCTAAGAAGTTTATGCAATATAAACAATTTATGCAAACTTAACCACTGTATGGAATTTAACCAGGTTACGCATTTTAACCAGCTTTACGCATTTTAACCAGTTTATGCACGATAACAATTATGCCACTTAGGATTTATGAAATTTGAACATTAATGCGTTTATATCATATGCAAATAACCAAATTAATGCATTTTACCGATTTTCTTTTGCAATTTAACAGTTATGCAACATAAACAGTTTGTTCTGAATTTAAACTGTTCATGCATTTTTACCGGTTTATGCAAATTAGATTATGCAATTAACCGAATTTAGTGCACTTTACAGTTTTTCTGGCAATTTAACCATTAAAATGCAATTTCACCAGTTTATAGAACATTAGATTATGCAAATTACACCAATTTATGCAAATCTTATGCAATTTCTGCATTCTGATTCCGCAGGTTCCGCAGCAATCGCAATGCCGCAGCCATTGCTGTGCATTGCGAGTATATTTATTCCATCTTTGTCTCTGATTTCTGCACCTTTTCAGCACTTCATGCTTTTGTGCAATTCTGCAAGTTATGCATCAAAACGTTTCCGATGTTGAGAGATCCTGCGATTACTTTTCGGACTTCTGGATTTTACGGTTCTTTCCGCAATCGGCGAAATACCGAACATTTTCCATTGACGCATAATGGGGCTTTCCCGCAAATTCATGCTTTTCCGCATTTTTTTTCCCGAATTTCTGCAAATTTCTGCAATTTGCATGTTCAGCTCCGCAATTGTGCAGCGGGGTGTTTGAGAAAAAATTGACCTTCTGCAGTTTTTCCAGTTTTTTTGCTACGGGCAATTGAAATTTTTGCATTGGTGTGTATGTGGCCTCTGTCATTAGTTGTATAGGCGAATCCAGCCAATGCGATTTTGAATAGTGATTTCTGGCACTCCATGTGTTTCAGCCATTTGTCTGCAGCTTCTAGCAATTTCAGCATTTTAGGCCGATTTCAAACAGTTGACCAGTTTATGAATTTAAAAAGTGTATGAAATATAAACAATTATGCAAATTAAGCCACTTGGTAGTGGAATTTAACCAGTTACGCATTTTAACCCAGTTTATTCTCGGCGAAGCATGAACAATTTATGCCATTTAGGATTTATGAATTTTAAACAGTTTCATGCAGTTATATAATTTTATGCAAATTAACCAATTTAATGCATTTTACTGTTTGGTTTGCAAATTAACCAAGTTTTATGCAACATAACAGTTTGTGCAATTTAAACTGTTCATGCATTTTACCGGTTTATGCAAATTAGATTATGCAAATTAACAAGTTATGCATTTTACATTTTTCTGCAATTGTACCAGTTTATGCAATTTCACCAGTTTATGAACATTAGATTATGCCAAATTAACCAATTTATGGCAATTATGCGAATTTATTGCATTCGATTCTCGCAGTTCCGCAGCAAATCGCAATGGCGCAGCCATTGCTGCATTTCTAGTTTGAATATTATTATTATTCCATCTTTTTCCCGAATTTCGGAGCACCTTTCAGCACTTTACATGCTTTGTGCAATTTCTGCAAGTTATGCGATCAAAAGTCCGCGATGTTGAGAGAATCCACGTGCTATTACTTTTGGAGCTTCTGCGATTTACGTTTTTTCCGCAAATCGCGCACGAATATACCGCACATTTTCC